>OU342745.1:303981304-304534614 GCA_910589775.1 Avena eriantha
TTCCCATGAACCACACATGGATCCACCAGTGTCATTCCATGTGTGTTATTCTCACAAACCACGTAACGATCCACCGGTGTAATTTCATGTGTGTTCCTCTCATATACCACACATGGATCCACCGGTGGCATCGCATGTGTGTTCTTCCCATGAACCATAGTTAGAGTCATTGCATCTCTGCTCTTTTCATGAACCAGAGCTAGAGTCATTGCATGTGTGTTCTTCCCACAGACCACACATGGATCCACCAGTGTCATTGCATGTGTGATCTTCCCATGAACCACACATGGATCCACCAGTGTCATCGCATGTCTGCTCTTTTCATGAACCACAACTAGAGTCATCGCATGTGTGTTCTTCTCACAAACCACATATCACCGGTGTCATTGCATGTGTGTTCTCCTCATGAACCACACATGGATCCACCAGTGTCATTGCATGTGTGTTCTTCCCACAGACCACACATGGATCCACCAGTGTCATTGCATGTGTGTTGTTCCTATGAACCACACATGGATCCACCAGTGTCATCGTATGTCTGCTCTTCCCATGAACCACAGCTAGAGTCATCGCATGCGTGCTCTTTTCGTGAACCACGGCTAGAGTCATTGCATGTATGTTCTTCTTACGAACCATATCATGAACCACACCCAGTGTCATTGCATGTGTGTTCTTCTCACAAACCACACATGGATCCACCGGTGTCATTGCATGTCTTCTCTTCTCATTAACCACAGCTAGAGTCATTGCATGTCTGTTCTTTTCACAAACCACATATCACCAGAGTCATTGCATGTGTGTTCTTCCCATGAACCACACATGGATCCACCAGTGTCATTGCATGTGTGTTCTTCTCACAAACCACACATGGATCCGCCCAGTGTCATTGCATGTGTGTTCTTCTCACAAACCATATCATGAACCACACCCAGTGTCATTGCATGTGTGTTCTTCTCATGAACCACAACTGGAGTCATTGGATGTGTGTTCTTCTCACAGACCACATATCACCAGTGTCATTGCATGTGTGTTCTTACCAAAGCCCACACATGGATCCACCAGTGTCATTGCATGTGTGTTCTTCTCACAAACCATATCATGAACTACACCCAATGTCATTGCATGTGTGTTCTTCTCACAGACCACACATAGATCCACCAGTGTCATTGCATGTGTGTTCTTCTCACAAACCATATCATGAACCACACCCAGTGTCATTGCATGTGTGTTCTTCTCATTAACTCCACATGGATCCACCGGTGTCATTCCATGTCTGCTCTTCTCGTTAACCACAGCTAGAGTCATTGCATGTTTGTTCTTTTCACAAAGCACATATCATTAGAGTCATTGCATGTGTGTTCTTCCCATAGACCACACATGGATCCACCAGTGTCATCGCATGTCTGCTCTTCCCATGAACCACACATGGATCCACCAGTGTCATCGCATGTCTGCTCTTTTCATGAACCACAGCTAGAGTCATTGCATGTGTGTTCTTCTCACAGACCACATATCACCGGAGTCATTGCATGTGTGTTCTTCCCACAGACCACACATGGATCCAACCAGTGTCATTGCATGTGTGTTCTTCCCACAGATCACACATGGATCCACCAGATTCATTGCATGTGTGTTCTTCCCATGAACCACACATGGATCCACTAGTGTCATTGCATGTCTGCTCTTTTCATGAACCACAGCTAGAGTCATCGCATGTGTGGTCTTCTCACAAATCACATATCACCGGTGTCATTGCATGTGTGTTCTCCCCATGAACCACACATGGATCCACCAGTGTCATTGCATGTGTGTTCTTCCCACAAAACACACATGGATCCACCAGTGTCATTGCATGTGTGTTCTTCCCATGAACCACACATGGATCCACTAGTGTCATTGTATGTGTGCTCTTCCCATGAACCACAGCTAGAGTCATCGCATGCATGCTCTTTTCATGAACCACAGCTAGAGTCATTGCATGTCTGTTCTTTTCACAAACCACATATCACTAGAGTCATTGCATGTGTGTTCTTCCCACAGACCACACATGGATCCACCAGTGTCATCGCATGTCTGCTCTTTTCATGAACCACAACTACAGTCATTGCATGTGTGTTCTTCTCACAAACCACATATCCACCAGGGTCATTGCATGTGTGTTCTTGCCATGAACCACACATGGATCCACCAGTGTCATTGCATGTGTGTTATTCTCACAAACCACGTAAGGATCCACCGGTGTAATTCCATGTGTGTTCCTCTCATAGACCACACATGGATCCACCGGTGGCATCGCATGTCTGCTCTTTTCATGAACCACAGTTAGAGTCATCGCATGTCTTCTCTTTTCATGAACCACAGCTAGAGTCATTGCATGTGTGTTCTTCTTACAAACTATATCATTAACCACAGCCAGAGTAATTGCATGTGTGTTCTTCTCGTTAACCAGACATGGATCCACCAGTGTCATTGCATGTGTGCTCTTCTCATTAACCACAGCTACAGTCATTGCATGTCTGTTCTTCCCACAAACCACATATCACCAGAGTAATTTCATGTGTGTTCTTCCCACAAATCACATATCACCAGTGTCATTGCATGTCTGCTCTTCTCATTAACCACAGCTAGATCCACTCGTGTCATTTGATGCATGTTCTTTTCATAAACCGCATATGGATACTAATTAACCTGAGGAGAGCCCTAACCTTAGCATTAGACCGAGTCTTCTAGAAGGCACGCCCTAGCATAGTTGTTCTGCTTGTCGATTGTTACATACCGTTCGATCGGGGCGCTTGGACGATTGGGATGGTTTTCGTGAGATCGATCCGCGAGTAGTCTGTTCTGCGGCATGATTGGCCACGCTTGCTCTGGACAAACTGGCAACACCGGGGGCTCCCTTGTTGTGAGTGTCATGACTCACGAGTCGAGCAGGCCATATCCCAGTGTCACGTCCCCATTACTTCTCTTCCTCCCCGTACTTCTCTTCCTTCCCCTCGAAGCCACATTCCCCACTTTACTCCCATCATGCCGTAGCCGCAAGCCGACGGCGCCGCCATCCCAATCCCCTCTCCGGCAGCCACCCCTCCTCCCCTCTCGCCATGGGTTCAAGGGGAGATGACGAGGAAATGCGTCATGACGACAGGGACGGTGATTTCGATGTGAGTCATCTCATCTCTATATCTATCATCCGTGGCCAGTTATCTATTTTTTGAGCCAGATCTACTCCGTTTACTCATGCGCATATGATGTGTTAGGCCAACCAGATGATGTATGACGCCGACTATCATGGTTTAGCGGATGAAGATAGTCCTGTGCTATGTAAACATGGATATGTGTCCGCTAAATTTGTAGCGTTCGAAGGACGAAATGCAGGCAGGAGGTTTCTACGGTGTCAAGGACATCGTGCAATGATGTGAAGCATAAGATGCGGTGTTGTCAAATGGGTAGATCCAGAGTGGCCCAAATCGATGCAGAAAACGCTAGACAAACTATGGGAAATGACTGTTGAGTTGAAAGAATTCGCATTCAGCTCACTTCTTGATAGTGTTGAGATGAAGCTATGGGAACCAGTTGGCACGACCAAGCATAAGCGAGATCTCATGGGGGTGGAAGACAAGGTTAGCAAAGTCGAGAAGGAGAGGGACGCGGCGTTGGCCCTGAAGGCTAAAGCAGAGCAAGAACTGACTCAAGCAAGGAAGGATCTTCACCAGGCCAAAGTATTGTAGTTCACAACTACGAGTATCGACAAGTGCATGAGGAAAGATGCAGAGAAACAATTGAAGCTGTGCAAGGAAGATGCTAAAAGTAAGGAGCAGATGATTCGATCCTTTCTCTCGCAGGAAGATGCGCATAGGGCTAAGATTAGGAAGATCAAGGATATGTGTGTTAACTAGTTCTATTTAGCTTAAGCCCTGTGCCTTTTTTAAGTTGTAATAGTTGTACTTGTTGACCTAGCGGTCTGAACTATTGGCCCCGGAGTCCTGGGAGTAAAAAAATTGGTCGCCCGTTAATCTGTCTTAACCCTGCATTACTTCCTTTTGTCTGACCAAAGCCCCTTGGATATTCCGCCCGTCGCTTCGTCGTCCTCATGTACAAATAGGAGGCGCCACAGCTCGTCGTTTCGTCGCCCATCCCCTCGCCCTCTCCAATCTCCACCGCGCCGTCCACCCCCTCGCTCCCTCCCCAATCTCCACCGCGCCGCCATGGAGATGCCCTCGTTGAACTTCTACGAGGCGGTGATGTTCGCGCACGTCGACATTCTCGCGCCACCGACCGCGACGGTTGTAACACCCTCAAATCGGCCCTATGCAAGTTTGAGCCCTTTTCGCCAAACCCGCATAGAAACGATTCAAGGACGCCCACCAGGCACTTTCGTGCGGGTGGAAAAACGAAGTAATACCATTACACAACAGTCCTCGATGGGACCCACAGAACAGATATATATACCACAGCGACTCCATGAGTCAAGAATACAGATATAATATACAAAGATCCAAATCACCTCGAAACAATAGAGCGTCCGACTACGGACAAGATGCAAATGGGGCTAAGAGCCCTGAAGAATAACCAATGGCATCCATAACCCTGCCCAGGCCAAGCCGGAAGGGTAACCCTGCTAACAACGTCAAACTTAAACCTGCTAAAACAAAAGGGGTGCCGACAAAGGGCAAAGGAAAAAGAAGAGCGCCAGTACTGAGGCCAGTACACGGCAAGGCTAGAATTCGGTGGCTCTCGCCTACATAAGTATGGTGGACTGAAGCGGCAGCGCAGCGGCACTAAACAACCTATAGAGACTCGTATCACTGGCGGCTATTAGACAGGGGTGAGAAAGACCTATTCGGATCCTACCTGATACTAGCACCAAACATACCCATCCTGGTATTTCCCCCTCGAGACCAAACGAGGAAGTCGAACCAAGGAACTCACACAGTTGGCAGTTTTACTCATTCCATTATAGTTGTAGCACTTACTAGTGAGATATAGATTTCATGAGTCATCCTGATAGCATGAGTAGTGGGTAGTTTTAATCACCATTCCGTTGTAGTTGGAACATTTACTAGTCAGATAGAATTGTCCTGAGGAATCCCAAAACCCAGCAGTTGTTGGCACTTTTATCACATTCCATTGGAGTTGCAATACTTACTAGGCAGGTGTAGTATGACACAGATCACCACAGATCCACCAGTTGTTGGCATTTTTATTATCCATTCCATTGTAGTGAAGCTGAATTACTAGTCACATATTAAGTCAAATTTATAACACTACTTTAGTTATGCTTATCTATGATCGAGATACTGTGCTCCAAGTCGTCCATAACCGCGGACACGGCTTTCAGAAAGTTTTACCCTGCAGGGGTGCACAAATAGCAACACACACTCGATCAACCTCAGAAAAACCAACTCAAAACCCAACGAGGCTTTCACGACAAAGCAATCACAGGATTCATAAATATTTTAGGGGGCCACCCTACTAAGCTACCCGTGATGAAGTTGGCCGGCTCCGAGACGGGCCCAGGGTTTGTGTGGACGACTGTAAACGACTGGGAACCCGAAAGTGTGACTGGGCTTGTCGATACAGCGAAAATGTGTCACGATCCTAAACAGTAGAGGTGCTCCACGCACAATCGTAAATAAAGTGGTAAAGCATGGCATACGTACATGATAGTAATAAAGCTCCAAACTACTTTGTGGCCCCAAGAAATAGAAATGAATCAAGCTCTGGCTCAGGGGAGTCCATAAGGCCTCCCGGATGTGGATAGTGCGAATAGTCAAGGAACAGGTATCAAGTACTCGGGGTCCTACGGGACACAAGTGAGCGTGGAAGAACCAAATAACATCTATTACCCACCGATGCCTCTGCATTAGTTATATCTAGCATTTTAATAGTTGTATTTAAAGTCATGATCAACTCCACCATAAACATCTACCAGCAACTTTGGTACTCGACAACACAACATCGCACTCGAGCAAGCAACTACGACTCGCAAGGCCAGCTATCTACCAAACAACAGGTATTAGGATGTGTCCATGGTAATATAGAGGCTGCATGGAAACTAAAGCATTGCGACACGGATAGCAATAGATCAACAGGAGGAAATAAAGACTATAAATGCAAAATAGGTAGAAGGGGGGAGATGCTCGCCTGGAAAACACTGCCGAAGGTTCATATCTGGAGAACTTGTCGAATCTCACAACATCTCATTGGCCTAATCCGCGAAGAAGCAAACACTAGAAGAAACACCAGATGCACTATTTAATACTATGGCAGAAGATCCGGCATGATTATGATATGATGCAGATGCGGTGCAATTAGGCAGTATTAAGCGGAACCAGGGTCCCGACAATTAATTATGTGGATCAAGTTATTTAGAACCCTCGCAAATTAAATGTTGGATTAACAAGGCGAAACAGGGCACCGGTTCGCTACACAAATTTTAATGGAGTCCGGAATAGGACTAGAATAGCCCGCATATAGACTCCATATTTAATTATGAGGTGAATCGGCATAATGCCCCCAACCCACAAACAGGTATGCATGCATGTACAATTTAATATGCGACAGTTGATAATGTCATATTATAAAAATAGGGGCTTAGGTGCACACATCTGGGTTCGGAAGATCTTGGGTTCCGGGGGTCCGGGGTTCGGTCTTAGGGATATCGACGCCTTCGGCTCCGGGAGGGAGAACTTGGCGTGGCGCCGGGAAGGAGGTCTTGGTGTTCCGGGGATCTTCGGAATCCGTGAAGTAGATCTTGTCGCACGATGTCCGGGTAGGCAAACTTGTCGGTTCCGCGACTTCGATTGTCGGTGTCGGACTCGGGTCGCTTATCAACGAGGAGGCATTGCCGCTCCGAGACAGAGATCTTGGCGTGATGGGGTCTTCGAGCCTCGGCCATATCATCCGAGTCGGAGATCTCTGGGTTCAGGCTCGATATGACCCACGGCATCGGACGGCCTTCGAGCGATAGCAAAAACGAAAGATCTTGTAGTAGCGCGTACTTGACGGAGTTGATCTTGTCCGCGGGATCCATATGGGCGATCTTGGCGTCCGGGTAGAAGACCTTCGAGCATCGGGTCTGTGTAGGCACATCAAGGCCTCGCATCAAGGAAGGAGCCGAGCAGCACGAAACAGATAACCTTTGATTCGATTTCCTGGTACAGATGATCTCCTTTTTACACACAAGCGCATATGGCACACATAGGAACACCAACATAGGGTCATCCTGGGGGGGTTCGACACGAGGCAACAGGACACGTGCCTCGCTATTGGTAGCTGGGGGTCTGGCCATCCGAACGCACGGTAGAGGAGGAGACGGGCGCCGGGGACGAGGACGGGTGGCAGGGCACGCGGCGGACGACCCCGAGGCCGCGGGTGCCTGCAGCAGACGGGGAAACACAGGGAGGAGTTGGGGACGAGGCGGCTGCCAGGCAGTGCGGCGAGCTCCTGGCGAGGACGGCCGGGCCTGAGGCGGCTGGAAGTCCTGCGGTGAGGAAGGGCCGAGGCGGGGACGACCTGGGGCAGCGCTGGAGCAGGGGCCGCGGGCGCCAGAAGGGGACGCGTCCACAGCAGGGTGTAGGCGAGGACGGCGAGCTAGCCATGGCATGCTTGGGAAGGCCCGAACGCAGGTGAGCTGGGCGGCGGGGAAGGACGAGGCGAGGTGGAGGTAGACGGCGGCGGAGGAGATCGAGGGAGGAGACGGGGTCAGGCGGCCGTGCAGCTGGTGGGGGAAACACGGTCGGGCCGCGCGGTTGAGGGTGATGGGGATGGTTGGTGGCTACGCGGTGGGGAGGAGAGGGAGGCAGTGGCGGGAGCGCCAGGCGCTGGCGGCGGGGAAAAGAGGAGAGGATGGAGGCGGGGACGGCGGCATGGATTGCGGAGGAGGAGGTCGCGCGGGGGGGGGCGCGTGGTTGGTGGAAGGGATGAAGACGGGGACGTGTACGGGAGCGAGAAGCAGTGGTGGGACCAGGTTGTCAGGGTGGAGCGGGTCCAGGTGGGGTGAGCTGGCTGCAAGCAGGTTGGGTCGTGCGGCAGCGGGCGGGAGTGCGTGGGTGCATGCGGCTGTGTGCGTGTGTGAGCCTACGGGGTGGGGCCGGGGAACAGGGCAGGTGCAGTGTGGTGGGTGGTTGTCGGGCGGCAGGTGGGGTGGAGCGAGGCGGCAGGCTAGCGGGGTGGGGCCCGGGGACCAGGGGAGGTTGGCGGGTGTGCAAGTGGCATTGGAGTGTGGGCATGTGGTGTGGTCTGGTGAGGTGGCGAGACGGGGTTGGTCGGTGAGGTGGAGGTGTGTGTGCGGTGGAGAGAGAGAGAAGTGGCGGCTGGGTGTGGATTTGGGGTAGGTAGCTAGGGTTTGGCTGGGGTAGGATAGGATTTTTTTTTAGGGTTTGGAGGTGGCCGGCTGGGCTTTCGGGCCTGGCGGGCTGCCTCCTAAAAATAATATAAAATTTTATTATTTAAAACAGGGTTTTTGCAAACCGTATTTAGACAAACCAAAATATTCCTGAGGCCCGGGTTTTGTATTTGAATAAAGGCTAGGTATTTAGAAAACAGAAATAGGGTTTTTCGAAAATAGTTTCAGACAACAGATGCATGATGATGATGATGCTCAAATGCAATGTGGCATGATGACATGAGCATGCGGTCATGATGATGCAATGCACAAAAACACCGCGATTTTCTATTAGTGGTTTTAGCGGGATGCCACAACGGTGCTCCACGGATGGCGCATCGGCTATGCGGGGGTGCCTGTGGCTCCGCTCCTCGTCCCCGGCGGAGCCATGATGGAGAGCGAAATCACGGCGCGCCGCCGCCAGATGCCCGCATGAAAGAGGGCGCTGCCCCGATACACGGCGGCCAGCCCGTACTGGTCGGCGTTGTTCAAGAAGGAGCGGAAGGCCAATATTGGCAACCGCATCGTTTACGGGCGCGTGGTGCACCTGGATCTCCGCAACCGAGAAGGGCCGCAGAGGTTCTGGTCCGTCCCTAGATGGACCAAGTTCACCGTCATCGCCGCCGCTCACCGCGAAGAGGTGCTCCGTCTCGCGTACAATGCGGAAATCGTGGAGGTTCCGTCCGACGAAGACGAGGAAGCCGGCGGCTCGGAGGACAGCGGCAGCGGAAGTGAAATTGTTGACTAGTGGTTGAATTAATGTAGGATGTGAAATCGCACCTTTGTTTAGAAGAATTTGTGGTTGAATTAATGAAATGCCTCGATTAATTTGTGGAAGAATTTGTGATTTAGATCAATTTCTGCCTCGATTTAGATCTCTGTCCCGGATTGGGAACGTGACCGTGGACCAAAGACCCCTTTTCTACTAGTGTATTCTGACATTGGTGGTTTGTTTAAACGTAATCTACGTGGATTTGGCCGCATGCAAATGGCACAACCACAATTTATAAAGTGGAAGCACGTACACCCGGTTACTGGAGATCCGGGAGCTCCACCAGATGCAGGGGATACAGGAGCAGAGAGGCGATGAGATAGACGGGCTCAAGATTAGGCCAGAAAGGGGTACCCATTTCCTCCTCATCTGGGCATTATCGGTGAGAACATTGTTGTTTATGTTGCCACGTCGTTGTGCAGCATCTGAAATAAGTTGCTGCTTCGTGGAGTGTGGCAGCTTAAATAATTTATTTCTGTGCCACTTACATTCCGTCGTATTTGGAGACCTCCTGCCCTCAGCAATCGTGGAACCGGTGGATCCTTGTTTTCAGATAGCAGTGGCACAGTCACAATTTTGGATTCAACTACTGACTCGGGCGTTTCCAAACCCTAAGTCACGCTACAACTCAGAGAACGTGGGTAGATTGTTTCGCCCAGCAACATGCCACAGACAGAGCTCCAGAATTTAACAAAATTACATATATAGGTTCAATTTCAACACACTTCTATGCATCTTCATTGCCAGCAGCCGTCTTCCGCAGCCTGGGTGCCAAGCCTTCACGTCCAATGGCTTCTTCATTTCTTGCCTTCTTCCTCTTCCTCGGTGCCAATTTTCTTAGCTTCACGTACTCTGCATCGCCGGTACAATGGGCACCAGAATCATGTCCAGCATCATCTTTCCACTCATTTTTAATTTCTCCGGGCAACAAAATGACTGACCCGACAGTCATGTTTCTAACCTTGCGGTGCTTCCTGTCAAAGAAACAAGACTGTTGCATAACTGCCCAATATCTACAGAGTAAATAAAACAAAAAATACAATTCAGCACAAACATGCGAACCCCAAGCGACCTTTGCTTACCAGGAGCTAATTGCGTTCGAGCAAGCACCCTGTCCAAGAATAGAAAGGTGACTCCTAGTTGCAGCAGCTTCCACATCTAGTACATCACAATTCAGCTCTAACATGCAATCCGAAGCATACCTTTTCATCAACCCCATTAGCTGACTGTCACACGTTATAGGAACCATGATGCCACGTTCATCCATGAAGCTGAACTTTGCAGTATGCTTCGGCCATACTTCAACATGATTACGCAGAGCAGCAACCATACCAGATATAGTGCAGATCTGCGCAGGCGCTTCTTCCATCGTGAAACAATGGCTTCCATACCACTTGCCCTTGGAGTCGTACCTGTAGAGGACTACCGTAACCATGTAAGGAAGGTCCGCGCAGATCCCACTTGACAGAAAACTATGGACAAAATATGTTTTTCAGTGTTGGGCTAACGAACAATTTGAGGTTCAGTAGCCAGCTAGCAGTTGTAATTAGTGCGAATAGCAAAGAGAAGGGTAGCTCACCCGCTTGTAGGAAGAACTTCTTCTTCCTTGATAGTAGGATCTGCCATCCTCCAAACTGCTCGGCTCGTCGGCGGCGGAGGCAGGCTAGAGCCTCGCAACGGCGGCTACGGCATGCGCCATTGGAGCTCGGTATCAGCAACTGGGCGCAGCAACTTGGCTCCGGAAGTCAAATGTCCGAAGGGATCGTCCTGCCTAGAGGGTGGATTCCGACGCCGCCGGTGCTAGGGGAAAGCTGGGAATGGATTTGTGAAATTGGTCAACGCATCCAATCCACTTAGCTGCTTGATTTCCCTAAGAGGATGCTGCGTTGGCGCCCGCGTCACGGACAGACAACCGACATGTGGGTCTCGACCGTCTACTTCACGGGGCGGTTTAACGGAATGTTTGTATTTGGCAGGGGTGAGATAAGTTTGCCTCGAAATGGCCCCTCTCAGTAGTTGGCGGCCCAACTTTTCGAAACACGGTAATTTCAGGCAACTTAGGTACCGCCATGCGCTGGCCTGCCAAGTTTGGTACCGCAGACGAACAAACCCCAAAGTGGGCTAATGGTTAATTTTGGCCAAAGTGACCATTTGATCATATGCTTCATATTTGATTTTCTTTTTAGTTGATTTTGTTTATAATTGACCTAAATGATATGGTATTCATCTTCAAACTATATCATTTATAGCAATCAAACATAGCAAATGTAAGCATTCATGCATTAATATAAATCACACATGCACTCATATGAGTCTTAGGAATAAAAGTTTTTGTTAACCCTAATCTTGGATGATTAGAACTTGATAATCTTGTTTAATATTTTTGAGATGTTACACTGACTAAACGACACACGCATCGAGCAACGTTATCGAGTTCACATTAGGGAGGCACGACCAAAAAGTATGGTCTGCTAGAGACACTAACGTCTAGGACACACACGCCTCAAAATACTTCGGCGAGTCAACATCACGCGAGAAAACAAAAATCTTGCTTTTGCCACGCGCTGGTCGAGCCTCCTCCATGTTTTTAGAAGATTCGTCGTAGTAGAGGGCCGTGAAACCGGAAAAAAAAGTTTTCCATCAGCCACGGCCGAGCCGAGAATTTCGTCGCGGAAGACGCGCCTTCTACGATGACCGTCGGGCCAAGTCGTTGCGGAAGGAAACTTTTCTTATAGTGTTAGCATTCATATCAAGAAGTTGAATCTTGCAGAACTCTTGGCGGTTCTCCCTTGTTTTACTACTTGGGTACTTTCAAATGAATTATTAAAATCATGAGAACGCAGGTATCATGCACGTGCACACCAAAATCTAAGAAACTTTCATGAAGTAGCCATAAAGTCATTCTATTGCACAAATACAGCCATAAAACTTGAGAATTATCAATTAAATAGGTTATACATTGCGTAAAACTTGGGCGGTCTGCTTTCGAGCCATAATCTTTGTGGTCGATTCATGGTAAAAGTCATATCGCCAATTGGAAAAAAGAACTTCAAATATGGAAGCTCTTTTTGGAACCAATATTTAAATGCCAATATGCACCATTCTACCAAATATGATTACATTATCATAAAGTATGGTCAACATATGGCCTTGACATTGGTCATCTAGTTTGAAAGAAATGAATTTTCATACATGATATGCCATATTGTGAAACAAGTTTTTTCAAAATTGTCAAATGTTAAGTTTAAATGCTTTTATGGAAACTAGCTAGTGCACATAGAGAGACACCAGGAGAACGGAATGGTAGTATTTCATTTCATATTTAGTTTCTTTGCATATTTTAAAAAATGACCCAAATTTGGTATCATTACCATTCCTATGAAGAAGTTGAATCTTGCAAAACTCTCGGTGGTTCTCTGTTACTTGACTACTTCGATACCGTTAAATTATTCAAAAAAATCAAGAGAAAGCTATATCACACAGTTTGTAGTTCAAAATTAGACACACTTACTTCAAATCGTCAAAAAGTCATTTTATTGCATAAATTTAGCTAGGAAGCTTGAAAATTCATGAAAGTAGGGCGTTATCAAGCAAATATGGATTCTAATTTTATAGACATTGCTTGAAATGCCAAGATGCACTGGTCTACAAAATATGGACAAGTCATCAGAAACTAGGGAAAGATATGGTCGTGACAGTGGTCATCTTGTTTGAAAGCCTTCAATAATGTTTATCAATTTCACCAAATGTCTGGAAACTCGTTTAAATGTTGGTAAGCACACTAACACTGGCGTGTCAGTTTACACGTGGCCAGCACGAGACACCTCAGGAGCGGCCTCACGTCGGAGTAACATACCACAGAAGTTTCAACCTCAAAAAAATTGTATAGCACCGAAACATCCCGCGCATCCATTCAAACATCCTGCGCATCCATTCAAACATCCACGCATCTATTCAAATATCCCGCCCCTTTTTTGCATATGAAAAATTCCTCTTCTATCCCATGTCCCAAAACAAGAACCGAAGGAGCACAACAATAATAGAGGGGTATATATGGTAAATGGGAATCATCCAACCTATATCCCTGCATCGCCTCTTTGCCGCCTGATGACCCACAAGTATAGGGGGTGTATTGTAGTATTTTCGTTAAGTAAGAGTGTTGAACCCAACGAGGAGCAGAAGGTGTTGGCTAGTGGCTTGGAGCAGGAATTCTCTGTAAATACTTAGCAAACGGATTTTTAGGGGTTTCTGATAATTCAAGTAAATAAAGTACGAGTAAATAAAACAAAATAATAATAAATGTAGCAACTGGCCCAATCCTTTATTTAGCAAAAGACAAGCCGGTTGTATTACTTAAGATGACCAAACGTTCTCGAGGACACATGGGAATATCGTCAAGTGCTTTTGCTTCATATAGTTGATTAATCTTCTTTAGTTTGCTAAGTGTTGTGTGGGTGAACATGTGCTAATGTACCAACCTTCCTAGAACTAATACATACTTGTGATTATACCCCTTGCAAGCATCCGCAAGTACAAGGAAGTAATTAAGGTAGAAACCTAACCACAACTTTAAACTCTAAGACCCTGACGTCCCTTGTGCAAAGGTTTCCTAATGGGGGTTCAGGTTTCTGTCACTCTGGCAACCCCTGCGATTAGTAGCCAAATACACAATGCATTCCCCTAGGCCCATATAGGTGAAGTTTCATGTAGTCGATGTTCACATGACACCACTAGAAGAAGTACACCACAACTTAAATATCAAACCATTGAATCTTTCTCAACACAATTCCACTACTAACAACATGACTTCTCCCATGTCCTCAAGAACAAAACGAACTACTCACAAGACATCATATGGATCAAGATCGGAGATGATATAATGATATGTAACAATCTGAACATAAACGATAATTCAATGGTTCACTCAATAGAATCAACTACAAGGAGTAATCAACACCAGGAAAGTTTCCCCTAAGAACTATGCAAGATTCAACCCAATTGTTACAGCAGTATGGAGTGGTGATGATGGTGCTGGTGGAGATGATGGTGGTGATGATGATGATGATCCCTATGAAGTCTAGCTTGATGGTGGTGTTGATGGCGATGATCTCCCCTGTTCGGGAAGGAATTCCCCCGGCAGAATTCTGTCTGCCGGAGAGATCTTTCTCTCTCGATGTTTTCCACCCCGTAGAGGCGGTGGAATCTTTTTGTGGTCGCTCCCCGAGTCTTAGGGTTTCGGGAGGATAATATACGCTAGAGGGGAGAGCCAAGAGTGGACCAGGACAGCCACACTACCTAGTGGCGCGGCCTAGGGTGGCCTGCGCCAGGGGGTGGTGTGGGCCCCCTGTGGCCCATCTCCACTCCCCCTTCTGGCAACCTTCGTCTTCTGGAAAAATAGAATTTTCCATGTATTTTCCCAGATTTTCTGATCTTCGCGAATTTTGCCTCCAAACAGCAACTTTTCCATCAGAATCCTGACTGCAGCAGTCCATGCTCCAAAAGTCGTCAACCATGCAAGAACAGATGAAATTACATAAGTATCATCTCTTAATATGAAATATATCAATGAATAACAGTAAATTATGATATAGAATAGTGATGCAAAATGGACGTATCAACTCCCCCAAGCTTAGACTTTGCTTGTCGCCAAGCGAAAACTGAGCTCAATAAACATGACCTCAGGTTTATGGAGTGAAGAGTCGATAAAAGAATACGAACAAGAAGCATGACATTCGTCAATACATAAATCATAATAGAAGACAACTCACTATTATATAACTTAACTTGCAATAAGTAAAGGAAACACAATAAAGATGCATAAAGTAAATCATAATTGGTAATGGAAAACTTAGCTCTTGGTCGAAGAATAGTTGACAATTTGCAGGAGTTCACAAATAACTGGTTTTCAATGATAGCTTTCTAAGTAGTAGCCACTAAGATAAGAGCAAATGTGCAAAACAAGGAACATAAGAAACATGATTGAATAAATCATCATATGAATGAATGAAACACAACAACTCAAAATACTTGCTGAGATAGAAGGGAATAGGTTTACTGACTCAACTAAAAAGTAAAACATGGGCCCTTTGCAGAGGGAAGCCCATTGCAGATGAAGGGAATAAATCATCTAGGTGATGCACACATGGGTTATTGGAAATGTCGGCCCAAGAGTAGGTTTTGCCTGGTTGCTGTTCTCCTCTACCTTGGACTCTTGAAGTCCGACGGCCACGCCCGCGGCCTCCACCACATCCTCCTCGTCCTCCAGAGCCGAAAATAGAAGTGACCACTGTTGTTTCCGTGTTGGGTTTTTCTTCTGAGGTATTTTTGCGCTTCTGAGCTTGTTGCTTTGGTTGTTTTGCCGAGTGAGGTACATCTAGGGCATTGAGCAATCCCTCTGCATCGTCATCAGCATCTGCATACTTGCTCGCTGTTTCTATCATCTCTCCCAAATCAGTGACCTTGTCACACTTCAAGCGATGGCGCAGTAGACCAATTCGGAGACCTGCAATGAAAGCTTCAATCGCAGTTTGATCATTTACTCCTTTGCAGGAGTTCTTGGTGTCGATCCATCGTCCGAGGTAATCTCGGCAAGTTTCTCCGGCCTTCTGGGTGCAACGATGTAGGTATCCGACCGTACAGGGCCTCTGATATGTGCCTTCTAAATTTTGAAAGAACGCACTTTGCATGTCATACCAGTATGGATGGTGTTCGCCGGAAGTTCATTGAGCCATGATTGTGTCGTCTTCCACAACATAAGTGGGAGATATCGGGTTGCGACCAGGCTGTTTCTGCCTTTGGCGATGCAGCAAGCTTGGAAAAAATCCTGTAGCCAGGTATCTGGCCGAGCGATACTGTCGTAGGCTTGGATATGTCTTGAGATAGCAAATCCTTCCGGGAATTTTGTAGCTCTGATGCGTGGTCCAAAACACTTTGGTCCCATGTAGATATCATCGTTTTCGTAGCGCCGCGCCTCTATGTTGGAGTTGATCATGTGCCTTGTGTCGTTCGGGGATAAAGATCATCCTGAATGGCGGCTGTGGCTGCGGTGCCTTGGAGCCGGACTTCGGCTTCTGCCACCACCTCCTCCACCACGTCGTCCTCCTTGTCCCCCTTGGGAGCTGTTGTGATGACTACTTGGTGGAGAGAGTGGGGCAGCTGGATAGTTTCCGGCTAATCGCTGGCCTCCATCCGAGGCGTCATTATTCCAGTTCCGGGGAGGGTCTTGGCTATGAGGAGCCCCCTGCCGGCTAGTCCCGACATGGTTTCCGCCGTTCCTTCGTCCGTCGTTCCCACCACGCTGAGGCTCAGCCGGACGGCTTGTATGTCTAGGAGGTGGCATTTTTTGACGATCCTCCTCCCGACGTTTCTCTTTATCTTCTCCCCTTCGATCGTTAGACTCTCGTCGGGGAGGGTTCCTCGGATTCAGAGCAGTGATGGCCTCTTTCATGGCCGCTGGGGCGATATTTCTCCAGTCACGTATAGTCCTGCGATGCTGCCTTGACGATCCGGTTCTTGAATAATTGTCCTCCCGATGTTCGGGGCGATGATGCTGCTCCGGAACGTGATGGAGTCTTACATCAGCCCATGTCGGATCTGTGTGACATTGGTCGGAATCCGAGACCAGTTTCTGACTTCCGGACAGGATGACCTTTTGCTGCTCTAGTCCCTTGTTGAGTAGTTTGATACCCAAACGGATCTCATCCGGTCCTGGATTAGCCGATAAAATTTCTCGGGCCACCACGGTATTCTGTACTGGGGTTGGATATACCCAATCTCCTTTGCTATCTTTCCATGGCTTCCCCATCTCATCTCCGAAAAGGACAGCACATATATGTGGGAATTGTCGTCATTGGTGTGACGCTTCTGTGTCTTTTGATGCAACCGAGACATGTAATCCTTAGTTGCCATGTGTTTCTTCTCCTCCTCGATGTTTTTGGCTTCATCCAGGAGTTGTTGACGACGCGCTTCTAGGGCTTGGGCCCTTTCGTCCAGTTCTTTAGCAGTAACTTCTGCAGCTGTAGGGATATGTGTGGTTAATGCAGCATCGATGAGTTTACGCGCACCTTCGGTGATCACGTGTCCATCCACCGATTCTTCTTTTTTCGGCTCGTCTGGGATAAGAGTTCCATCCGAGTCTTCTTCGTATTCCTCGGCAATCACCTCCTCTGTCAGAGGGTCTTTTGCCGGGGTCTTGTTTTTCTTGTTCTTCTTCTTTGCCCTCTTGGCAGCGCCAGTAGCAAAGACGGATTTGGGTCCATTTCCCGGAGTCAAGCTCTGATCGGTACTTTCGGACATCTGGACCTCGGGATTATCTCCGACGTCCATATCATCCTGTGCTTTGGGAGAGTGTTCCTCGGATCCTTCATCCATGGCTTCTCCTTCTTCTGCAGCTTTGGAGTTGTACTCCTCTTCATATTCCCCGGAGAATTTTTGGAAATCTGTCGACGTCATCGATTCATCTGAGGATGCGGGTACATTGGCGTTTGTTCCAATTGCCTCCAGCACAGAGTTGGTGTTTTCTCCAGCATCGGTAGAGCCGGATCCGGATCCCACATACCCGACGAAGTGCGACGCGTGCTTCCTGAGGTACCTGCGGCTCTCGCGATCAGCCCTGTCGAAACTTTTGATGGTCTCGAGAATTGCATCTGTGCTTGCGTCTTGCATTATCATACGTCACAGTGTGTACCTTAGGAAAGGCCTATCTATCCCGGCATCATCAGAGCCGGAATCAGTGTCGTTGATATGCTCCTCCTAGATTTCGACTTCCACGGGTGGGTTGATCTAGGCGGTCTCTCCGAGGAGATCCACTCTAGACTCGGCCTTAACCGCTAGGTCTTCTTCAGGCTCGGATTTCTCCACTATCTCCACAACTGGTGCTGGCTGGGTGGGATTAGGGTTTTGTGAGATCCGGAACTCTGCCGCCTCTGCGGACAGAGGGGACCCAGAAGATTCTTTTGCCTTTATCATCACTGCTGGGGTGGGTGGGGCAGGTTCAGCGAAACCAATGTAAATATCGATCTCGCCGAAAGACATGATTGTGTAGGTAGTTACAGCCTCCCTAGCCGGAATCCAAGTCTCGTCGAGAACGATGAGAGGGACGTAGCTAGCGTAGAGGATGCGACCGACGGCGATAGTCTCGCCGATTCTGATTCTTGCAGATTCTGCTCGGAATGCAGATCCGAAGCTCACTTGCCCCACGGTGGGCGCCAACTGTCGTCGAATTGATGACAAGTACACCATGAGGGGGTCCTCGAGGCGTGCTGAAGAGAGGGATGTGAGACGTACGGTGTTCCGGGACGGTGAGCACACAAGTTTACCCAGGTTCGAATCCGCCGGCTTTGGACGGATCCTACTCCTGCTAGCGATCTAGTAATACGGCAGAGCCGGAATATGGGTTACAAGGGTTTCGCCTGTGCGAGTTGAGGGTCTAAAGTATTAGGTGCCCTAAAGGCTCTCCCTAGGACGGCTTATATAGATATCCGGCCTAGGGTTTACAGGAGAGATCAATCCGGCTACGACTAAGAGTTGGTTACAGAGTACATCTTGAACTACAAGTAACACTATGGGTCCAAGTCGGTAAGTCTTCTGGGCCTTCCCGTAGCCGGATTGGACTCCGTCTTTCTCCCTGACTGGGCCGCCCGTGAAGCAAAGCTCTAACCCGAAGTGGGCCACCTTGGTCAGTGAGGAACTGTGAGGATACCCAGAAAGTATATCCCCAACAATCACCACATATTCTAATACATGGGAATGTGATTTAAAGGGTTGGTCATATTTTATAAAGTTTAAGATTATTATTTAATAGATTTAAAGTGACTAGAAATACCCTAATAGCATTCTTTTTGTACTAGTCCAATGTCACTGCAAGCAAACCTAGATATTTTTACATATTCAGATAGATATTATCAAATGTGATTTTTGAGAGTTGGAATCAACTCAAAAGCTATTACGGTTGATTTTTGAAAAAAGTTAGAAGCTGCAAAAGTTTTTGTCTTGTTATTTTTACTAAAGATTATCTGTAACTCCAAATGATTTAAATCCAACGCGGCTTGGATAGATAATTTAATTATCTTTCTAACAAAATTTGAATCATGCACTTTGGTATAGTGAAACTCTCTAAATTGATTTTTGAATATGTGGATAGAAACTAGTTTAAACAAAAATGGAAAACCAATATTTGAATTTCTGGGCGAGAGCGGGAACTTAAACGGGCCGGCCCAGCTACACTACGCGGCACAGCAGGCTGCTGACAGATGGGGTCCACCAGTCAGTGGGGCTAACTAGGCGAAGCAGTATCTAAGAATCTGGGTCGTGCGATTAGAAGACAGATCAACGGCTGGGAGTCATCGTCGACAACGAACTGCTCTGGAGAGGGGTCAACCCTAACGCGGTGGTGGGGTGATGACCCACAAGTATAGGGGGTGTATCACAGTATTTTTGATAAGTAAGAGTGTCGAACCCAACGAGGAGCAAAAGGTGCTGGCTAGTGGTATGGATCAGGAATTCTCTGCAAATACTTAGCAAACGGATTTTTAGGGGTTTTCGATAAAGCAAGTAAACAAAGTATGAGTAAACAAAAGACATAGGAATAAATGCAGCAAGTGGCCCAATCCTTTATGCAGCAAAGGACAAGCCGGTTGTATTTCTTAAGATGACCAAACGTTCTTGAGGACACATGGGAAGACTTTCAAGTGCTTTTGCTTCATATAGTTGATTAATCTTCTTTAGCTTGCTAAGTGTTGTGTGGGTGAACCTATGCTAATGTACCGCCCCATCCAAGACTAATACATACTTGTGATTATACCCCTTGCAAACATCCGTAAGTACAAGAAAGTAATTAAGGTAGAAACCTAACCACAGCTTTAAACTCTAAGACCCTTACGTCCCTTGTGCAATGGTTTCCTAATGGGGGTTCAGGTTTCTGTCACTCCGGCAACCCCTACTATTAGTAGCCAAATACACAATGCATTCCCCTAGGCCCTTATAGGTGAAGTATCATGTAGTCGACATTCACATGACACCACTAGAAGAAGTACACCACAACTTAAATAACAATCTATTGAATCTTTCTCAACGCAACTCCACTACTAACAACAAGACTTCTCCCATGTCCTCAAGAACAAAAAGAACTACTCACAAGACATCATATGGATCATGATCAAAGATGGAATAATGATGTATAACAATCTGAACATAAACAATAATTCAATGGTTCACTCAATAGCATCAACTACAAAGAGTAATCAACACCGGGAAAGTTTCCCCTATGAACTATGCAATATTCAACCCAATTGTTACAGCAATATGGAGATGGTGATGAGGGTGCTGATGGTGATGATGGTGGTGATGATGATGATGGTGATCCCGATGAAGTCCAGCTTGATGGTGGTGTTGATGGCGACGATCTCCCCTCTTCGGGAAGGAATTCCCCTGGCAGAAATCTGTCTGCCAGAGAGATCTTTCTCTCTCGGTGTTTTCCGCCCTGCAGAGGCAGCGGAATCTCTCTATGGTCGCTCCCCGAGTCTTAGGGTTTCGGGAGGATGATATACGCTAGAGGGGAGAGGCTGGAGTGGTCCAGGGCGGCCACACCACCTCTAGGCGTGGCCCAGGCTTGCCTGCACCATGGGGTGGTGTGGGCTCCCTGTGGCCCACCTCCACTCCATCTTCTGGCATCCTTAGTCTTCTGGAAAAATAAGATTTTCCGTATATTTTCCCGGATTTTCTGATCTTCGCGAATTTTGCCTCCAAACAACACCTTTTCCATCAGAATCCTGACTACAGCGGTCCATGCACCAAAAGTCATCAACCATGCAAAAATAGATGAAATAACATAAGTATCACCTCTCAATACGAAATATATCAATGAATAATAGTGAATTAAGACATAGAATAGTGATGCTAAATGGACGTATCAACTCCCCCCAAGCTTAGACTTCGCTTGTCCCCAAGCGAAAATGAGCTCAATAAACATGGCCTCAGGTTTATGGAGTGAAGAGTCGATAAAATAATACGGGCAAGAAGCATCACATTCATCAAATACATAGATCATAATAGAACACAACTCACTATCATATAACTCAACTTCCAATGAGTAAAGGAAACACAATAAAGATACATAGAGTAAATCATAATTGGTAATGGCAAACTTAGCTCTTGGTCGAAGAATAGTTGATAATTTGCTGGAGTTCACAAATAGGTGGATTTTCAATGAAAGCTTTCAAAGTAGTAAACATCAAGATAAGAGCAATGTGCAAAACAAGGAACATAAGAGACATGATTGAATAAATCATCATATGAATGAATGCAACACAACAACTCAAAATACTTGCTGAGATAGAAGGGAGTAGGTTTACTGACTCAACTACAAAGTAAAAGAAAGGGCCCTTCGCAGAGGGAAGCAGGGATTGCAAGTTTCATAAAGAGCTTCCAAAAATTATGATACTTATTAGCTTTCAGCTCTCATTGCCCCTATCATAAGCATCTTTAGGTGATTAAGGTTAAAGTGACACAACGAAGAGGATATGCTTGACAAGTTATAAGTTGAAATCTCATGCCCCTTACTTACGAGTACCGAACCTCGTGCTATTCAACTTCAGTCACAAGTAAGCTCTTGTCATTGTAAATACATATGTACATAGAGAACCGCCAACGGGGTACCCCTTGCACATGATACAGGAGCTATCCCATAATCAAAATGACAAGGCAAGCAGACAATGAGCATCTCAGTGATCTTTTTATTTGCTATTTGCATAGGTTTTTATTGAGGATGCTTCATAGAGTGCTCATTATGGTTATGCTGCAAGTTTCCACCATGATTAGGCATGGCTTAGGCTAGCGGCCCAAGCGTTTCTCTAACACACATACAAACTCCATGATCTTACAAGTTCCCCTTTTATTTCACACTACCGGGATCCATAGGCAAAAGAATCATGATATCAACGGAATATAAGTGCAATGTTGAAAGAGTTCCCCGTGATACATGGTTCTGCTAACCTCAACTTATAAAGCGCAAGCATATACGCAACAAAGATGGACACAATGGTTCAAGATTATTAAGTGCAAGAAAGTAAAGTGTGCCATCAAGTTCGTGAGAGCTTGAATCACTAATTTTCACATAACAAGTTTAATTCGGAAGGTCGATAAAAACATGAATTTACTTGGAATAGCAATAGTGCTAGTAGGTAGGTATGGTGGACACAAATGGCATATGTTAGGTTTAAGGATTGGATGCACGAGAAGCATTCCCTCTCAGTACAGGTTCTTGGCTAGAAAGGTTGGGTAGAAAGCATAAGAGTTGAAGGAAACAAACAAACATACAAGTGATAAAAAAAATCATGCAATCTTCCTTGGACGCACAAAAGATCTTAACTAGTGAATACTAAGCATATGAGCAAATCAAGAAAGAAAGATGATGAAATTATATTTCTTTAGTACTTTTATCTTTTTCATTCAATTCTCAAAATAGTGTTGTTACTGACCAAGCCAGGTTTGCCAAAACCAACTAAATTACTCAATGATCCCAAAGTGATACCAATACTAACGACAAGATCAATCACATAACCATGAATTTGAAAACTAATATAAGATATGCAAAAGACTAAATGATAGAACTTCTCATTAATATTCCATAACAACAACTCACACCAAGGGATACATAGATATCTAACGAGAGGGGGGACACTTCCATAATGCAAACCATCCTTTATGATAACTTCTCTATTCATGATATGACTCTACTAAAAAGGTAAAAAGATAGAAGATAGTAATGTGAAACCGCGACACTCCCCCAAGATTGGAACAAACCAAGGGGATGCCAAAACCTGATGACAAATTACTCCTTCGATGGTGGTGGTATTATTTCATCATCGTCCAACTTCCAAGGTAAAGGCTCCCCATAAACAAAAGACATCCTGGTCTCCATCTTCCTAAAACTAGTAGCAGCACTTATGCGTTTAAACCTAACTTCATCCTCACAGTTTTGATTTTGAACGTCGTAGAGTTGTGCCTACAGTTGTCTTGCTCCAACACTCCCATCATGTCCTCCAGACTTGCTTCACCTTTAGGGCCTTGAAACTCTTTTATCCGTACCTCCCCATCTTCAAGCAACAACTCCTTGGGATGAATCTTCAACTCACGCATGTATGGGTTGATGATATCCGTTGAGGAATCTTCCTTGGTTGATCCAGAGGAAGACAATGTGGCTCCAAAACTAGGACTCTACCTGTTAGAAACAAATCAAAACGAAAACACGACAAGAACACGATATATGAACCTCGAAGGATCTGGGGGATTATATATTACAAAGTTTTACAACAAAAGGAAGGTACTGGGAGAAAAAGGGTCAGAGACGGAGTCCGAGGTGGCCACACCACCTGCTGGCGCGACCAGGGGGGCGCGCCAGGGGGTGGTGTGAGCCACCCTGGCTCCGCTTCCGTCCCTCTTTTGCTTCGTAGCTTTCCTTGTTGGATAAAAACTGCAAAAATATAACTGGACAGAATTTTCGTGGAACTTTTCTTACCAGAACTATTACCTGTTCGAAAACGGACTATGCAGGTCTCTGAATTTGCTCTTTAGTAGATTCTTCTAGAATCACCTACTTGAATAACATCAATATCTTCATCTTCATACACATGTTGCTCGAGTCATGAAACTTTTCACTTTTTATTACACCATTCTCTCTGATAACATGGAAATTTCTTTCACACAAAACTTCACATAGTTCTCATTAGCAACATTAGTATAAGCGAAGTGATAAAACCTCTTAGGTCCAATTTCAACTGAAATCCATCAAAACATAAGCTACTGGAACTCCTTCCGAAAGCCCAAAAAGAATTCAAAAATGAAATCAATTTAAAGAAGCAAATGCAAGAGTGGCAAAATCTGTCAAAGCAGACCAGCGGGTAAAGATCAATTTTTTCGAACATCTTCTGTTGCTCAAATCAAAAAGTTTGAAACTAACTAAAGTTAGATAACAACCTGGGGCAGAAGCAAAAAAAATTACAGCTCAATCTGACGTACAGAAATCTCTCACAAATTGTTACGATGAAGCACAAAATTCTGCTTCAGGACAACAACTTCCCCAAATCTTACTTCTCTTTCATTAGAGGTTGATCTTGACACAAAAACCAAAGAGGTTATTACCGAAGTAATAACTTCCAAAACTCAAATAAACGAAAAAAACTGAAAGCACGAATATATTGGGGTGTCTCCCAAAAAGCTCTTTCTTTATAGTCATTAAGATGGGCATGATAATTTCAATGATGCTCACATAAGAATATGAATTGAAGTGAAAGAGAGCATTAAGAAGCAAAAATGCACATGTTTAAGTCTAACCCGCTTTCTATGCAAGGGAACTTTGTAAGCAAATAAATTGTTGAAACCAGAAACTGCAAGCATAAGAAGGCAAAACAAGTGCAACATAAAGAATTTAAGCATAAAACGAGGAAACTTAATATTATTGAGATACATTAGAACAGTCTTTCCTCTCTCATAATAACTTTCAGTATCATGCATAAATTTAATGATATAACTATCATAAGAACCATTGTAGCAATGATCACTTATCCTAACAGAAAACACAGGGACACTAGCTCTCATAACACTACTTTGTGAAACAATTTTAGAAGTATCCTTACAAAGGATAGTGTGTTCCTCTTCCACATATTTAGTGAAAAAGCCTTTCACATTTGCTATTATAGGTTCATCATCCATTTGTTTATCAGGTTCAACAGCTTTATTTGTACTTTCATTAACCATACTAGCTATCATAGAATGTTCCTTTATCTTAACAGGGAAAGGATTTTTCTCAATATAAGGTTCAGGTAAAACATGATTAGCAGTATAAACTTCAGTATTTCTTGCAGGAACACTCTTAGCAACATCTTTATATGGTTCATGATACTTATTCCACTTCTTTTTAGGTACTTCAATATAGGAAGCAAAAGCCTTAAAATAAGTTGCAATAGCTTGAGAGTATAGACCATAAGCATTTTTAATATTTTGAAAGTCATCAGTTCCCATAAAAGATTCAATACATGCATAATCATAATTTATACCTGACTTTCTTCCTTTGCCATTCTCCCATGCTTCAACATTGTCTTGAATACGGTCTAGAAGATCCCATTTAGCTTCTTCTTCCATGCGAGTGAATGATCCGGCACAAGAAGCATCCAATAAATCTTTATCATGAAGAGAAAGCCTTGCATAAAAGTTATTGATAATAATATTGTTGGGGAGCTCATGAATGGGGCATTTGAGAATTAGTAACTTCAATCTCCCCCAAGTTGAGTTGTACTCTCTCCATCAAGAGGCCAAAAGTTGTATATTTGATTCCGATCTTTATGAATCTCACTAGGAGGATAAAGCTTTGAATAAAAGAGAGGTACTACTTCCTCCCATTCAAGAGCTTGACCATTCTTCAGCAGCTTATACCATTCCTCGGCTCTTCCTTCTAGTGATAATGAGAATAACTTCTTCTTGACTTGATCTGTTGTAATACTTGCACACTTGAATAACCCGCATAATTCGTGTATAAAGAGCAAATGATCACCGGGATGGACAATTCCATCTCCAACATAATAGTTATCCATACACGATCAATAATTCTTGTAGGTATTTTAAAAGTATCATTCTTGGCAGGTGGTGGTTCATCTACTACCTTAGCAGTGGTAGTAGCATTATGAAATAAGAAACTCGGCGAATTTTCCATATTGAAAATAAAGCAACTAACAGAAATAAACAATACTCACAGTAAAAGTTTCCTTTACCAGTTCCACTCTCCAATAGCGCTTCACTCCCCGGCAATGGCGCAAGAAAATAGTCTTGATGACCCACAAGTATAGGGGGTGTATCGCAGTATTTTCGATAAGTAAGCGTGTCGAACCCAACAAGGAGCAGAAGGTGTTGGCTAGTGGCTTGGAGCAGGAATTCTCTGTAAATACTTAGCAAATGGATTTTTAGGGGTTTCTGATAATGCAAGTAAATAAAGTACAAGTAAATAAAAGACAATAATAATAAATGCATCAAGTGACCCAATCCTTTCTTTAGCAAAGGACAATCCGGTTGTATTACTTAAGATGACCAAATGTTCTCGAGGACACACGCGAATATCGTCAGGTGCTTTCGCTTCATATAGTTGATTAATCTTTTTTAGTTTGCTAAGTGTTGTGTGGGTGAACCTGTGCTAATGTACCGACCTTCCTAGGACTAATACATACTTGTGATTATACCCATTGCAAGCATCCGCAAGTACAAGAAAGTAATTAAGGTAGAAGCCTAACCACAACTTTAAACTATAAGACCCTGACGTCCCTTGTGCAAAGGTTTCCTAATAGGGGTTCAGGTTTCTGTCACTCCGGCGACCCCTACGATTAGTAGCCAAATACACAATGCATTCCCCTAGGCCCATATAGGTGAAGTTTCATGTAGTCGACATTCACATGACACCACTAGAAGAAGTACACCACAACTGAAATATCAAACCATTGAATCTTTCTCAACACAATTCCACTACTAACAACATGACTTCTCCCATGTCCTAAAAAACAAAATGAACTACTCACAAGACATCATATGGATCTAGATCAGAGATGATATAATGATATGTAACAATCTGAACATAAACGGTAATTCAATGGTTCACTCAATAGCATCAACTACAAGGAGTAATCAACACCGGGAAAGTTTCCCCTAAGAACTATGCAAGATTCAACCCAATTGTTATAGCGGTATGGAGTGGTGATGATGGTGTTGGTGGAGATGATGGTGGTGATGATGATGATGATGATCCTGATGAAGTCCAGCTTGATGGTGGTGTTGATGGCGATGATCTCCCCTCTCTGAGAAGGAATTCCCCTGGCAGAATTCTGTCTGTGTTGGGGGGATACCCCCGGGTAGGGTCACGCCGGGGTATAAAGGCCTAGTTAGCCGAGGTACGGCAAGGTCAAAGCATGTGCTGGCCGAGTTACCTCAAGGCAGGCCAGATCACGGAGTAACCCGGACCAGGGGGCATTCACCTAATTTGGTCTCAACCGACTTACACCGTATGTCGGTAAGATCTATCGAACTTGTATGCAGGAACAGGTGTGGCCGGATCAACTATGTAAGATCCGGGTTATATCAAGCGTGTTGGATAAGGAAGGTATCTCGCTGGTCAAATGTGACAACTGTACGCAGAGCATGAGCGAAGCGGGCAGAGGCCGGACCACGAGGCATGGCCGACAATGGTGACAAAGCCAATGTCGGCTGACGCAGGCGCCGCAGAGGTTCACATAGCCTCTGCATGGGTGACGCGGGGGAAAAGTGACCCGGTCGGCTTACTATTTTGGGAGGAGGCATATTCCCTGGAGACCTAGTCACCCCTATATAAGGAGGGCTAGGGCTTCTGTAGAGGGGGTTGATTTCTGAGGGATTGATCTGAGGGCTAGCTTGTGGTGAGAGTAAGAGGGTTCATTCTTCCTCCTCTCTCCTATACAGCTCAAGGAGCACTTGTAATCTGTGAAGGTGAATCAAATACAAAACTTCCGTGTGTGGAATCACCACACTATCCCTCCCTAGATTCCCCTAGTGCATTTAGTCCCCACATTTAGCCTATACATGGCATCTGCCGTGACACCACCACGATAGTTGGCACCCACCGTGGGGCTAGCGGCGCTAGCAGGGGTGAAGATCCGGACGGGAAACTTCATTGGCATCGGCGAACGTATCATCTCTGGGCTCGTTCAGCGCTTTGGAGCGCTGGACTTCGTCAGTGACAACGCTGGCTGCTTTGGCACGCGTCCTCTTCTGCGCAATAGCCTCTTCGTCAAGCTCGGCGCGCACAAGGTCTACTTTGCTGTCGATGTGTCATGCGTTCACCCGCGGTGTGTCGTCGAAGGAGGGGAGCCACCCCTTAGCATGGTTCACGGGGCGCGTATCACTGGCTTCCCGGACCGTGCAGAGGTGATGATGACTGCGCCAGATGCGGGCGCAAGCAAGGATCCGGCACCAGATCCGGAGGTAACGCCAAGGGCACCGAGGAAAAGTAGAGGTCCTCCACTAGAGAGGCCTGAGAATGTACTGCAGCAGGCGATGGATAGTCTGGCAAACCCAATAGCAGCAGCAGTAGATCCAGCTCAGGCTCAGGCCGAGCTGGAGGAAACTAGGCGAAAAATACTAGAGGGTGCGAAAAAGATAGCCGCGGCTCAGCAGTCGTTGAACATGACACTGCGGGAGTACGCAAAGGCAAATAAAGTTGATGCTGTAAAAGTAAAGGGAAGAAATCTCATGAGTGAAATGAACAGAGAAGGTGATACTAGGATTGAGGAATCAGAGAATTGTTTGTCCGTGGGGCTGCCGAAGTACAGTACCCCGGCAAAGAACCTCAGAGAAGCAGATGTGGCTGCATCCGAGTTAGAAGGTCTGACGGGTGAAGCCCGTCAGAGACAGCAAGATAGGGTTAATGAGTTGGTTCGGATCGCGAACATGCAAAACGAGGAATTGCTCAGGGCAAACCCGGAGAGAGCTGGGGCCTCCAAGATCGTTCATTCGGCGGTGGGTAACCCGGAGAAATCTGCTGGAGCCGCATCGTCTCCTCATGGTGGTCCTAGGAGAGAAGAGGTAGTAACATCGGCCAGGAGGAATAAGCAGATAGTCCCATATGACCCAGCAAGGGCAGGGAAAGGAAAAGAAGTGGAGAGAGATGAAGATCGAAGGAGTGTGAGCCGAGGTAACCGCGACCAAGGCAATGCCGGTCAAAGGAATGCTGTAAACGGCAATGCCGGACAGCGTAATGCGGAAGGTGCAGGTCAACCGCAATAGCGGAATATACCACGGCAAGAGCGTAGTGCCGGCCAAGGTATGCAACAAAGGATAGCTCCACCGGAGCAAGATAGATACAATGATGGTAATTCAGAGATGGTGAATGTTGGCTACCCCAGGCCAGACTATCATATGATAGGATCAAGGTTGGGAAGCAGAGACTTGATGCCTGATGACGCCGGGCTAAAACTGGATCGGTTGTATAGGTCGGAGCAAATTGAGTGTCAAGGTCCTCCGGGTCCAGCATGTTTTGGGCCCCGGATCATGAAGGAACCTCCGGTGCCTAACTTCCAGTTACCCAGAGGCACAAAGACATATGACGGCAGCACTAAGCCGGAGGATTCATTGATTAACTATGCAACTTCTGTAAAAATTGCCACGGGCAACTTGAGGTGGGCTGTGAGATACGTACCCCAGATGTTGGAGGGGCCAGCAAGGGTATGGCTAAACAACTTTCCACCCGGAAGTATTAACTGCTGGATCGATTTCGAGGAGATGTTTGTTAGGAATTTCTCAAGTACGTATCAGAGACCCAACAGACCACAAACCCTAGCAATGTGCAGGCAGAGACCGAATGATACAGACCGGGAGTTCTTAACCCGTTGGTGCAATGTGCGAAACTCGTGTGATGGCGTGATTGAGTCACAGGACATAGCATGGTTTGCGCAAGGATGCAGATATGCAAGCGTGCTATGGCAAAGGTTGCAAAGAGAAATGTCAACCACCTTGGCAGAGACGATCCGAATTGCTGATTCATAAGCCTTGGGCGATCCAACGCAACCTAGGCTCAACTCGAACGAGTCAGGCGAGGAGCACTACCAGAGAGATGGATCTGGGTCATCCCGGAGGAATGATTACCGAGGTAAAAGAAGAGATGACAGACCGGATTACAGGTACAGTTCGCAACAAGTTGCAGCTGTGAATCGGGATCAACCCGGAGCAGGAGGCAGTCAACGTCAGAAAACTGGAGGGCAGCATTGGACACCAAGAAATGATGGGAAGAAAACTTGGACGCTAGAGCAGAAAAAGCAGTGGCAAGAGAAAAAGGACCGTCTGAGGTACACCTATGAATCAATGCTAGAACAGCCGTGTAAGTTTCACACGCCTAATCCAAGTAACTCGGCGGGTCACACAACTAGGCAGAGTGAGTGGATGCGAAAGATAGAACAAAGTGGTTCGGGGAATGCTCAGGCACCTCGGAATGATCAGCCTAGGCAGGAGTTACCCCGGCAGCAATTGCTCTCCGGAGCGAACACGCAACAGTTAATGTTGCCTCCCCCTCCGCCGAGGTATGACAACCATGAGAGAAGGGATGCAGTGCATTAGGTGGAAAACCAAAACCAGTAGGATCAGTGGTACCCCGGAAATGAGGGGAGGAATGAGTACAGAGAGCACCATCAGAGTTAATGTGTGTTCACTACGGAAGAGACAAACAAGAAGAGCTTGCAGCACCGGCATATGGAGGTGAATGCGGTAATGCCGGCAGTAACGAGGTATATGCCTTCGTCGGATCAGGAGATTACCTGGACAATCAAAGATCATCCCAAGCTTATGCCTAGTCCGGGCTCATATGCACTGGTGTTGGACCCAACATTCATTGGGCCTAACATCAATGTAAGATTCTCCAAGGTGCTGATTGACAGTGGTAGTAGCATTAATATCATGTATGCGGATACGATGCACAAATTGGGTATCTCAGAGAACATGCTCCAACCTACAAGGACAACTTTCCATGGCATTGTGCCAGGCATTTCTTGTGAGCCCATAGGCAAGGTCCGGGTTGACGTTTTGTTCGGCACAAGAGATAACTGCCAAACTGAGAATTTGGAGTTTGAAGTGGTGAACTTAGAAAGTGCGTATCACGCGTTACTCGGTAGACCGGCACTGAACAAGTTCATGGCAAGCTGCCACATCAGTTATCTGAAGATGAAGTTGCCTGGGCCAAATGGTGTGATCACCATAGCCGGAGATTTCCGACGTTCCATTGAGTGTGCGTCAGCCGGGTCAAACCTAGCCGAGTCACTCGTGATTACGCAAGAAAAGAGAAAGATCCAAGAAGTGGCGACATTGGCTCAGTCCGCACAGCAGTATATGCCGACACTGAGTAACCCGCATGGTAGTGTCTCAATCCAAGTGACAAAAGATACCAAGAAGGTGCATGTTGATGATCTGTTCCCTGAGCGTACCGTAACAATTTGGGCCGGGTTAAATGACAAATAGGAAAGAGAGCTCGTCAACTTCCTCCATGAGAATCGGGATATTTTTGCTTGGTCCACGCAGGACTCGCAAGGTGTTCCGAGGGAGTTGGCCGAGCACTCTTTGAATGTGAGACCCGGAGCAAAGCCGGTGAAGCAACCTCTCCGCCGCTTCGCCGAAGATAGGAGAAGGGTCATTGGAGATGAAATAGCTCGGTTGTTGGCTACGGGATTTATCATGGAAGTACTTTACCCGGATTGGCTGTCTACTCCGGTGCTTGTGGAGAAGAAGAAGGATGATCCGAACGTGGCAGTGGTTTGGCGTATGTGCATCGATTACATGAACCTGAACAAGGCGTGTCCAAAGGATCCATTCCCACTGCCAAGGATAGATCAAGTCATACATTCCACTGCTGGGTGTGAGTTGTTGTCGTTCATTGATGCATATTCTGGTTTCCACGAGATACCTCTGAACCCAAGCAATCAAATAAAGACTGCATTTATCACCCCGTATGGGGCTTATTGCTATCGCACCATGCCTTTTGGTTTACGAAATGCAGGGGCAACGTACCAGAGGTGTATGCAAAAATGTTTGCATGACCAAACTGGTCAAAACGTGCAGGTGTATGTGGATGATGTTGTGATAAAGACCAAGGAAAGAAAAACGCTCCTTGACGATATCAGGCAGACGTTCACGAACCTAAGGAGGTTCCGGATGAAGCTTAACCCGAAAAAATGTGCCTTCAGTGTCCCGGATGGAAAATTACTCGGATTCCTCGTCTCCAGCCGAGGTATTGAGGTCAATCCATCTAAGATCCGGGCCATAGAACGAATGGAGATGCCGAAGTGTCTTAACGATGTCCAGAAGTTCAATGGTTGCCTGGCATCGCTAAGTCGGTTTGTATGTTAGTTGGGAGAAAAAGCACTGCCTCTCTACCAACTCATGAAAAAGTCAGATAAGTTCATTTGGACGCCGCAGGCCAATGAAGCCTTTGCCCACTTAAAGAAAATGTTAGCCACTGCACCAGTGTTAGCCTCTCCACTATCAAAGGAGCCAATGTTGCTCTATATAGCCACAATCAACCGAGTTGTAAGTGCAGCGATTGTGGTAGAGCTCGACGAAGAGGGTAAGTCGGTGCAAAGGCCAGTGTATTATCTGAGCGAGGTATTGTCAGCCTCAAACAAGAATTATCCTTACTATCAAAAAGTGGCGTATGGTGTGTATATGGAAGCTAAGAAGCTGAAGCACTATTTTGAGGAACACCCAATCAAGGTAATATGTGAAGCACCCATATCCGAGATAATGAGTAACAAGGATGCAAGTGGCAGGATTGCAAAATGGGAAATTGAACTAGAACCTTATGCGCCACAATATGATAGAAGAGAAGCAATTAAATCTCAAGCTGTGGTGGACTTTTTTGTGGATTGGGCCGAGGTGCAATATGAGCCGCCATTGCCAGATCCGAACTACTGGAGAATGCACTTTGACGGGTCAAAAACGAAAACCGGGTTAGGTGCCGGAGTTGTGCTTACCTCGGCAAAGAAGGACCAGCTGAAATATATGCTGCAGATCCACTTCACTACATCTAACAATGTTGCAGAATATGAAGCACTTATACATGGGCTCAGAGTGGCAAAGGAAGTTGGTATACGTCAGATCCAAATCTTCGGTGACTCGGATCTTGTAGTCTGGCAGGTCTCCGGGCAATGGGATGCTTTGGACACAAACATGGCGTTATACAGATTTCATGTGCAGAAGATATCTAGTTACTTTGAGGGATGCGAATTTCACCATATAAATCGGGTGGAGAATGAGGCTACCGATGTATTGTCGAAGCTCGGTTCAACCCGACAGGCAATTCCACCGGGTGTAGCATTGGAGCACCTCAGGAAACCATCCATCAGGCCATCCCCGGAGCCCGACTCAATTTTTATCCCAGCAAATCCGGAATCAGAGGTTGTGCCCTTGGACATTGATATGGGGAGCGGTTCACGAAACCCGGGGACTGCCTTTGTAAATCCGGGGACTGCCTTGGCAAACCCGGGGACTGCCACGACAAACCCGAGGACTACACAGCATGATCCGGTAGAAGTTATGCCGGTGGATCTAATGGAAATTAATGAGGATGTGTTCCCAGTGAGAGCTGTACCAGCTTGGGCGTTGCCAATATTCCAATTCCTAAAGGATGGAACCTTACCCACTGAGGAGGTACTTTCTAGGCAAACTCAGAGGAGAGAAAAAGCGTATACAATCATCAATTCTGAGCTATACAAAAGGAGTGTGACTAATGTCCTCCAGCGATGTGTTGACCCGGAGGAAGGACTTGACATCCTCCGAGATATACATCAAGGGGAATGTGGGCATCATGCCTCATCCAGAGCCTTGGTAGTGAAAGCTTTCCGCCATGGGTTTTACTGGCCAAGTGCCTTAGAACAAGCAGGAGATCTGGTGAGAAAATGCAACGGTTGTTAGAGATATGCGACAAAAACACATATGCCAATGTCAGAGCTCAAGACCATACCAATTACATGGCCATTTGCGGTATGGTGCTTGGATATGGTTGGCCCGTTTAAACCAGCAAAGGGAAATATGACTCACATTTTGGTCATGGTGGACAAGTTTACAAAGTGGATTGAAGTGAAGCCAATAAGAAAATGTGATGGAGCTACGGCCGTGACATTTCTCAAAGACATCATCTTGAGATACGGTTATCCTCACAGTATCATAACAGATAATGGCACAAACTTTATTGAAGGAGCATTTGTGCGTTTCTGCCGAGATAAGAAGATCCGGCTAGACGTTGCCTCGGTAGCCCACCCCGCATCGAACGGACAAGTGGAAAGATCCAACGGATTAGTATTATCCGGGATAAAACCCCGGCTCATTGAGCCGCTGCAAAGATCAGCGGGGTGCTGGATAGAAGAACTACCAGCGGTACTGTGGAGTTTAAGAACAACTCCGAATCGATCAACAGGCTATACGCCATTCTTTCTGGTATATGGGGCAGAAGCTATATTACCAGCCGACATAGAGCATGATTCACCTAGAGTCACCCAATACACAGAAGCCGAAGTGCAAGAAGCCCGGCAAAATGATGTTGATCTGCTGGAAGAAGCGAGAGAATTGGCATTGTCCAGATCCGCCATATATCAGCAAAATCTCCGACGCTATCATAGCCGGAAAGTAAACCCCCGAGTTTTCCGGGAAGGTGATCTGGTACTCTGGTTGGTACAACGTACTACTGGCATGCACAAGTTATCCCCCCCATGGGAAGGGCCATTCATTGTGAGCAAAGCATTGCACAATGATTCCTATTATCTTATAGATGCAAAGCCACAGGAAAAGAACAAGGCGGACAGGTCCGGCGAGGAATCTAAGCGTCCATGGAATGTAGCCCTACTTCGTCCTTTCTACACTTAGCAGAGAAGTGTATGAATCTGAGTTCCTCATATGTCGGTATATATGCCGGCAATGAGCTTATCAATGAAATCTTGGCACCTCGAGCAGTAACTCGGGGACTGCCTTAGTAATTTTCGTTGTCTTCTGTATTTATTATTTATACGTCGGTTCGCGTAAGTTGCTTCTATTTAGGCCGGATTAGTAGTGTGTGAGCAACAAAAACCTAACTCTTCGACTTGCTGCTGTCCAACAACATTTGGCTTCATGGCAAGCAAGAGAACAAGTTTGGAATTGCGTAGCACATGAAAAACGACAAAGGGAAGAAACTTAATCGAGCCGATGTTTGTTTTTTGAACTAACCTTGTGTGTACTTTAAATTTATCATGCTGAATTATTTTGAGCTAATCCCAAAGTTTCCAAGTATTGTTAAGACAATTTTTTAAGCTCGGACTCGTAAGTCATAAAACCGAACCAAGGTAGACACGAGCCGAGCCAAAAGATTGGAAGAACGAGAAAATGAAACTCGGGGACTACGCCCAAGTCAATCCAGCATAAAAACTTAGTAGCAAAATATCACTTGTGCATTTGATACAACTGCACCCGGCATATCGGGGATCTGATGAAATTTAAAAGTTTTTTCGATCAAGGAGCAGCAGGAGGAAGGTCGGCGTCATCTTCGCCTTCCTCGACGTCCGAAGCCTCTTCCTCTTCGTCTTCATCTGAGCCATCTTCAACATTTTCAGCGTTCTCATCATCGGCGGCATCTAAAAAGCTCGGTCCCTCGTTCCACTCGTGAATGGGGGCATATTGGATGAAGCTGTGAGCGCAAGCCTTGCGCCGAGCTACCCAATCCGGGTCATTAGACCACTTTGATCCCGTGCGCATGCGTTCAAGGAGATTGAGGTCAATCTTCTCGTACCACGTGAGCACGTAGTGGAGAACGATTTTAGCTCCGGCGCGCCCAGCAGATTCTCTCTAGAGATCGAGCTGAGTCTCGCAGTCCATAAGCCTAGCAAAGAGAATAGACAGATTCTTCGAAGTATCTTCTTCAGGCCAAAAGGCGTTGAAGATCCGGATTACCACGTCCATAACATCCTTGCCATAGTTCCTCACGGTCTCAACTCTGGAGGACAAGCTGACTATCGGATCTTTGAGGTCAAGAGGAATGGATCCAGGACCAGACAGAGTACCCCTCTGCTGGCGAAACTTGGTAACAGCCTTGGATGCAATAACATCGCTCTCTGGGAACTTGTCTGGAAAAAATAACACAGGTGGAATGAGTAAAGGAAGCAAACCCGGAAATATCAGTGTCGGTTGAAGGAAAAGAACTTACTAGAGATATGGTTGTGAACCTGGGACAACTCCTTGATGCAGTTGTCGCGCCTCTCCCGGAGTTGCACAAGTTCAGCATTCGCCGACTCAAGCTTGATGTCGGCCTCCTTGAGTAAGTCCTGGTCCTTGGCAATCTGGAGATTGAGGCGCTCGCGCTCTTTAGTATAGTCCTAGCCGGCTTTCTGGAGCTCGGTTTGGTGTTCTGTTTTCAATTTCTTCATATCTGCCTTTAGCTTGGCAATCTCATCATCCTTGGCTCGGAGAAGGCCAAGCTCATCATCTTTCTTTTTGAGATCGGCCTGATGCTGCCCTGCTTGTTCGAGAAAATGCGGCATCATATCAGGCACGGGCACACTATCTTCAAGAGATGCTAAAATAGGTTGTTGACCTGGCAAAGCCGAGGTATGAATGCTTGCCGAGCCAAGGAGGAAAGGAGATGGAAAGCATAGCAAGGTTAAGAAAAAAATAACTTACCCTTGATTTGGTCCAGATTTTTCCTCATGATCGTGTTCTCAGCCTCCACCCCAGCTGCGAAAACCAAATGATGGATTAGTTCAGCAGAAGAAGATGAAAGAAAATGGAAACATGCCGAGGAAGAAACTTACCCCTTTTCTGATGTTCAGCAAGAAGTGCGTTATGTTTGGCGCGCAGCATCTTGTGAGTGTCCAGGAGACACTGAAACTCAGCGCTCCGGTGGTTGGTGGTCACCTGAAAAGAATACCAAGGGATAGCTTAGTCTTGTGCATATTCGAAGTGTACAAAATCCGGGCCAAGTGGAACTTAACCCGGCTCTAGGTGTGTGCATATTCAAAGTGTACAAAATCCAGGCCAAGTGGAACTTAACCCGGCTCTAGGTGTGTGCATATTCGAAGTGTACAAAATCCGGGCCTAGTGGAACTTAACTCGGCTCTAGGTGTGTGCATATTCGAAGTGTACAAAATTCAGGCCAAGTGGAACTTAACCCGGCTCTAGGTGTGTGCATATTCGAAGTGTACAAAATCCGGGCCAAGTGGAACTTAACCCGGCTCTAGGTGTGTGCATATTCGAAGTGTACAAAATCCAGGCCAAGTGGAACTTAACAAGGCTCTAGGTGTGTTTATATTCGAAGTGTACAAAATCCGGGCCAAGTGGAACTTAACCTGGCTCTAGGTGTGTGCATATTCGAAGTGTATGACATCCGGGCCAAGTGGAACTTAACCCGGCTCTAGGTGTGTGCATATTCGAAGTGTACAAAATCCGGGCCAAGTGGAACTTAACCTGGCACTAGGTGTGTGCATATTCGAAGTGTACAAAATCCGGGCCAAGTGGAACTTAACCCGGCTCTAGGTGTGTGCATAATCGAAGAGTACAAAATCCGGGCCAAGTGGAACTTAACCCGTCTCTAGGTGTGTGCATATTCGAAGTGTACAAAATCCGGGCCAAGTGGAACTTAACTCGGCACTAGGTGTGTGCATATTTGAAAATATCAACGAGCTACAATTAGTTTTTCTAAGGAGCATCCGGCTGAGTAACAAGTTACTCCCCCGGAGGCTCGGGGACTAATGGCTATATCAGTTATATCTACAACTTTTTAAAGGAAAAGACGAAGTAACCTACCTCCATCATCCGACCCGCAAGGTTAATGGCCTTGGCGGTAGTATTCATCGGAGCAGAAAATTCGGCAGGACCGAACTTCTCCGGGAGATCGCCGTTGTGGATGAACTCCGCCTTGTTCCAATTATTTACAAATTCAATCAAAGTTGGATGGTAACGTTCGCCGCTGGGCATGTGGGGCGCTACCAAACCCTTGGCATGCGCCTCCCTCCTCTCAACCTGGGCAAGGGCTGGGCTGGTGTGCAAAAGAAGTTGCGCACCAGCTGGCTCGGCAGGGGCGTCCTTCGGTGCTAGAGGCTTCTTGGAAAGCATGGACGCGAGTGTGCGCTGTCCAGCCTCGACGGACGTTGCCTTGGTGGCATCAGGGGCCTTTTTACCCTTGGGCTTCTGAGAGGAGGAGGTGGTTGCAGCAGATTTACCCTTGGGAGCTGCCTTGGTGCTTTCTCGCCGAGACTGAGAAGACTCGGACGAGGCGGAGGGGCTTGATGTTGCTCCTGTCACTTTTGTTGTTGCTGCTGGTGCTGAAGCTGAGGATGGTGCAGGTACTGATTTCTTTTTCTGCGGAGGGCCTGAAGGAACCTCGGTGTTAGCTGGTTGCGGCGGAGCCGAAGTTGTGGTTGCCGCTGCCTCGGCAGAGCCAGTCTCCCCCGCTCCAAGGTTGCCCTCCTCTTCATGAGGTGGGCTAGAACCCGAAGCAGCCACCGAACCCTCCGGGATAGGGCTCAGCGGGAGTGAATCGTCGCCACGAGGAGGAGAAGGGCTGTGTCGGAGTGGCGAGGTAATGCCATATCCACTCTGGGGAACCTCCACCATGGCCCTGCCGAATCAAATAAAGTATGATGAGAAATTATAACGAAAGAAGAACAAGTGAATGGCAAAAGGTGAGGAGGCTTACTCATCCGAGGTCAGGGGCTCCTTGGGCTTCCGAGCCCTCCGGGCCGTGGCCTTGGTTGGAGGCTTGGTGGCAGTTTTGTCCCCGGACTTGTTTCGCCTTTTGGCTGGCTGAAAAGGCCCGGAGAAAGAAGTTGATGCAGCTCCCCTCTTCTTCTTCACCGCGACCGGAACAGGATCACCCATGGCAAGGGGAGGATCTTCATAGATCTGCCCACCGGGGTTAACTGATGCCGGAAAAGCATAAGAAAGGGGGGCAGCGTCAAATGCTTCCATCACCTCAACATCCGAATCATCTTCATCGTCGGGCCAATCTCTAATAGAAGAGAGTTTACCGGTGGGTCGCTTGGTCGCATCGGCCATGGGGAGGAACATCTCCTGGTACGTTTCTTCCTCGTCCGAGGTGTCCCGGTCAGGCGCCCATTTGAGGGTAGGGTTAGTGCCATCCTCGATGGTCTGCTGAAGAAACATCTAAGGGAAAATAAAAGCAACAGGATTAAAACCAACAACAATACCGACATATGATTTAACTCGGAAAAGGGTTGAAGCACGAGACTTACCGAAGGAGGAAGCCTGTCCCGGCAAAAATGTTCAATCCCCCACGTCCACTCAGATGAGAAGTCCTTGTGAGTGGTGAACAGGGCCTTGACCCGGCGGTAGATCTTTGTATTGCTTAACTCGAAAGACGAGGTCCGGTTGGGGTCGCGGCCCCAGCTCATGTGGCACACTTTATGAGTGCGTCTCTGGAGGGGGAGATCCGGTTGCGGACAAATGTGATCATGGCGTCCTCGTTGCACAACCCGAGCTCCTTCAGCTCTGTGAACCTCTTGTTGACCTGGTTCGCCAAGACTATGGGCTTCTTGGGGATAACGTCACACAAATCTGGGTTAGGAGGACCCGGAGTGTAAGGGCGCAGCCAGATCAGGTCATCGGTGGTGTTGTTCCGGACATAAAAGAAAGTCCAGGCCCATCCCTTGCAGGAGTCTAGTCTTGTGACTCGGGGGAAGATGGACAACTTCCAGGGACAGATGGATGCAGCGCCGAACTGCGAGACCTGCTTATCCTCCGGATCAAGCTGGATGTTCGGAATCACATTCCGGCGTAGGCCAAAGAACCGGATCCATAGCTCCTTTGTGGGCAATAATCCGGCATAGCCTTCGATGGTGGAGGCAAAAGCGGAAAGAGAAGTGATGGCATTGGCAGGACGGTGGTGCGGCTGGAGCTCGTACATGTTTAACCAATCATGGAAAAAATCACTGACTAGCAGACCGAACCACCGCTGGAAGTGTGATAGGAACACAACAAACTCACCCGGATTGGGTGAGGGGGCAAGTTCGGCGGAGGCGAGGCGTGCGGTGGCACCCGCTGGGATGCGCCTGGTGCGGTAGAGCCAATCCAGGTCATCCTGGCAGACCCAGGATCCAGCCCACGCCCCGCGGTCCGCGGTCGCTGCATTTTCTTCCATCTCCTGCTCGGCGATGATGAGCTCTTCTTCTATCATCTCGAGGTCGCTGCCCTCGCTGGCGCTAGCTGTGGAGGGTGGCAGCGGCCTGGACAAATGAGGACCCATGGCAGAGGAAGTGTGCAGGGGCGGCGGCGACGCAGGTGCGCGTGGAAGCAGTGCAGCGGCGGCGCTGCTACTCAAGCACGGTGGCGGCGGCGCTGTCGCGGGAGAAGATGAGGAAGAAGAAGGGGCAGGGGCGCGAAAGTGGGGAAAGGACTCAAGGGGCGCGCCCCTCCCCTATTTAACTACTCCCTTAGGGGGGTAGTGGGATCGCGTTTGCGGGCGGGCTACACCGTGTGGCCGTGTACAATCCGGATTGACCAATCAGCATCAAGCCACACGGAAGGCCACAGGGCGCAGCGAATCCCATGACATGATGTTATGATGTGGTAACGAGGAGGCAGGCACGATGTGACGTGCGCTACAGTGATAACTGACAATTACTGTGGCGGTTACTGTAGCTGGCCCTTAAAATGAGGCGATGTGATGATTAGCCTCCACATGGGGAAGCGTATGAGAGAAGGAAGAATAACCCGAATGAGTATGTGGTAACCCGGCCAGCAAGTAAAAACTTGGAATGTGGCAAGGGAAAGTAAATCCGTAGAATCCGAGATAGGAGGTAACTCGGAAGAGAAACACAAAGCTCAGTGAAGTTGAACCTGCTGTGGCCTTAGCGGCTAAGGCAGCTAAGACTGCACTAGCTTCGGGGACTAATGTTGGGGGGATACCCCCGGGTAGGGTCACGCCGGGGTATAAAGGCCTAGTTAGCCGAGGTACGGCAAGGTCAAAGCATGTGCTAGCCGAGTTACCTCAAGCCAGGCCGGATCACGGAGTAACCCGGACCAGGGGGCATTCACCTAATTTGGTCTCAACCGACTTACACCGTATGTCGGTAAGATCTATCTAACTTGTATGCAGGAACAGGTGTGGCCGGATCAACTATGTAAGATCCGGGTTATATCAAGCTTGTAGGAGAAGGAAGGTATCTCGCTGGTCAAAGGTGACAACTGTACGCAGAGCGTGAGCGAAGTGGACAGAGGCTGGACCACCGAGGCGTGGCCGACAACGGTGACAAAGCCAATGTCGGCTGACGCAGGCGCCGCAGAGGCTCACGTAGCCTCTGCATGGGTGACGCAGGGGGAAAGTAACCCGATTGGCTTACTGTTTTGGGAGGAGGCATATTCCCTGGAATATGCCTCCACGTATGCCCTAAGTGGAGACCTAGCCACCCCTATATAAGGAGGGCTAGGGCTTCTGTAGAGGGGGTTGATTTCTGAGGATTGATCTGAGGGCTAGCTTGTGGTGAGAGTAAGAGAGTTCCTTCTTCCTCCTCTCTCCTATACAGCTCAAGGAGCACTTGTAATCTATGAAGGTGAATCAAATACAAAGCTTCCGTGTGTGGAATCACCACACTATCCCTCCCTGGATTCCCCTAGTGCATTTAGTCCCCACATTTAGCCTATACATGGCATCTGCCATGACACCCCCACGATAGTCTGCCAGAGAGATCTTTCTCTCTCGGTGTTTTCCGCCCCACAGAGGTGGCGGAATCTTTTTGTGGTTGCTCCCCGAGTCTTAGGGTTTCGGGAGGATAATATACGCCAGAGGGGAGATCCAGGAGTGGACCAGCGCGGCCACACCACCTGGTGGCAAGGCCTGGGGTGGTGTGGGGCCCCTGTGGCCGATCTCCACTCCCCCTTCTGGCAACCTTCGTGTTTTGGAAAAATAGAATTTTCCATTTATTTTCCCAGATTTTCTGATCTTCGCGAATTTCTCCTCCAAACAGCACCTTTTCCATCAAAATCCTGACTGCATCGGTCCATGCTCCAAAAGTCATCTACCATGCAAAACAGATGAAATTACATAAGTATCATCCCTTAATATGAAATATATCAATGAATAACAGTAAATTATGATATAGAATAGTGATGCAAAATAGACGTATCACCGCCTTTCCCCAAAGTTTACCCGCCCACCCCCTCCACCCTCCACCTTCCTCCACCTGCTTCATCGCCGGCCCTCTCATATACATCGGAGCTCCTTCACCACCAGCACGCTATTCCACATGGGACATTCTTCACCGCCTTTGTTGTCCACACATTGGATCCACCTCTCGCCTCCCTTGTCCACTACAACCGTTCTTCCTCACCGAATCCCGTGTCGTGGACACCGAAACTCTTGACTCCCTTGCTACATTGAATCTGCTTCACCAACGTCGTCGTCTACCACACGGGAGGCATTTCACCGACTCACTCGTTCGCTGACCCCGAAAGCCGCCACCCTCTTGCCCGTTTGTTATATTTGGGTATCCTTAAGCTACAAAAGTGTTAGAATGTTGCTCAATATCCTGCCTTCTATTGTCAGTTTGTTTGCACCCACATCTGGTTGGTCCTATCCACATCATTAGCTTCTCGCTATTATTTCCTTTATTGCATTGTCACATTATACAATCCTGCAACACAAACTCATAGATGCTATTATTTCCGAGCGCTCGCTTAGGTCATGCAAACTGCTCATAGAGGATCCAACACTAACAATCTGACGCCAAGCAAGGTTGAAGTGTGAGGTTTCTGTGTGTTACTTAGGATAGTTTCTTGTCAAGTTAATAACTCATATAACATGTATGCATAATAAGTTAATAAGTGATTCTACCTAACACATTTCCCTAAAATTTCCATTCATGTTTTATTGTCTTTCTATCTGCAAATGCTTTGAGTAATTCAAAAAATGTCCATCTAGTTTGAATCATACATCTGGTCAGTTTTAATGCTATCTTTTTGGTGTTTTCAACTGATTTCATCCTTCCAAACCATCTAGCAAGTTTAAATCATACATCTGGTCAATTTTAATGCTATAGTTTTTGTGCTTTCAAGTGCTTTCATCCTTCCAAACCAGCTAGCTAGTTTGAATCAAACATCTGGTCAATTTTAATGCTATATTTTTGGTGTTTTCAACTACTTTCATTCTTCTGAACCAGCTGACTCGGTTTTAAATGCCATGCCTTACTGCAGAGAAAGCACAAGGAGTACAAGGAATAGAGTTCCAGCTACTCGACTCAGATTCTACTAGTAGGTTTACCAGGAGTCGCACCTGCTTGAGAAGGAACTACTATGAGCCTGAACAAGCTACCGTGAGTTCATACTTACTTAAATGATATGTACTTTGTATAATACATGTTTCCCTTGTTCTTTGTTTTAACCTCTTTCATCATATTTTACCAGGCTATATTAAAACCAAGCAGGAGTCCTCAGAAGGCAGGGCTGAAAATTGTGATACCTCTTCCCATTCATCCTCCCATTGCATTTTTAAGTAAATAACATTTTTAATAGTCCATCTAGAATAACTCCTGCAGGTGATATATATAAAGGTTGTATTGCATACAGAAAGAAAGGGTGTAGTTGATCTTAGATCTATAGCTAAAATGTTGAAGAAGAGGACAGGTGATACGATGAAGCGCATCGCCATGAACGGATCTCGTATTGATTATGCGACCTCTTCTTTGTGATCTTTTAAAATGTAGATCTTGTCTAATGTTCTGTTGTAATTTTCAATTTAGAGAGACCAACTTTTATTGTTGTGTAATAAGTAGTTTCAATTTCTCTTTTTTGAGAGAGGAGTTTAAAATTCTCATGTTTATTAATCAACTTGTTGGCATTCCTGTGTTGCTTTGCAAAATGTGGATGCTGCTAAAAATGCCGAAATAGTAACACGACATACGATGAAAGACCACAATAGTAATGTACTGAACAGTGAAAGGCTGTGATTGGTCAAACATGGATGGGGTTCAATGAAGAGTAAAAGGCCTGAATAGTAAAAGGTCTGAATAGTAAAGGTCCTAAATAGTAAAGGCATGGACAGTAAATGGTCTGAATAGTAAGAGGCATGAATAGTAAAGGGCCTAAACAATGAAGGCATGAATATTAAATGACCTAGACAGTAAGAGGCCTGAATAGTCAATGTCTTAAATAGTAAAAGGACAAAATCAGTAACATGCCTAAATAGTAAAAGTTCTAATTCATGACAGGCCCGAATAGTAATGGCCAGAAAGTAGTAGTAGGCTAGAATAGTAAAATGCTAAAACAATAGTAGGCCAGAGCAGTAACATGCCAGAATAGTAACAGGCTGGAACAGTGAAAGTCCAGATTGGAAGAGGTCCTGAATAGCAATAGGTGTTCCAACAAAAAGGTCCGGAACAAACTGAAAGTGGCAGGCTTTATGCATAGTGATGGGCCTAGGGCAGGCCTTAACAGTAAATGACGACATGGTGCATGCCGCTAATGGGCTGCACATTGTTGGACTGAGCTAGGCCTTAAGTAGGCCGAAACAGTAATGGACCTGAAAGTTAACAGGCCACAATTGGGCTGCAAATTTTTGGGGCCCATTAATGTAGGGCAGGCCTCTAGTAGGCCGAAACAGTAACGGTACATATAATTATTGGGCTTCTCTCATGGGTCAGCCCACTTAATGGTTGACAGGCCTTGGCTTCCACCATAGTTTTTTTACCGTTAACTGCGGTAACTGGACGTTAACGGCACTTGCCACATGGTAGTTTGTATGACGTCAGCAATCAACGAGGCTGGGAAACTGATCTACGATGGCCTGAATTTTTGTGGCTAAAAGGTGCGATCTACCACGGTCGGGAAAAACCGTGGTAGAATCTTTGGTGATGGTGCTTTTACCATAGAGGCCATCCATTGCAGAAGACTTTTCCACCACAAAAAATGGGCCCTCAACCACGAACACTATTCGTTGTAAAAGCTAATTTTTCTTGTAGTGTCACTTTGGTGCCTACTCATCAAACTAAGATCATGACACACATATGGTCTAGTACACACATCATGGTATACATGATTGAGCCTATGTATGAGGCATAGGAGATTTTATCCATCTTTTCCATTTCATTTGTCGTAGCTAGACATTGAGTCTTACTCAACATATTATCTTACAACATGGGCAAGAACCCTTTGTTTGACAGATCCATTCTGAACCTCTTCAGAACTTTGTCAAGGTACACAATTTGTGTAGGTCCTATTAAGCGTCTCGATCTATCTCTATAGATCTTGGTGCATAATATATAAGGGGCTTCACCAAGGTCTTTCATTGAAAAACTCTAATTCAAATAACCTTTTACACATTCCAGAAGTTCTATATCATTTCCAATCAGCAATATGTCATCCACATACAGTATTAGAATTCCTATAGAGGTCCACTCACTTTCTTGTAAATACAAACTTCTCTTTAAGTTTCTACAAATACAACCTTTTTGATCACCTCATCAAATCAAAAATTCCACCTCTAGGTGCTTTCTTCGGTCCATAGATAGATTGCTGAAGTTTTCAAACTTTATTAGCATCCTTCGGGTTGACAAAACCTTCAAGTTGCACCATGTACAACTCTTTCTCAATCTGAACATTAAGGAAAACAATTTTGACATCCATTTGCCAAATTTTGTAATTGAAAAATGCAACATTTGCTAGTAGAATCCTAATAGACTTTAGAATCACTATGAGTGAGAAAGTCTCATCGTAGTCGACTCCTTGACCTTTTCAAAAATATTTTGTGACAAGTCATGTGTCGGATATTCGTCCTAGCAGGGTATCTCACGAAGGAGGATGAATCGAATGCAGGGGATGAACATGATCTCCCCAAGACTTCATAGTGACCTTGGCGAGTAACAGAAGAATCATGGCAATGAAGACATGGCAAGTTTACCCAGGTTCAGGCTACCGTGCGGTGTAAAACCCTACTCCTGCTTTGTTGTATTTGTTGTGTCGTTTGATGAGTTTACAAATACAAGGGAATGATCAGGCGATCAGGTTTGGTGCCCCGAGGGGAGAAAGCTAGGGTTTCCGAGGTGCAAGAAGGTCCCTTCCTATGGTGCCCTGCCCCTCCTTTTGTAGCTGACCTAGTCCTCTTCCCACCCCCTCTGTCGGGAAGTGTTTCCACATGGCGAAAAAAGGGGGAGGTGAGTCAAATATGCTCTTCCTGTAGGCACGATCTGTGCCAAGGTGCCGATCATCATGGTGGTTGTGATCTCCTCTCTTAATTAAGAAGGGGTGATACCCTCTGGGCGGTAGTAGTTGTCGGCCACTCATGGCTTGTGGAAGGGGAAGATGCTACCCTTGGGAAACAAGTGTGAGCCGGGACATCTATCATGTCCCCGGTCATCATTACTTGGCAACGAGGAGTGCTTCATTAGGGATTTCTCCCTTCCGTGGATGAGAAGTGTTGCTTGACGAGGGATGTCCTTTGGTTGCTTCATGACAACCATACATCTCAACTAGGGGGTCTCTCCAAGACACTGTGGTCCCGCTAATTACCAGGGCCCATCAACAGATGGGTTGTGGTATCCTAGTTAGCACTAAACTGACAGTAGCCCCCGGGCACTTGGCCTGCACACTCTGGAGCAAAGGAGAAGGATCCCTAAAGATGCTGGACTCGATTGGCTGCAGGCATCTATTGCATCGGTGACGCTCCATCACTACTGTGAAGCTCAAACGACAGGGCGACCCTGAGATGTTGGATCTACAAGCTGCTGTGTTTGCTTGTTCTCCAAGTCCCCGCCCGAAGGTGCTTCAAAAGCGGATCCTATGGAAGTTTGGTTTCTTCTCCTTATTGTCTCCGTCGCCACAACTCCTCTATGAGCCAGCTCGCTATCTACCTCTATCTCATTTGCTTCCTTCCTCTCCTTCCTTCCTGTTATGGCTTCCAAGAGGAAAGGGGTTTCCCAGGAGGTTGAGGATGCCGGTGAGAAACCCGCAGGCCCTATCAGCATGCTCCATGAGTCATGATTTAGCACCCCACAAAGCAGTCCTGTGCTACCGCCTCGCGCCATGGGGCCGTGAGCCGCCAAGATCTGTCGGCCACCATGATCCCGGTCTTCGTGCAGACCCTCTTCGCGGGGCTGATTCCCCCTTCCCCGCCTTCCTCCTCGTCCTCCTTAAACAGAACCAAATTCGGCTGCTGCAATGGCAGCCCAACTCCATCACCCTCAACACCCTGTACACTTTCTTATACGATGCCTTCCTTGGCATTAGGCCCTCACTGGATTTATGGCATCATTACTATCGCATGCGTCACACCGCGAAGGCACAACACTCCGTATGTGTCTCATTTCGCACCAAGGCAGGCCCTATCCCAGCAGTATGGTTAAAGAAGGTGGACGACTTCCGCCTCCACTGGGTGTGGGTGGACGTTGGTGAAGAAAATCCTCTACTAGTGATCTCGACGATCCCGACAAAGAAAATCCCTGCATGGAGGCATGAAACTTTCTCCGGCAAGGCGATAGAGATAATCGCAGAGCATTATGTGTTCTTGTCGATGGGGGCCTGATAGAGGTGATGGTTTCCAGTGAGTTTGTGAAGCGGAAAATAGCTCCCCTCTAGTCCCACTTGCGTGGCTTGTGGGATTACTCTGGTGAATCTGACCACATGAGGCTTCAAGAGGGGCCCCTCAACGAGGCTCTCATTGCCAAGACATTGAAGTCCATGATCGTGGATCTAGAGGCACCATATCCCCCGAAGTAAGTGCATCCGCTGTACAATTGGCGTCCGGAGGAGAGGAAGGAGGTGTCGAGGGGATGCCCCAGATTAGCATCGCAAGGCTGCTCCTAGGAGGAAAGGCACTAAGGACCATGTGGGGATGATCGACCTGGCACTATCTGCTTCAAGCTCAACGAGGAGAGAGGCTGTCACAAGGGCGTCGTTAGCATGCACAGAGGTGCCCTGGCGCAAGCGGGGCTTGCACAAGAAAGCGCCTGCCTCCCCTAGCGATGAGGAGGATTCTAAGGGGTCCCACGAGGAGGCCTCCCAGAGCGCCTCCACGGAGGCGAGCCTTGGTGAGTCTGTTGAGGAGGAGGAGGAGGACTACCTAGTGTTGGAAATATTCCCTAGATACAAATAGTAATAAGGACAATTATAATATTTCATATAGGTTATGATTAAGTTTTATATCATGCTATAACTATATTGAGTGGAAACATCAATACATGTATGATATATAAACAACCAGGGGTTCCCAGTGAAACTCTAGTCACTGGTTCATTTGTCGACGGATGATCATGTTTCCTGATCATGTGGCATTTATGCCAGTTGGAAATGGAGTCAACTCATTCTGAGAATGAGATGATGAACCAATACCCAACCTAAACATCGTGACCCGATCATGTCACGAAGTTCAAGTTATGATGATTAGAAATGGATCCTCATAGACTATTCCTTAGACCGCGAGGCTATATCACTCACTGTCTCCCGAGAGTGCTTTGATAGCATCAAGCGCCACTTGGTAATACAGTGGTTATAAAGGTGTGTTCAGGTACTCGGAGGAAACCGTAGAGGCAATATATGTCAAGAGCGGGATTTGTCTGTCCATGTGACGGAAATATACTCAAGGGCCCACTCGGAGAAGTTATATCCAATAGCTGCACAACATGTGATTTGATCACAGGGATATCACTTGTCGGAACGAGACAAGTAGCATTGTTCGGTAATGATACTGAACACGACATGTGATTTCATTGATCAGATCTCGGGCAATGCAAGTATCGAGAGACAAAGGGAATAAGACACGACTGTCCCGGTTCAAACGACGAAAGATCTTCGTGGAACGCACAGGGGTCACATGGCCATCCAGGTCCCTCTGTAGATCATTGGTACGGGAGTGTCCCGACCATGTCTAGAGTGTTCCCGAACCGTGGGGTATCACGCTTAAGGGCTTCATGATGCTTAGAGAGTGTTTATAGGATCGGAACAATCACCGAAGAATAGTAGAGAGAAAACCGGAAGGGTTTCGGTAAGTCCGGAGTGGAGGTAGAAGGTGTTCCGTAGCCATGAAGGTTGAATAATATATGAATGAATGTTAAATATTGATTTAATCATTTATTCATAATTATTTAATAAAGATAAAATCAATTTAAAAGGTCAAAGGCTTAATGGGCCAATTCCCGGAGGGTCAGGGCCCATTAGGGAAAGGAGAGAGGGAGAACGGACAAGGGGGTTGGCTGGATGGGCCTAGCCCCCCCCCCCCCCATGCGGGGCCCACTAGGGCTGGCCGGCGGCTGCCCCTCACCCTCCTCTCCTTTAGTCCCACCACAGGACTTTGAGGGAGGTAGTACCTCCCCTCCCCTTATATATAGTGGGGGTATTTGGTCAGATAAATACACACAATATTCAATAAAGGTCTTCTTACTTTTGGGAATACCTCCAATTGATATTTCTCTCTCTCTCTTGACCGTGGTCCCAAGTTCCGACTGCGCGATCGAGAGACATCTTCACCGCGGAGCGCTGTCGTGCTGCGGGATATAGATCCAGGAGCTCTACTTCCGCAACTGCTGCTGGATCGTGGAAGCGGGAGTCATCGTCGGGCACCGGACGTGTGTAACTCCCGCGAGGTGTCACACTTGAGGCACTCAAGTCGTTGAGCCACAGGAGCGTAAGGACTTCATCACTACCTTGAGGTTGGCTTTAGCTCGTCTACATCAACCACGCTCTCCTGAGCGTTGACAACGCTTTTTGGTCTTCAAGGGTAAGTTCGCGAAAATCCCCTCCCGTTACTAATAGATAGGTCCTTGCAGCTTCAGGGGTTCAGGGGCGTAGGGTAAAATTTTATTGTTTTCATACGCGGAACCCCTACAGTGGTATTAGAGCTTGATTTATGCGTAGTAATGCTAGTACGGGTAGAACACACGAGATGTAGCGTGTGGGCGTTGATATTTTAGTTGTTACCCTCCCACGTGTACTTGTGTATACCGTAGTAATGCTTGATGAAGCGGCCCCCAACCGACTTTACGCGTTCATTCGCGAGACTGGTCCATGCTTGACATACGGCTTGTACCGTATAAAGTGGATTAGGGGGGTGTCTGTCTCTCTCACATTAGTTGGTGTGCCATTTGCAACGGAGGGCCCCGAAAGGGGTGTAGTAGAGACAACTACTTGATCAGCGTTGTGCTGAAAGTTCGTAGGTAAGAACGGTTCTTGTGTGAAAGCCCATTCAGCCACGTAAAACATGCAAAGATAAAGTAGAGGCGTCTAACTTTGTTTTATAGGGGGCATTGCTTTCTGATATGGTTGTGGCAAAGGTAAAGTAACTACCTTGTGTTATGTAGTAGTAGATAGTCACGGAGGTGATGAACTACCACACCGAAAAGACACCGGTACCCTGGTGTCTACGGCGTCGGTACCCTGGCGCCGGAATCCGGTGACGACGGATGGAGATCACGACGTGGAGGACCATATCACATCGCATTTACATTCAATGTTATTGTTTGTATATCTTATTGTGTGCTAGTGTCGTGGTGGTGTCACGGCAGATGCCATGGATAGGCTAAAGGTGGGGACTAATACACGATAGGGGAATCCAGGGAGGGATAATGGAGTGATTCTCCACACAGAAGTTTATATTGATTTCCTTCCAAGATTACAAGTGCTCCTAGAGCTGTATTGGCGAGAGGAGGAAGAAGGAGCTCTCTTACTCTCACCCACAAATCACGCCTGAAACCCTAGCCAAAACAGAATAGTAGAAAGACCAACCCCCTCTACAGAAGCCCCAGCCCCCCTTTTATAGGGGAGGCTCGGTTTCTGCCTAGGGCATACGTGGAGGCATATTCCTAAGAATATGCCTCCTCCCAAAGTGGTAAGCCGACCGGGTTGCTTTTTCCCCTGCGTCACACATGCTTTAGCAATGTGAGCCTCTGCGGTGCCCTCGTCAGCCGACACGGGCGTCGTCACCCTTGTCGGCCACGCCCCGGTGGTCCTGTCCTTGCTTGCCTCGCTCAGGCAGTGCGTACCGGGGCTCCTTTTGACCAGCGAGATTCCTTCCTTCTCCTAGAAGCTAGCTGTGACCCGGATCATGGTTGAACCGGCAACAACTATTCCTGCATACAAGTAAAACCTGTACTTCTGACTTACTGCTTAAGTCGGATGAGACCTAGTTAGGCGAACGCCCCCAGTTCCGGGTTACCCCGTGATTCGGCATGCCTCGAGATGACCCGGCCAGCATTCGCTTTGACCTTGCCGAACCTCGGCTAACTTGGCCTTTATACCCCGGCGCGACCCCACCCGGGGGTATCCCCCCAACATTAGTCCCCGAAGCTGGTGCGGTCTTAGCTGCCTTGGCCGCTAAGGCCACATCAGGTTCAATTCCAAGCTCCAGTCGTTATTTCCGAGTTACCTCTTTACCTCGGATTTTATGGATTTATGTTCCCTTCGCACATTCCAAGTTTTCACTTGCTGGCCGGGTTACCATAGTTCCATCCGGGTCTTGTTTCCTTCTCTCCTACGCCAACCCATGTGAAGGGTAATCATTTTGTCTTCTTATTTTAAGGGCCTGCACAGTAACCGTCGCAGTAATTGTCAGTTATCACTGTGCGCGGGTCACGTCATGCCTGCCTCCTCTTCGAATATGCACACACCTAGAGCCGGGTTAAGTTCCACTTGGCCCGGATTTTAGTACACTTCGAATATGCACACACCTAGAGCCGGGTTAAGTTCCACTTGGCCCGGATTTTAGTACACTTCGAATATGCACACACCTAGAGCCGGGTTAATTTCCACTTGGCCCGGATTTTAGTACACTTCGAATATGCATCAAGCTGACTTAAGTTTCTGTATCTCTTTTAGGTGACCACCAACCGCCGGAGTGCTGAATTCCAACGCTTGCTGGATACCCACAAGAATCTACGCACCAAACAGGCTGCACTCATCGCGGAATACGAGAAAAGGGGTAAATATCTTCCTTATCCCTTCCTCATTTTTCTTCAACTTCCTTTGCCGAACTAATCTGATTGCTCAGTTTCCGCAGCTGGGGTGGAGGCTGAGAACAAGATAATGCGGAAGAACTTGGAGCAGATCAAGGGTACATCCTTTTTGTCTGTCTTCATTGTGCTTTCTATCTCCTTTCCTCCTTGGCTCGGCAAACATTCATACCTCGACTCTTTTGGGCCAACACACTATTTCAGCATTGCTTGAAGATAGTGTGCCCGTGCCTGATATGATGCTGCATTTTCTCGAACAAGCAGGGCAGCACCAAGCCGAGCTGAAGAAGAAAGATGACGAGCTCGCCCTTCTCTGGACCAAGGATGATGAGATTACCAGGCTCAAGGCTGAGATGGCAAAGATGAAGGCGCAGCACCAAACCGAGCTAAAAAAGGCTGGCCAAGACTACACCGAAGAGCGCGAGCGCCTCAACCTCCAAATTGCTAAGGACCGGGATCTTCTTCAGGAGGCCGACGTCAAACTTGAGTCGGCTAACGCTGAGCTTGAGCAGCTTCGTAAGAGGCGTGATGATTGTACCAAGGAATTGACCCGGATTCACAGCCACATCTCACGTAATTTCTTTTCCCTTATCCGCCTTATTTCTCCAGGTTACTTCATACATCTTGTTTCTCAGCTTCGTCCTTTGCCTTGTTTCTCAGGCCACTTTCCAGAGGGTACTGCTATTGCGAGTGCTGCTGTTGCCAATTTCCGCCGAGAGGGGTACTCCCGTCGCTCCTGACGGTGAGAGAATTCCCTTAGACATGGAGGACCTATTGGTCAGCCTGTCCTCTCACGTGGAAATCATTAAGAACTACGGCAAAGATCTCCTTGAGGTTTCAGTCCGAGTCTTCAACACGTTCTAGCCCGCTGACGACGCTCCGGAGAGAGTTACACATCTCGCTGAAAAGCTTTCGGAAATCGAGACCCAGCTCGACCTCTGGAGAGACTCCGCTGGACGTGCTGTAGCTGATACTATCCTTCACCACATTCTTACATGGTACGAGAAGATTGATCCTAGCCTCCTTACACGCGTGCGCACAGGATCCAGATGGACCAATGACCCGGAGTGGGTGGCTCGGCACCAGGCTTGTGCCCATAGTCTCATCGAATATGCTCCGATTCACAACTGGACTGAGGGTCTGAGCTTCCTGGAAGTCGCTGGCGATGAAGAGGTCGAGAACGATGAAGATGATTCGGGTGAGGATGAAGAGGACGCTGCCTCGAATATCGAAGAGGGCGAAGATGATGCCGAGCTTCCTCCTGCTGCTCCTTCAGTAAAAACACTTGAAAACTTATGAGATCCCCGGTATGTTGGGTGGAATTGTATTCCAAACACATGTGATATTTTGCTACTAAGTGCTTATGCCGAATTAACTTGGGCGCAGTCCCCGAGTTTCTTTTCTTGTTCGTTCAATCTCTTGGCTCGTTTCGTGTCTACCTTGATTCGGTTTTATGCCTTACGAATCCGAGGTTCAAAAATTGTCTTAACAATACTGGGAAACTTTTAGACTTATCACTAAAATAAAACTGCATAATAATTTGAAAATAAATGCAGGGTTAGTTCAAAAAACAAACGTCGGGTCGAATAAATTCTTCTCCTTAGTCGTTTTTCACGTGCTACGCAAATCCAAACTTGTTCTCTTGCTTGCCATGAAGCCAATTCTTGCTGGACAGCAACAAGTCAAAGAGTTGGGTTTTTGGTGCTTGCACACTACTAATCTGAGTTAAGTAGAACAACTTATTCCAGCTGACGCGCAAAAAACAACAAGCATTATTAAGGCAGTCCCCGAGTTACTGCTCGAGGTGCCAACATTTCATTGATAAGCTCATTGCCGACATACATACCGACATATGAGAAGACTCGGATACATACACTTCTTTAGCTAAGTGTAGAAAGGACGAAGTAGAGCTATATTCCATGGTCGCTTAGATTCCTCTCCGGACCTGTCCGCCTTGTTCTTTTCATGTGGCTTTGCATCTATAAGATAATAAGAATCATTGTGCAAAGCCTTGCTCACGATGAACGGCCCTTCCCATGGGGGGGATAACTTATGCATGACTGTAGTACGTTGTACCAACCAGAGCACCAGATCGCCTTCCCGAAAGACCCGGGGGCACACTTTCCGGCTATGATAGCGTCGGAGATTTTGCTGATATATGGCGGATCCGGACAGTGCCAGTTCTCTTGCTTCTTCCAGCAGATCAACATCATTTTGCCGGGCTTTTTGCACTTCGGCTTCTGTGTATTGGGTGACCCTAGGCGAATCATGCTCTATGTCGGCTGGTAATACAGCTTCTTCCCCATATACCAGAAAGAACAGCGTATAGCCTGTTGATCGATTCGGAGTTGTTCTTAAACTCCACAGTACCGCTGGTAGTTCTTCTATCCAGCACCCCGCTGATCTTTGCACCGGCTCAATGAGCCGGGGTTTTATCCCGAATAATACTAATCCGTTGGATCTTTCCACTTGCCCGTTCGATGCAAGGTGGGCTACCGAGGCTACGTCCAGCCGGATCCTCTTATCCCGGTAGAAACGAGCAAATGCTCCTTCCGCAAAATTTGTGCCATTGTCAGTTATGATACTGTGTGGATAACCATACCTCAAGATGATATCTTTGAGAAATGTTACGGCCGTAGCTCCATCTCATTTACTTATAGGTTTTACCTCAATCCACTTCGTAAACTTGTCCACCATTACCAGAATGTGAGTCATATTTCCCCTTACTGGTTTGAACGGGCCAACCATATCCAAGCACCATACGGCAAATGGCCAAGTGATTGGTATGGTCTTGAGTTCCGACATTGGCATATGTGTCTTGGTAGCATACCTCTGACAACCATTACATTTTATCACCAGATCTTTTGCTTGCTCTAAGGCGTTTGGCCAGTAGAATCCGTGTCGGAAAGCTTTTGCTACCAAGGCTCGGGATGAGGCATGATGCCCGCATTCCCCCTGATGTATATCTCGGAGGATGTCAAGCCCTTCTTCCGGGTCAACACATCTCTGGAGGACATTGGTCACGCTCCTTTTGTATAGTTCGGAATTGATGATCGTGTAAGCCTTTGCCCTCCTCTGTGTTTGCCTGGACAGCACTTCCTCAGAGGGTAACGTTCCGTCCTTCAGGAACTGAAATATAGGTAATGCCCAAGCTGGTATCGTTCGCACAGGGAATACATCCTCATCAATCTCCATATGATCCACCGGCATAACTTCAATGCGGAGCAGTCCACCGGCATAACTGTCGTGGTGGTGTCACGGCAGATGCCATGGATAGGCTAAAGGTGGGGACTAATACACGCTAGGGGAATCCAGGGAGGGATAGTGGAGTGATTCTCCACACAGAAGTTTATATTGATTTCCTTCCAAGATTACAAGTGCTCCTAGAGCTGTATTGGCAAGAGGAGGAAGAAGGAGCTCTCTTACTCTCACCCACAGATCACGCCTGAAACCCTAGCCAAAACAGAATAGTAGAAAGACCAACCCCTCTACAGAAGCCCCAGCCCCCCTTTTATAGGGGAGGCTCGGTTTCTGCCTAGGGCATACGTGGAGGCATATATCTAAGAATATGCCTCCTCCCAAAGTGGTAAGCCGACCGGGGTGCTTTTTCCCCCGCGTCACACATGCTTTAGCTACGTAAGCCTCTGCGGTGCCCTCGTCAGCCGACACGGGTGTCGTCACCCTTGTCGGCCACGCCCCGGTGGTCCTGTCCTTGCTTGCTTCGCTCAGGCAGTGCGTACCGGGGCTCCTTTTGACCAGCGAGATTCCTTCCTTCTCCTAGAAGCTAGCTGTGACCCGGATCATGGTTGATCCGGCAACAACTGTTCCTGCATACAAGTAAAACCTGTACTTCCGACTTACTGCTTAAGTCGGATGAGACCTAGTTAGGCGAACGCCCCCAGGTCCGGGTTACCCCGTGATTCGGCCTGCCTCGAGATGACCCGGCCAGCATTCGCTTTGACATTGCCGAACCTCGTCTAACTTGGCCTTTATACCCCGGCACGACCCTACCCGGGGGTATCCCCCCAACAGCTAGTATTAGATACTCGACGGTAGCCTAATAAGATGTCGTGGTGGTGTCACGGAAGATGCCATGTATAGGCTAAATGTGGGGACTAAATGCACTTGGGGAATCAAGGGAGGGATAGTGTGGTGATTCCACACACGGAAGCTTTGTATTTGATTCACCTTCACAGATTACAAGTGCTCCTTGAGCTGTATTAGAGAGAGGAGGAAGAAGGAACTCTCTTACTCTCACTACTAGCTAGCCCTCAGGAACTTACTAGTAAATTGCAACACACTAGAGCTCAATCTAGTCCAGACCAAACAGAAATCAACCCCTTCTATAGAGGCCCTAGCCCTCCTTATATAGGGGTGGCTAGGTCTCCACTTAGGGCATACGTGGAGGCATATTCCCTCCTCCCGAAATAGTAAGCCGACTGGGTCACTTTCCCCCGCGTCATCCATGCAGAGGCTACGTGAGCCTCTGCGGCGCCTGCGTCATCCGAAATTGGCTTCGTCACCTTTGTCGGCCACGCCTCGGTGGTCCTGCCTCTGTCCGCTTCGCTCATGCTCCGCGTACAGTGGTCACCTTTGACCAACGAGATACCTTCCTTCTCTTACAAGCTTGATATAACTCGGATCCCACATAGTTGATCCGGCCATACCTATTCCTGCATTCAAGTTAGATACTTCTTACCGACATACGATGTTAGTCGGTTGAGACCAAGTTAGGTGGATGTCCCCTGGTCTGGGTTACTCCGTGATCCGGCCTGCCTTGAGGTGACTCGGCCAGCACTTGCTTTGACCTTGCCGTACCTCGGCTAACCAGGCCTTTATACCCCGGCGTGACCCTACCCGGGGGTATCCCCCCAACATTAGTCCCCGAAGCTGGTGCGGTCTTAGCTGCCTTATCCGCTAAGGCCACAGCAGGTTCAACTTCACCGAGCTTTGTGTTCCTCTTCCGAGTTACCTCCTATCTCAGATACTATGGGTGTACTTTCCCTTAGCACATTCCAAATTTTTACTTGCTGGCCGGGTTTACACATACCCATCCGGGTCATTCTTCCTTCTCTCGTACGCTTCCCCACGTGGAGGCTAATCATCACATCGCCTCATTTTAAGGGCCAGCTACAATAACCGCTGCAGTAATTGTTAGTTATCACTGTAGCGCACGTCACATCGTGCCTTCCTCCTCGTTAACTGCATCATAACGTCACGTCATGGGATCCGCCGCGCCCTGTGGTCCTCCGTGTGGCTCGATGCTGATTGGTCAATCTGGATTGTACATGGCCACATGGTGTGGCCCGCCCGCAATACGCGGTCCCACTACCCCCTTACAGGAGTGGTTAAATAGGGGAGGGGCGCGCCCCGTGGGTCATTTCCCCGCTCCCGCGCCCCTCTGCCTCTGCCTTTTCCTCTTCTTCTCCGTCGACAGCACCGCCGCCACTACATCTGAGAAGCAGCGCCGCTGCCGTACTGCCTCCACGCGCTCCAGCGCCACCGCCCCCTCCACTCATCCTCTCCGCCGCGGGTCCCCGCCAGTCCAGGTCGCTGCGTCCCTCCACCGCTAGCGCAAGTGAGGAAAGCGACCTCGAAATGACTGAGGAGGAACTCACCATCACCGAGCAAGAGATGGAAGAAGACGCGGCGCATGCCGACCGCGGCACGTGGGCCGGATCCTGGGTCTGCCAGGATGACCTGGATTGGCTATACCGCACCAGGCGCATCCCGGAGGGCGTCGCCGTGCCCCTGGCTTTCGCCGAACTTGCCCCTCACCCAATCCGGGTGAGTATGTTGTGTTCCTATCACACTTCCAACGGGGGTTCGGTCTGCTAGTTAGCGATTTTTTCCATGACTGGTTAAACACGTACGAGCTCCAGCCGCACCACCTTCCTGCCAATGCCATCACATCTCTCTCTGCCCTCGCCTCCATGATCGAAGGTTATGCCGGTCTATGGCCCACGAAGGAGCTATGGATCTGGTTCTTTGGCCTTCGCCGGAACGTCATTCTGAATGTAGATCTAGATCCAGAGGACAAACAGCTCACGCAGTTCGGTGCTGCGTCAATCTCTCCCCGGAAGTTGTCCGTCTTCCCCCGAGTCAAAGGGCTTGACTCTTGCAAGGGATGGGCCCGGACTTTCTTCTATGTCCGGAACAGCACCACCGAAGACCTGATCCGGCTGCGCCCCTATACTCCAGGTCCTCGTAACCCGGATTTGTGGGACGTTATCCCCAAGAAGCCCACAGTCTTGGCGAACCAGGTCAACAAGAGGTTCAAGGAGCTGAAGGAGCTCGGATTGCACAATGAGGACGCCATGATCACATTTGTCCGCAACCGGATCTCCCCCCTCCAGAAATGCACAAATAAAGTGTGCCACATGAACTAGGGCCGCGACCCCAACCGGACCTCGTCTTTCGAGTTAAGCAACATAGAGATCTTCCGTCGGGTCAAGGCCCTGTTCACCACCCACAAAGACTTCTCTTATGAGTGGACGTGGGGGATTGAACACTTTTGCCGAGATAGGCTTCCACCTTCAGTAAGTCTCGTGCTCCAAACGTTCTTCCGAATTAAATCATATGTCGGTCTTTTGTTGTAGGTTTTAATCCTGTTGCCTTTCCTTTTCCTTAGATGTTTCTTCAACAAACCATCGAGGATGGCTCGGAAGCCCAAGGAGCCCCTGCCTCGGATGAGTAAGCCTCCTCACCTTTTGCCATTCACCTGTTCTTCTTTTGTTATAATTTCTCATCATACTTTATTTGATTCGGCAGGGCCGCGGTGGAGGTCCCCCAGAGTGGATCTAGCATTGCCTCGCTGCTCCGACATAGCCCTTCTCCCCCTCGTGGCGACAATTCACGCCCGTTGAGCCCTATCCCGGAGGGTTCGGCGGCTGCTCCGGGTTCCAGCCCACCTCGTCAAGAGGAGGGAAACCTTGGAGCAGCGGAGACTGGCTCTGCCGAGGCAGCGGAAACCACTACTTCGGCTCCGCCGCAACCAGCTACCACCGAGGTTCCTTCAGCCCCTCCGCAGAAAAAGAAATCAGTACCAGCACCATCCTCAGCTTCAGCACCAGCAGCAACAACAAAAGCGACAGCAGCAGCACCAAGCCCCTCCGCCTCGTTCGAGTCTTCTTAGTCTCGGCGAGAAAGCACCAAGGCAGCTCCCAAGGGTAAATCTGCTGCAACAACTTCCACCTCTCATCAACCCAAGGGCAAAAAGGCCCCTGATGCCACCAGGGCAGTGTCCGTCGAGGCTAGACAGCGCACACTCGCGCCCATGCTTTCGAAGAAGCCTCCAGCACCGAAGGACGCCCCTGCCGAGCCAGCTGATGCGCAACTCGTTTTGCACACCAGCCCGGCCCTTGCCCAGGTTGAGAGGAGGGAGGTGCATGCCAAGGGTTTGGTAGCGCCCCACATGCTCAGCGGCGAACGATACCCTCCGACCTTGATCGAATTTGTAAATAACTGGAACAAGGCAGAGTTCGTCCACAACGACGATCTCCCGGAGAAGTTTGGTCCCGCCGAATTTTCTGCACAGATGAATACTGTCGCCAAGGCAATTAACCTTACAGGTCGGATGATGGAGGTATGTTAGTTCGTCTTTTCCTTAACATGTTGTAGACACTAGTGATATAACCATTAGTCCCCGAGCCTCCGGGGGAGTAACTTGTTACTCGGCCGGATGCTCCTTAGAGAATTAGCATACCTCATTTTGTACACTTCGAATATGCACACACCTAGAGCCGGGTTAAGTTCCACTTGGCCCGGATCTTGTACACTTCGAATATGCACACACCTAGAGCCGGGTTAAGTTCCACTTGGCCCGGATTTTGTACACTTCGAATATGCACACACCTAGAGCCGGGTTAAGTTCCACTTGGACCGGATTTTGTACACTTCGAATATGTACACACCTAGAGCCGGGTTAAGTTCCACTTAGCCCGGATCTTGTACACTTCGAATATGCACACACCTAGAGCCGGGTTAAGTTCCACTTGGCCCGGATTTTGTACACTTCGAATATGCACACACCTAGAGCCGGGTTAAGTTCCACTTGGCCCGGATTTTGTACACTTCGAATATGCACACACCTAGAGCCGGGTTAAGTTCCACTTGGCCCGGATCTTGTACACTTCGAATATGCACACACCTAGAGCCGGGTTAAGTTCCACTTGGCCCGGATTTTGTACACTTCGAATATGCATACACTTAGAGCCGGGTTAAGTTCCACTTGGCCCGGATTTTGTACACTTCGATATGCACAAGACTAAGCTATCTTTTGGTACTCTTTTCAGGTGACCACCAACTGCCGGAGCGCTGAGTTTCAGCATCTCCTTGATACTCACAAAATGCTGCGCGCAAAACATAATGCACTTCTCGCTGAATACGAGAAAAGTGGTAAGTTTCTTCCTTGGTATTTTTCTATTTTCTTTTATCTTTTTCTGCCGAGCTAACTCATCATTCGGTTTTTCGCAGCTGGGGTGCAAGTCGAGAATACCATCATGAGGAAAAACTTGGAGCAAATCAAGGATAAGTCATTTTTGCTCAATCTCTCTCTACGCCCTATCCTCTTTTATTCTTGGCTCAGCAAACATTCATACCTCAGCTTTGCCGGGTCAACAAACTTATTTCAACATCTCTTGAAGATAGTTTGTCCATGCCTTATATGATGCTGCATTTTCTCGAACAAGCAGGGCAGCATCAGGCCGAACTTAAAAAGAAAGACGACGAGCTTGCCCTCCTACGAGCCAAAGATGACGAGATTGCCAAGCTCAAGGCAGATATGAAGAAGCTAAAAGCGGAGCACCAAGCCGAACTTCAAAAAGCAGGCCAGGACTATATTGAAGAGCGCGAGCGCCTCAACCTCCAGATTGCTAAGGACCAAGAAATGCTTAAGGAGGCCGACGTCAACCTTGAGTCGGCAAACGCTGAACTTATGCAACTTTGGGATAGGCGTGACAACTGCATCAAAGAACTGTCCCGGGTTCACAGCCATATCTCTAGTAAGTTCTTTTCCTTCAACCGACGTTGACCTTTCCAGGTCTACTTCCTTTACTTACCCCACTTGTTTTATTTTCCCAGGCAAACTCCCAGAGAGCGATGTCATTGGATCCAATGCCGTTACCAAGTTCCGCAAGCAGAGGGGTACTCCATCTGGCCCTGGCTCCATTCCTCTCGACCTCGAGGACTTGATAGTTAGTTTGTCCGCCCGAGTCGAAGTCATGAGGAACTACGGCAAGGATATCTTGGATGTGGTAATCCGGATCTTCAACGCCTTTTGGCCTGAAGAGGATACTCCAGAGGATCTGGCTGTTCTTTTTGCCAGGCTTATGGACTACGAGACTCAGCTCGATCTCTAGAGAGAATCTGATGGGCGCGCCGGAGCTGAGATCATTCTCCACTATGTGCTCACGTGGTACGAGAAGATTGACCTCAATCTCCTTGCGCGCATGCGCACGGGATCAAAGTGGTCTACTGATCCGGATTGGGTAGCTCGGCGCAAGGCTTGCGCTCACAGCTTCATCCAATACGCACCCGTTCACCAGTGGAACGAGGGACCGAGCTTTCTAGATGCCACCGATGATGAAAACGCTGAAAATGTTGAAGATGACTCGGATGAGGACGAACAGGACGAGGCTTCGGACGTCGAGGAAGGCGAAGATGAAGTTGAAGCCGAAGCTGGGGTTGCACCCGCTGGCGCCGAAGTACCTCCTCCTGCTGAACCTTGAGCAAAAAAACTTTTAAATTTCATCAGATCCCCGGTATGCCGGGTGCAGTTGTATCAAGCGCACAAGTGATATTTTGCTACTAAGTTTTTATGCTGGATTGACTTGGGCGTAGTCCCTGAGTTTCATTTTCTCGTTCTTCCAATCTTTTGGATCGGCTCGCGTCTACCTTGGTTCGGTTTTATGAATTACGAGTCCGAGCTTCAAAAATTGTCTTAACAATACTTGGAAACTTTGGGATTAGCTCAACATATTTCAGCATGATAAATTTAAAGTACACACAAGGTTAGTTCGAAAAACAAACATCGGCTCGATTAAGTTTTTTCCCTTAGTCATTTTTCATGTGCTACGCAATTCCAAACGTGTTCTCTTGCATGCCATGAAGCCAAATCTTGTTGGACAGCAGCAAGTCGAAGAGTTAGGTTTTTGTTGCTCACACACTACTAATCCGGCCTAAGTAGAAGCAACTTACGCCAGCCAACGTATAAATAATAAATACAGAAGACAACTAAAATTAATAAGGCAGTCCCCGAGTTAATGCTCGAGGTGCCAAGATTTCATTGATAAGCTCATTGCTGTCATACATACCGACATATGAGGAACTCGGATACATACACTTCTCTGCTAAGTGTAGAAAGGACGAAGTAGGGCTACATTCCATGGACGCTTAGATTCCTCGCCGGACCTGTCCGCCTTGTTCTTTTCCTATGGCTTTGCATCGATAAGATAATAAGAATCATTGTGCAATGCTTTGCTCACAATGAATGGCCCTTCCCATGGGGGATAACTTGTGCATGCCAGCAGTACGTTGTACCAACCGGAGTACCAGATCACCTTCCTAGAAAACTCGGGGGTTTACTTTCCGGCAATGATAGCGTCAGAGATTTTGCTGATATATGGCGGATCTGGACAATGCCAATTCTCTCGCTTCTTCCAGCAGATCAACATCATTTTGCCGGGCTTCTTGCACTTCGGCTTCTGTGTATTGGGTGACCCTAGGCGAGTCATGCTCTATGTCGGCTGGTAATACAGCTTCTGCCCCATATACCAGAAAGAGTGGCGTATAGCCTGTTGATCGATTCGGAGTTGTTCTTAAACTCCACAGTACCGCTGGTAGTTCTTCTATCCAGCACCCCGCTGATATTTGCAGCGGCTCAATGAGCCGTGGTTTTATCCCGGATAATACTAATCTGTTCGATCTTTCCACCTGTCCATTTGATGCAGGATGGGCTACCGAGGCAACGTCCAGCCGGATCTTCTTATCTCAGCAAAAATGCACAAATGCTCCTTTAGCAAAATTTGTGCCATTATCTGTTATGATACTGTGAGGATAACCGTATCTCAATATGATGTCCTTGAGAAATGTCACGGCCGCAGCTCCATCACATTTTCTTATTGGCTTCACTTCAATCCACTTTGTAAATTTATCCACCATGACCAAAATGTGAGTCATTTTCCCTCTTGCTGGTTTAAATGGGCCAACCATATCCAAACACCATATAGCAAATGGCCATGTAATTGGTATGGTCTTGAGCTCCGACATTGGCATATGTGTTTTTGTCGCATATCTTTGATAGCCATTGCATTTTCTCACCAGATCTTCTGCTTGTTCTAAGGCACTTGGCCAGTAAAACCCATGGCGGAAAGCTTTTGCTACTAAGGCTCTGGATGAGGCATGATGCCCACATTGCCCTTGATGTATCTCTCGGAGGATGTTAAGTCCTTCCTCCGGGTCAACACATCACTGGAGGACATTAGTCACACTCCTTTTGTATAGCTCGGAATTGATGATCGTGTATGCTTTTGCTCTCCTCTGAGTTTGACTGGAAAGTACCTCCTCAGTGGGTAAGGTTCCATCTTTTAGGAATTGGAATATTGGCACTGCCCAAACTGGTACAGCTCTCATTGGGAACACATCCTCGTCCATTTCCATTAGATCCACCGGCATAACTTCTACCGGACCACGATGCGCAGTCCCTGGGTTTGTCGTGGCATTCCCCGGGTTTGCCAAGGTAGTCCCCGGGTTTCGCGAACCACTCCCTACATCAATGTCCATCGGCACAGCCTCTGATTCCGGATTTGCCGGGATAAAAATTGAGTCGGACTCCGGGGATGGCCTGATGGATGGTTTTCTGAGGTGCTCCAATGCTACGCCTGGTGGAATTTCTTGTTGGGTTGAACCGAGCTTCGACAATACGTCGGCAACCCTATTTTCCACCCGAGGTATATGGTGAAATTCACAACCCTCAAAGTAACCAGATATCTTCTGCACATGAAATCTGTATAGTGCCATGTTTGCGTCCAAAGCATCCCATTGCCCGGAGACCTGCTGGACTACGAGATCCGAGTCCCCGAAGCATTGGATCCGGCGTATTCCAACCTCCTTTGCCACTTTGAGCCCATGTATGAGTGCTTCGTATTCTGCAACATTGTTTGATGCAGTGAAGTGGATCTACAGCACATATTTCAGCTGGTCCTTCTTTGGCGAGGTAAGCACAACTCCGGCACCTAACCCGGTTTTTGTTTTTGATCTGTCAAAGTGCATTCTCCAGTAGTTCGGATCTGGCAATGGTGGCTCATATTGCACCTCGGCCCAATCCACAAAAAAGCCTGCCACAGCTTGAGATTTAATTGCTTCTCTTCTGTTATATTGTGGCGCATAAGGTGTTAGTTCAATTGCCCATTTTGCAATCCTGCCACTTGCATCCTTGTTACTCATTATCTCAGATATGAGAGCTTCACATATTACCTTGATTGGGTGTTCCTCGAAATAGTGTTTCGGCTTCTTAGCTGCCATATACACACCATACGCCACTTTTTGATAGTGAGGATAGTTCTGCTTTGAGGCTGATAATACCTCGCTCAGATAATACACTGGCCTTTGCACCGACTTACCCTCTTCATCGTGCTCTACCACAATCATTGCACTTACAACTCGATTGGTTGCGGCAATATAGAGCAACATTGGCTCCTTTGATAGTGGAGAGGCTAACACTGGCGCAGTGGCTAACATTTTCTTTAAGTGGGCAAAGGCTTCATTGGCTTGCGGCGTCTAAATGAACTTATCCGACTTTTTCATGAGTTGATAGAGAGGGAGTGCCTTTTCTCCCAACCGACATACAAACCGACTCAACGATGCCAGGCAACCAGTGAACTTCTGGACATCGTTAAGACACTTCGGCAGTTCCATTTGCTCTATGGCCCGGATTTTAGTTGGATTTACCTCAATACCCCGGCTGGAGACGAGGAATCCGAGTAATTTTCCAGCCAGGACACCGAAGGTACATTTCTCCGGGTTAAGCTTCATCCGGAATCTCCTTAGGTTCGCGAACGCCTGCCTGATATCGTCAAGGATCGTTTTGCTTTCCTTGGTCTTTATCACAACATCATCCACATACACCTACACATTTTGACCAATTTGGTCATGCAAACATTTTTGCATACATCTCTGGTACGTTGCCCCTGCATTACGTAAACCAAAAGGCATGGTGCGATAGCAATAAGCCCCATACGGGGTGATAAACGCAGTCTTTATTTGATCACTTGGGTTCAGAGGTATCTGGTGGAAACTAGAATATGCATCAATGAACGACAACAACTCACACCCAGCAGTGGAATCTATGACTTGGTCTATCCTTGGCAGTGGGAATGGATCTTTTGGACATGCCTTATTCAGGTTCGTCTAATCGATACACATACGCCAAACCACTGCCACGTTTGGATCATCCTTCTTCTTCTCCACCAGCACCGGATTAGACAGCCAATCTGGGTAAAGCACTTCCATGATAAATCCTGCAGCCAACAACCGAGCTATCTCATCTCCTATGACCTTTCTCCTATTTTCGGCGAAGCGGCGGAGAGGTTGCTTCACCGGCTTTGCTCCGGGTCTGACATTCAAAGAGTGCTCGGCCAACTCCCTTGGAACACCTTGCAAATCCTGTGTGGACCAAGTAAAAATATCCCGATTCTCACGGAGGAAGTTGACAAGCTCGCTTTCCTATTTGTCATTTAACCCGGCACCAATTGTTATGGTATGCTTAGGGAACATATCATCAACAGGCACCTTCTAGGTATATTTTGTCGCTTGGAATGAGACACTACCATGCGGGTTACTCAGCGTCGGCATATACTATTGCGCGGACTGAGCCAATGCTGCCACCTCTTGGATTTTTCTCTTTTCTTGCACAATCACGAGTGACTCGGCTAGGTTTGACCCGGCTGACGCACACTCAATGGAACGTCGGAAATCTCCGGCTATGGTGATCACTCCGTTTAGGCCAGGCAACTTCATCTTCAGATAACTGATGTGGCAGCTCGCCATGAATTTGTTCCGTGCCGGTTTACCGAGTAACGCGTGATACACACTTTCTAAGTTCACCACTTCAAACTCCAAATTCTCAGTTCGGCAGTTATCTCTTGTGCCGAACAAAACGTCAACCCGGACCTTGCCTATGGGATCACAAGAGATGCCTGGCACAATGCCATGGAAAGTTATCCTTGTAGCTTGGAGCATGTTCTCCGAGATACCCAACTTGCGCATCGTATCCGCATACATGATATTAATGCTACTACCATTGTCAATCAGTACCTTTGAGAATCTCACATTGATGTTAGGCCCAATGAATGTCGGATCCAGCACTAGCGCATATGAATCGGGACTTGGCATAAGCTTGGGATGATCTTTGATGCTCCAGGTAATTTCCTGGTCCGACCAAGGCATATACCTCGTCACAGCTGGCATTACCGCATTCACCTCCATATGTCAGTGCTACAAGCTCTTTCTGTCTGTCTCTTCTGTAGTGAACACACAGTAACTCTGATGGTGCTCTCTGTACTCATTCCTCCCCTCATTTCCAGGGTACCTCTGATCCTGCTGGTTTTTGTTTTCCACCTGATGCACTGCATCCCTTCTCTCATTGTTGTCATACCTCGGCGGAGGGGGACGCAACATTAGCTATTGCGTGTTCGCTCTAGAGAGCAATTGCTGCCGAGGTAACTCCTATCGAGGTTGATCATTCCGAGGTGCCTGAGCATTCCCTGAGCTACTTTGTTCTATCTTTCGCATCCATTCACACTGCCTAGTTGTGTGACCCGCCGGGTTACTTGGATTAGGCGTGTGGAATTTACACGGCTGATCCAGCATTGCTTCATAGGTGTACCTCGGACGGTCCTTCCTCTCTTGCCACTGTTTTTTCTGCTCTGACGTCCAAGTTTTCTTTCCATCATTCTTTGGTGTCCATTGTTGCCCTCCAGTTTTCTGACGTTGATAGCCTCCTGCTCTGGGTTGATCCTGATTCACAGCTGCAACTTGTTGCGAACTGTACCGGTAATCCGGTCTGTCATCTCTTCTTTTACCTCGGTAATCATTCCTCTGGGATGACCTGGCTCCATCTCTCTGGTAGTACTCCTTGCTTGACTGGTTTGAGTTGAGCCTAGGTTGCGTTGGATCACCCAAGGCATATGAATCAGCAATCCGGATTGTTTCTGCCAAGGTGGTTGGCATTTCTCTTTGCAACCTTTGCCATAGCACACTTGCATATCTGCATCCTTGCGCAAACCAAGCTATGTCCTGTAACTCAATCACACCTTCACACGAGTTTCGCACAGTGCACCAACGGGTTAAGAACTCCCGGTCTGTCTCATTCGGTCTCTGCCTGCACATTGCCAGGGTTTGTAGCCTGTCGGGCCTCTGATACGTACTTGAGAAATTGCTAACAAACATCTCCTCAAAATCGATCCAACATTTGATACTCCCGGGTGACAAATTGTTTAGCCATACCCTTGCTGGCCCCTCCAACATCTAGGGTACATATCTCACAGCCCACCTCAAGTTGCCCGTGGCAATCTTGACAGCAGTTACATAGTTAATCAACCAATCCTCCGGCTTAGTGCTGCCGTCATATGTCTTCGTGCCTCTAGGTAACTGGAAGTTAGGTACCGGAGGTTCCTTCATGATCCGGGGCCCAAAACACGCTGGACCCGGAGGACCTTGACACTCAATTTGCTCCGACCTATACAACCGATCCAGTTTTAGCATGACGTCATCAGGCATCAAGTCTCTGCCTCCCAATCTTGATCCTATCACGTGATAGTCCGGCCTAGGATAGCCAGCATTCACCATCTCCGAATTACCATAATTGTATCTATTTTGCTCCGGTGGAGCTGCCCTTTGTTGCATACCTTGGCCGGCACTGTGCTCTTGCCGTGGCATATTCTGCTGCTGCGATTGACCTGCACCTACCGCATTACGCTGTCCAGCATTGCCGTTTATAGCATTCCCTTGACTGGCATTGCCTTGGTTGCGGTTACCTCGGCCAGCTTCACCTCGGCTCACACTCCTTCGATCGTCATCTCTCTGCACTTCTTTTCCTTTCACTGCCCTTGCCGGGTCATATGGGACTATCTGCTTATTCCTCCTGGCCAAGGTTACTACCTCCTCTCTCCTAGGACCACCATGAGGAGACGATGCAGCTCCAGTGGATTTCTTCGGGTTACCCACCGCCGAATGAACGATTTTGGAGGCCCTAGCTCTCTCCGGGTTAGCCCTGAGTAATTCCTCATTTTGCCTGTTCGCGGTCCGAACCAACTCATTGACTCTATCCTGCTGTCTTTGGCAGGCTTCACCCCTCAGACCTTCTAACTCGGATGCAGCTGCATCTACTGCTCTGAGGTTCTTTGCCGGGGTACTATACTTCGGCAGCCCCACGGACAAACAGTTCTCTGATTCCTCAATCCTAGTATCACCCTCTCTGTTCATTTCATTCATGAGATTTCTCCCCTTCACTTTTACAGCATCTACTTTATTTGCCTTTGCGTACTCACGCAGTGTCATGTTCAATGACTGCTGAGCCACGACTATCTTTTTCGCACCCTCTAGTATTTTTTGCCTAGTTTCCTCTAGCTCGGCCTGTGCCTCAGCCGGATCTACTGCTGCTGCTACTGGGTTTGCCAAGCTATCCATCGCCTGCTGCAGCACATTCTCTGGCCTCTCTAGTGGAGGACCTCTACTTTTCCTCGGTGCCTTGGGTGTTATCTCCGGATCTGGTGCCGGATCCTTGCTTGCGCCCGCACCTGGCACTGTCATCATCACCTCTGCACGGTCCGGGAGCGAGTGATACGCGCCCCGTGAACCACGCTAAGGGGTGGCTCGCCTCCTTCGACGATGTGCCGCGGATGAATGCACGACACATCGACAACAACGTAGACCTTGTGCGCGCCGAGCTTGATGAAGAGGCCGTTGCGCGGAAGAGGACGCGTGTCGAAGCAGCCAGCGTTTTTGCTGACAAAGTCCAGCACTCCAAAGCGCTGAACGAGCCTGGGGACGATGCGTTCGCTGGTGCCGATGAGGTTTCCCGTCCGGATCTTGACCCCTGCTAGCGCCACTAGCCCCACGGTGGGCGCCAACTGTCGTGGTGGTGTCACGGTAGATGCCATGTATATGCTAAATGTGGGGACTAAATGCACTAGGGGAATCCAGGGAGGGATAGTGTGGTGATTCCACACACGGAAGCTTTGTATTTGATTCACCTTCACAGATTACAAGTGCTCCTTGAGCTGTATTAGAGAGAGGAGGAAGAAGGAACTCTCTTACTCTCACCACTAGCTAGCCCTCAGGAACTTACTAGTAAATCGCAACACACTAGAGCTCAATCTAGTCCAGACCAAATAGAAATCAACCCCTTCTACAGAGGCCCTAGCCCTCCTTATATAGGGGTGGCTAGGTCTCCACTTAGAGCATATGTGGAGGCATATTCCAGGGAATATGCCTCCTCCCGAAATAGTAAGCCGACCAGGTCACTTTTCCCCCGCGTCATCCATGCAGAAGCTATGTGAGCCTCTGCGGCGCCTGCGTCATCCGTGTCGGCCACGCCTCGGTGGTCCTGCCTTTGTCCGCTTCGCTCATGCTCCACGTACAGTGGTCACCTTTGACCAGCAAGATACCTTCCTTCTCTTACAAGCTTGATATAACTCGTATCCCACATAGTTGATCCGGCCAAACCTATTCCTGCATACAAGTTAGATACATCTTACCGACATACGGTGTAAGTCGGTTGAGACCAAGTTAGGTGGATGTCCCCTGGTCCGGGTTACTCCGTGATCCGGCCTACCTTGAGGTGACTCGGCCAGCACTTACTTTGACCTTGCCGTACCTCGGCTAACTTGGCCTTTATACCCCGGCATGACCCTACCCGGGGGTATCCCCCCAACATAAGATGATCCCTGTTAAAATTACCAACGATTGTGTTCCCCCTTAGTGTGTACCACCAAGAAAGTTCTTCGGTATGAGGCGACCCAGGGTGACTGGGTGTCAGACATATCTATGTTCGCATACAGTGGGTGTAAGCCATGTTGCACAGCGAATACACTAAGGTTGAGTTGGCAAGCCTAGCACGCCATAGAAGCGTGGCCTCGGAACGCGCATGGTCGAAAGATCGAGCACGAGTCGCATGAATGATGTGACCGACGTTTAGCGTCCACCCTTGAACCCACATTGATGGTCGTGTTAATCGGGGGAGATATGGCTGATAGGGGTCGTGTTATCACTCGGAACCCCTATGGGGATAGGTGTTTCTGAGTGGAGTTATTATTAACTCATTTAATTATAAACTTAGTCTAAATTCCTTTTGCAATTGTAAATGTAGAAAAGTTCTCCCCGATGCCACCTTTCCTGTTGATGATTGATTGGTTAGAAGGAGAGAAGCTCAGATTAGATGGATCAAACTTCTCTATGTGGGTTGCGCGTCTCCACGTTCTCCTTAGAGAGAATGACGTGGTCAACTACATACTCGACGGGATGGATTTGGATCAGCCCATTGACCTAGAGACCCTAGAGCAGCGGGAAGACCGCTATCTCCGTCGGGAGATGGCCTCCTTCATTTCAGTTACAATGCGTTTCGGAATGGTGGACAAGCTGTGGCCTTTCGTGGGTGATGTCAACCCACGTACGGTAATGCTACAGCTTAGGAAACATTTTATGGAACAAGCACACATATGGGAGCATGAGCTGATGGGAGACTTCCTCTCCATTAAGACGGAGGAGAACTCATCACTTGACGACCACTTGGAGCACATGCGTGATGTGTACATGAGGCATGCGTACTTCCTGGATAGCTGGATGACGGGCTCTTTTGCAAATGGTGTTGTGCTGTGGTCGTTGCCACCAAGCTACCAAGCACAAGTCAGGACTTGCATTATGATAGGCGACGCGGAATCAATGGAATTCCACCGGTTCATGACACATCTCAGGAATGTGTTGATTGAACCAGATGTCGCTCAAGTCATCAATGATAAAGGTATATATTTGATATACAATTTTATAAATGTTATAATCTTGCAAACACATTTGCAGTGTTAAGTATATTTGATACTTGTTCTGTTTTGTTGAAAACAGGTCCTTCTGCATGAGAGGTGCTTGCTGGAGAGGAGGTGATGTTGCGTGTTGATGGCGAGCATGATGATGATGGCCGACGACACTCTCCCTCGACATTTATCACTTAGTTTATGTTTAGGATGATTATTGTAATCAATGGATCGTGAACCTTTTTAGTGTGTCTCACACTTTGTGAGACGGTTATTCATATCAGTTTGTAACAAACAAGTTGTTCTACTATTATGAATGATTTCTATTTGTGTTCATATCTTGTTTGATTATATGTGAATTATCCTTGTTGTTTGAAACTAATTGATAATGCATGAACATTTGTAAAATATTGAAATGCCTTAAAATACACAACTTAAATGATATTTCATTATGGAATGAAAACCATTGTTTAAATTCAAAGTTATGTTGATAATATGTGAAAGACATTCCATTTCTTGTCACATACAAATCGTGCCTAAGTTCGGCAAAATAACTAGAACATCGTGTATTACTTGAATACAAAGTGTTTTAATGAATTGTTAAAAGTAAATACATATTCGATGTATTGTGTTTAACAAAATGGTAATTATCATTATGTGATTGTTTAAATGTGTAAAGCAGTTTACCAAAGGAAACATGAATATAAAATTATTTGATATGGTCAAATTGTTTCATCCAACAAAGGGTATAAATATCAAAGAGAATCTAATTACTATGATTTGATCAATAGTAATGAAATTCGACTTTATAAGAATGCCATAAAAGAAATTGTGGAATGCAAAGCGTTTTGAAACGTCAAAATCCAAAGCATCACAATATGATATTAGATATCAAAGTGGGTGAATAGATGGCGCCAAATAATTCGTTGTAGTGTAGATGTAGAGACCATTAGTTAGAAATAGTTAGCACTCAATTAGAAAATATAGTGAACCATTTGGATTCATAAAAGTTTTGGGGTTATTCGATATAACCAAAACAATAGCGAATAAGTCCTTGTAGAGTATTCATTGGAAACTATGAATACGAAATCCATAGCTAAAACCAAAAGGAAAGCAAAACTTGTATTGCTTGGATTTTGGTGCATTCTTGAGGAAGTTCACATTCAGTGATACTTCTCAATTATGGAGAAAATGGAAGATAGTGAAAAACACGATGAGGATTCAAAACCCTGCATCAGAGTGTTGAGAAGCGCAACGGAAAACGTTCCTGAACGATTCTCTTCACAAAGGAAAGAATCAGTGATAATGATCAATGTGTTTTCCCCACTGGTGTTTTCACTACATGAAGTAGGATTCAAAATGTAACCCATATCTTGTATGGAGACATTTGTGAATCATTTGTCATGATTCTTGGAATATGACATACCTACGAACTACTAAGGAAATAATGGTAAACTAGAATTATGAGAAATCCTAAAAGCAGAATTCCCTTGAGATTAGAAAGAAATTTGTTGTTGAATCTCACAAGTAAAAGGGATTACTTGAATTTTCCCAAATGACTGCAAAGCCATAGTGGAAAAGGGGAGTGAATGACAAAAGCACAATTTGTCAAGTATTGGACGCATTCAAATGAATTTGATTCAAGTGTGCTAAATGTCTAGTGGGTTTAAAACTAGTAAAAGTACTAGTATCTCATAGTAAATCTCCAAGTTTGATATTTAATCAAAGGATTTTGAAGTTCTTCGAAATAGTGAGTGGATATGCAATTTGCATGAAATTGAGTGGGAGCTATGAAAGTCTTCCTAAAACAATATGTGAATGACATATTTTTGAGTGGGAGCAATATAAGTCTCGAATTCAAATATGTAGGAACATAGTTTGAGTAAGAGTAATGACTCATACCCAAATATGTTGGGAACATATTTTGAGTGGAGCTTATAGGAGTAATTCTTAAGTGTGTTAAGAATAAAAGCGCAAGTATCGATAAATAATGATTTATAAGGTGTAGACGTTAATAATAAGTGTATTATGATATTATGTAGTCTTCCTTAAGGTATTCTGAAAAGGGTTTCAGAATAGAAGTTAATTAAGGAACTGGTCCTTAATAACTCAAATTAGGAATAGTATTAAGTTTAACATCAATGGTTGAAAGAAAGAAAGGATGATCATCATCCACTATGTTGAGACATAGGTTCTATCTTAGAAAACCATAATGATAACTTAACATAATATATGATCCAATAAGGACCATTCAAAAGTGATTAAGTTTGAATCACGGAACGTTGAGCTAAGTTTGTCCACAGTGTCTGATAGAGAACTGTAGACATGTTTTCCAAGTCCATAAAGGATGACATATCTTAAAACATAAAGGTTTATTTTATAAGGGAATATGTTGGAAACTCCTGTAGATACAGATTAAAGTCAAGTAGGAAGCAAGGTGAACAAAAACGTTGAAAGTTGCATAGAGTGCACTCGACTTTCGATGATTACATTTATAATAATAGATAAGGGTACCATCTAAAGTGTTGTATAATGTTATGGCGGGGCTAGTTCGCTTTTAACGTAGAATGATGTCTCCCAGGGCACAGTGCCCATGAGAAATCCCTCGAGGTTGATCTAAAGTCACTGTAGGCTCCTGGAATCAGGCCCCGTTCTGTTGCCATAGCAACGATGCATACACACAGATGTTATCATCTGATGATAAAGTATTGATGTCAATCATGGTGACATTAGTAAGTTGCAAAGGATTTGGTACTGTAAAGTACAAACCAAGACTCAACCTCTTCCATGAGCAAGCATGTTCAGGGTACCAAATATATGGTGCCAATGATTAAAGAACAAATTCAACTAGTGTATTTGTACTCTAGTGCAAGTGGGAGACTGTTGGAAATATGCCCTAGAGACAACTAGTAATAAGGACTATTATCATATTTCATATAGTTTATGATTAAGTTTTATATCATGCTATAACTGTATTGAGTGGAAACATCAATACACATGTGATATATAAACAACCAGGGGTTCCCAGTGAAACTCTAGTCACTTGTTCATTGGTCAACTGATGATCATGTTTCCTGATCATGTGGTATTTATGCCAGTTGGAAATGGAGTCAACTCATTCTGAGAATGAGATGATGAACCAATACCCAACCTAAACATCGTGACCCAATCATGTCACGAAGTTCAAGTTACGATGATTAGAAATGGATCCTCGTAGACTATTCCTTATAACGTGAGGCTATATCAATCACTGCCTCCCGAGAGTGCTTTGATAGCATCAAGCGCCACTTGGTAATACAGTGGTTATAAAGGTGGGTTCAGGTACTCGGAGGAAACAGTTGAGGCAATATATGTCAAGAGCGGGATTTCTCCATCCATGTGACGGGAAGATACTCAAGGGCCCACTCGGAGAGATTATATCCAATAGCTGCGCAGTGTGTGATTTGATCATGGGGATATCACTTTTCGGAACGAGTCAAGTAGTGTTGTTCAGTAACGAGATTGAACACGACATGGTGATGTCATTGATCAGATCTCGGGCAATGCAAGTATCGAGAGACAAAGGGAATAAGATATGACTGTCCCGGTTCAAACGACGAAACATCTTCGTGGAACGCACAGGGGTCACAGGGCCATCCAGGTCCCTCTATCGATCATTGGTACAAGAGTGTCCCGACCATGTCTGGAGTGTTCCCGAACCGTGGGGTATCACGCTTAAGGGCTTGATGATTCTTAGAGAGTGTTTATAGGATCAAAAGAATCACCGAAAAATAGTAGAGAGAAAACCGGAAGGGTTTCGGTAAGTCCGGAGGATGTCCAGAGTGGAGGTGGAAGGTGTTCCATAGCCACGAAGGTTGAATAATATGTGAATGAATGTTAAATATTGATTTAATCATTTATTCATAATTATTTAATAAAGAGAAAATCAACTTAAAAGGTCAAAGGCTTAATGGGCCAATTCCCGGAGGGGAGAGGGCCCATTAGGGAAAGGAGAGAGGGAGAAGGGAAAAGGGGGTGGCCGGCTCGGCCTAGCCCCCCCCCCCCCCCCCCCGCGTGCGCGCGCGGGGGCCCACTAGGGCTGGTCAGCGGCTGCCCCTCCCCCTTCTCTCCTTTACTCCCACCCCGGGACTTTGAGGGAGGTAGTACCTCCCCTTTTCCCTATATATAGTGGGGGTATTTGGCCAGATAAATACACACAATATTCAATAAAGGTCTTCTCACTTTTGGGAAGACCTCCAATTGATATTTCTCTCTCTCTCTCTCGTGACCGTGGTCCCAAGTTCGGACTGCGCGATCGAGAGACATCTTCACCGTGTGCGTCATCGCGCTACAGGATTCGGATCTAGGAGCTCTACTTCCACAACTGCTGCTGGATCAGGGAAGCGGAAGTCATCGTCAGGCACCGGACATGTGTAACTCCCCGTGAGGTGTGACACTTGAGGCACTCAAGTCGTTGAGCCACAGGAGAGCAAGGACTTCATCACGACCTTGAGGTTGGCTTCGGCTCGTCTACATCAACCACGATCTCCTGAGCATTGACAATGCTTTTCGGTCTTCAAGGGTAATTCGCGAAAAGCCCCTCCCGTTACTGCATTACTAATAGATAGGTCCTGGCAGCATCAGGGGTTCAGGGGCGTAGGGTAAAAATTTATTGTTTTCATACGCGGAACCCCTACACCTAGAGGGGTTCGAAACAGACTCTACTGAGGGTGAAGACCCCAAGGAGAGCGCACACCCCGTCAATGGGCTCAAGAGGGGAGCGTGGGCTCCCATGTACGATGACCTCGACGAGAATGTGGAAGAGGATGTCGACAAGGATGTCAGCAAGTACGCGCTTCGCTCCCACGACCCGCTTCAATCTTCTTCTTAACATCGTGTTGACTGCCAACTTGTCTTGCAGGGAGCCTCCCATGCCGAAGAGGCAAAGTATAGGGGGCGCAGGGCCGCGGGCCCTGTTAAGGAGGCCACACCCCACGGAAGGGGATGGAGATGTCAAGGAGGCCAAGGGTTGCGCGAAGCCTGCCACCGAGGGGGTGACGGCGGTGCCTAAGGCGCATCCTGATGTGTCATGGACGGCTCCTGTAACACCCTCGAATCGGCCCTATGCAAGTTTTAGCGCTTCCCGCCAAACGCGCATAGAAACGATTCAAGGACGCCCACCAGGCACTTTCGTGCGGGTGGAAAACGAAGTAATAACATTACACAACAGTCCTCCATGGGACCCACAGAACAGATATATACATCATCGACTCCATGAGTCAAGAATACAGATATATAATACAAAGATCCAAATCACCTTGAAATCGATAGAGCATCCGACTATGGACAAGAGGCAAATGGGACTAAGAGCCCTAAAGAATAACCAATGGCGTCCATAACCCTGCCCAGGCCAAGCCGGAAGGGTAACCCTGCTAACGACGTCGATCTCAAACATGCTAAAACAAAAGGGGTGCCGACAAAGGGCAAAGGAAAAAGAGGAGCGTCAGTATTGAGGCCAGTACACGGCAAGGCTAGAATTCGGCGGCTCTCGCCTACATAGGTATGGTGGGCTGAAGCGGTGGCGCAGCAGCACTAAACAACCTATAGAGACTCGGTATCACTGGCGGCTATTAGAGAGGGGTAAGAAAGACCTATTCTGATCCTACCTGAAGCTAACACCAAACAAACCCATCCTGGTATTTCCCCCTCGAGACCAAACGAGGAAGTCAGACCAAGGAACTCACACAGTTGGCAATTTTACTCATTCCGTTATAGTTGCAGCAATTACTAATCAGCTATAGATAGCATGAGTCATCCTGATAGTATAAGTAGTGGGCAGTTTTTAATCACCATTCCGTTGTAGTTGGAACATTTACTAGTCAGATATAATTGTCCTGAGGAATCCCAAACCCAGCATTTGTTGGCACTTTTATCACATTCCATTAGAGTTGCAATACTTACTAGGCAGGTATATCAGAACACGATACGACCAAAATCCACCAGTTGTTGGCATTTTTAATATCCATTCCGTTATAATTGAGCTGATTACTAGTCACATATTAAGTCAAATTTATAGCACTACTTTAGTTATGCTTGTCTATGATCGAGATACTGTGCTCCAAGTCGTCCATAACCATGGACACGGCTTTCAGAAAGTTTTACCTTGCAGGGGTGCACAAATAGCAACACACACTCGATCAACCTCGGAAAAACCAACTCAAAACCCAACAAGGCATTCACGACAAAGTGATCACAGGATTCAGGAATATTTCAGGGGGCCACCCCACTAAGCTACCCGCAACGAAGTTGGCCGGCTCCGGAACAGACCCAGGGTTTGTGTGGACGGCTGTAAACGACTGGGAACTCGAAAGTGTGACTGGGCTTGTCGATATAGCGAAAATGTGTCACGATCCTAAACAGTACAGGTGATCCACGCACAATCGTAAATAAAGCAGTAATGCATGGCATAGGTACAGGATAGTAATAAAGCCCCATACTACTTTGTGGCCCCAAGAAATAGAAATGAATCAAGCTCTAGCTCAGGGGGGGGTCCATAAAGCCTCCCGGATGTGGATAGTGCGAATAGTCAAGGAACAGGTATCAAGTACTCGGGGTCCTACGGGACACAAGTGAGCGTGGAAGAACCAAATAACATCTATTTCCCACTGATGCCTCTGCATTAGTTATATCTAGCATTTTAATAGTTGTATTTAAAGTCATGATCATCTCCACCAGTAAACATCTACACCATCAACATCTGCCAGCATTCCAACAACTGGGGTACTTGTCAACACGAGATCACACCTGAGGAAGTGACTACGACTCACAAGGCCTGCTATCTACCAAACACAGGTAATAGGAGGTGTCCAAGGCAATATAGAGGCTGCACGGGATATTACTGGTGCACGGAAACTAAAGCATCGCGACACGGATAGCAATAGATCAACAGGAGGAAATAAAGACTATAAATGCAAAATTGGTAGAAGGGGGGAGAGATGCTCGCCTGGGAAACACTGTCGAAGGTTCATATCCAGAGAGCTTGTCGATACTCGCATCCACTCATCGGCCTAATCCGCGAAGAAGCAAAACACTAAAAGAAACACCGGATGCAACATTTAATACCACGGCAAAAGATCCGGCATGATCATGATATGATGCATATGCGGTGCAATTAGGCAGTATTAAGCGGAACCGGGGTACCGACAATTAATTACACGGTTCAAGTTATTTATCTACCCCGCAAATTAAATGTTGTATTAACAAGGCGAAACAGAGCATCGGTTCGCTACACAAATTAAAATGGAGTCCGGAATAAGACTAGAATAGCCCGCATATAGACTCCATATTTAATTTAGGTGAATCGACTATAATGCCCCCAAACCATAGACAGGTATGCATGCATGAACAATTTAATATGCAACAAGTTTTATATATAGCATTTATAAAATAGGGGCTCGGGAAAAGAGTTCACACATCGGGGTTCGGAAGGTCTTGGGGGTTCCGGAGGGATCGGTCTCAGCTTCAGACTCCGGGATCAGGGGTTCGATGTTCAGATCCATGAGGTAGGCCTTGGCGTCCTTGGGACCGGGGCTTCGGATCCATGGTCTCGGGGGTTCGATGGGGATCGGTGTTCGGAGCCACGAAGGAGAGCTTGGCGTGCCTAGGGTTTCGGTCTTCAGATCCGCGTACGTGATCTTATCATCTATGACGATCTCGGATATGTATTGTTGGTCTTCGGAAGATCTTGGTAAAACTGGAGACGAAGAGCTTCGCGGGGCTACGGTACTCTTTGGGTGGCATCACGTATCTTCGCACGGTCGTCATCCACGCCATAACCCACTCATAGATCATCCGGACAGATCTTAGGGTCCACTGTGCCAACATAGGTACATCACATCATCAAGACGCGAGCGCAAGTCACAGGAATAAAACGCAGATCAGGATCAAAGTAGTACGAGGCAACATATCACGAGCGGACATTTTTTGCGAACACCTTGTCGAAACTGGGGCGTTGACTGCAGGGGCGTTGTCGGTCCGTGGCAAGGCAAGCAGCTGCTGGCGCACATGCTCTGGGGAAGTGAGGTGGCCACGGCGAGGAGCTCGGGTGAAGCGGTTTGCCACGGCGTTGAGGAGGTAGAGCCCCTGCCGGCGTGGTCCTGGCGGGGCAGACACGCACGAGGCAGAGAAGGGCCCGCGAGCGACAGGGACGACCACAGAAGAGGTGGGACGATGTCAGCCCGAGACGACGCACGGAGGCGGAGGGTGTGGCCAAGCTCGATGGGGACCGTGGCGGAGGAGGAGGCAGCGCCCAGGACGACGGAGTCGACCAAGAGAAGGGCGGCGCCCGGGTCGGCGCGATGCAGGGGCGCAGACGGCATTGCCGAGGAGGCCCTGACGGCGAGCTTCGCGGGGGCCGGCCGGCGTCGGCGTAGGGGAGCGACAAGGGGAAGCTCCGGCCGAGATCCGGCGGCTCGCAGGCGGCGGGTCTGCAGAAGAGAGGGAGGGCGCAGAGACGCTGCCAGCGGGGAAAAAAGGGAGGAGGCCGGCAGGGGCGGACTCGAGCACGAGCTCGGGGACGCGAGGGCGGACGGGGCCCAGGCGAGGCGGCGGCCGGAGTCTGGGACTCGAGCGGGGCGACGAGGGGATGGCGAGGACGAGCGGGTCACGGGGTTGGGGATGAGGCAGGGGAGGCTGGTGGCGAGGCGCGGGGTGGGGCCGAGCTGGCAGGTGGGACCAAGCTGGTCGGTGGAGGAGGGAGGCGTGCGAGGAGGCGGGTGGAAAGGTGAGCCCGGGGTGGTTTTGTTGGCATGGGCCAGGGCAGGTGTAGGAGGTGGGTCAGGCGACCAGGTTGGCGGCGGGGCCGGTGTGGGTGTGTGTGTTGGTGAGGGGAGGTGGGGCCAGGGGAGAGATGAGGTGGAGGGGCTCGATGACGTGGCAAGCTGTGGGTGGCCGGGGTGATGTGGAGGGGGGCTGGGTAGGATAGGGTGGGGTAGGTTAGGGATTAGGACTTTGGCTGTCTTTGGGGTGGCCGGCTGGGTCGATTCGGCCCGGTTCGGCTGCCCCTAAAAAATAAAATAAATGTTTTATTATTTAAAACGAGGCTTTTGAAATCTGTTGGTAGACGAAACAAAATATTCCGGAGACCCGGGTTTTGGATTTGAAATAAAGACGGGGCGTCTAGAAAATAAAACCATACTTTCGAAATAGTTTTTAAACAAACCATGCGAGATGATGACGATGCTCAAATGCAATGTGGCATGATGACATGAGCATGCGGTCATGATGATGCAACACACAAAAACACCGCGATTTTCTAGTAGTGGTTTTGCGGGGCGCCACAATTCGACACCACTAACAATGGATCTCGCCCTCGAGATCCGCCTCATGGTACCGGGAAGAAAACCGGCGATCTGAATCTTCTCGCTTCGTGTCGATCCTCACGACACCACTAACAAAGATCCTTGCTCCATCTTGAAATCGGTGACACCACCAACAAGGTGTCATTGCCCGTGATCGTCGAGAGAACACTCCGGGAACAAAGGGCGAAGGTAGAGGTATCAACAAATACAGCCACCTCTAGCTTTTGTGGACGGAGTAAAATTGCTGGATCCACCGATTCAATATACATGAGCGAATGATAAGAGTAGTCGGATGGTGATCAGTCCATCGCGCACCCAAACCATTACTCTGCACACGAATCAGAGAATTATGCAACCAACTCTCGGAATCAGACTGAAGATCTCGACAATCGAGGTTCGGAACAAAGGAGAAATACAGACTCTGCTTCCGATCTGGCGTAGAGGATGTCGGCGCGTCGGAAACACCGGAAGGCACAAATGAGGAACAGAGAGAAGTCCAACGGATAAAGGATTCCACAGATAACACAAAGACCGGAGGTAGAAACACCGTTGCCAAAGGAGGACGATACGACATACAATAGTCCTCAGAGCCATTCCATCTACGACCAAACCCACCCACGAGAATTCCAGGACTTGAAGAAAGATAAGAGGGCAGAATCAAAACACGCGGAGGTAAGAGAAGAACAGCAGAGGGGTAAGGAGTAAAATCATACCTAATCAGATCTATCCAACAGATTTTGCAAAAATAGTTTTGACACTCTACTTCGGCCGTTAGCTACACTCTGATACCAATTGTAACTACCTCGGTGAATTACGCTCTTAGTTACATGCCTGGATGAGCGAAAGTGGTTAAAATAGTATGGTGGGGCCCAGGGGCCACTCACAGGTAGACCTTTCGGCCGTCCTAACCACTTTCAGAACATCGGGACAAGAACGAGCGGCGTAATCGGCAGGCGAAGGGATCAACTGCATACACAAGTGAGTATGTATGCAAGCCACATACAATAGTCCTCAGAGCCATTCCATCTAAAATAAATAGAAATATTGCAACGCCATAAGGCAAGATCCAAATATCCTAGATAGAGATAATAATTTAGGATAGCTCCTCATACATCAAACAACAGAGTATCAGGCGGAAGCGGAAAACAAGATCCGATTACGGATAAGAAGCAAATCGGCATAAGATGCCACATAAATAAACACATCCCGCCCACAGATCTCACGGATCCCCGTTCCCGGAATCTCTACACCGAGTGATCGTTGCCAACATCATCCGTCTCCTCCACCCAGTATCCATCTTGCGAATACACCTGTTCATCTGAATCAAACAATTTATCGTGTGAGACCCTAGGGGTACTCAGCAACTCTTTATGCCTCTAAAGGGGACATATACCTGGGGTGACGCAATTGCAGCAAAAGATAATAACTAACAATCCTATAGATACTCGCTAACCATCCGCCTAACCAATGATAGACGGATGTCCGATAATTAGTAACAACAGTTATAACAGTATAATTAACAGATCCATCCTCCTTCTCGCTTACCAACGAGAAAGCGGACGAACAACCCATCCGTTGGCAGTTTTATTAAACATTACATGAGTGTTGCACTACTTACTAGTCAGTTACTTAGTCATATTAAAAGCGGTACTTTTGTTATACTTGTCTATGATCGAGAAACTGTGCTCCAAGTCGTCCATAACCGCGGACATGGCTTTCAGACAGATTTACCCTGTAGGGGTGCACAAATAGCAACACACACTCGATCAACCTCGAAAAAACCAACTCAAAACCCAACGAGGCATTCACGACAAAGCAATCACAGGATTCAGAAATATTTCAGGGGGCCACCCCACTAAGCTACCCGCAACGAAGTTGGCCGGCTCCGGAACGGACCCGGGGTTTGCATGGACGGCGGTAAACGACTGGGAACCCGAAAGTGTGACTGGGCTTTTCGATACAGCGAAAATGTGTCACGATCCAAAACAGAACAGGTGCTCCATGCACAATCGTAAATAAACAGTAAACATGGCATAAGTACAGGATAGTAATAAACCCCAAACTAATTGTGCCCCCAAGAAATAAGTATGAATCAAGCTCTGTCTCAGGGGGGTCCATAAGGCCTCCCGGATGTGGATAGTGCAAATAGTCAAGGAGCAGGAATCAAGTACGCGGGGTCCTACGGGACACAAGTGAGCATGAAAAACCAAATAGCAGATATCGCTCACCGGTGCCTCTTTCATTAGTTGTCCCATTACTACTTAGGTTAAGTTGTTTAGGTACCTCATTATCCATCAGACACTCACATACCCTACACATGCTGTTCTACAACCCGCATGGCTCAAACAACTCCTGTAGTAATGGCTCATGGGATGGAGGAACAAGCTTCAGTGGGGTTTAAAAGTAAAGGCTATGCAGTACTTGGGATTCAATTTAATGCAACCGCGACTCAATGATGCAAGAATAAGATAGAGGCAATAGGTACTATATGTATGCAAGCATGTGGTAGTGCTTGCCTGGTAGCTCAGTTGGAGCGAGAGATGGATCTGGGTAGAACTCCTGTGATTCCTGATAATTCTCCTGCTGGGCGTCTATTCGAAGAAGAACCAAACAAACAAGGGCCAACATAAATAAAGTGCACAAGCATATGAATAAAATGCGACAAGTAAACAAGCACGCCATGATGAATGATGCACAATTTACATGGCAATAAAGTAGCATGGCATGGGTGAGGTGTGGGGACAAGAATAATTCATTTTATTATTTATTTAATCAAGTTTTAATGCGATAAACAGTTCTAGTTTTTAATAATGACATGATGCATGCTTCAATTCAGAACAAGGAATGCATAGATAGAACGGGATCGTTGCGCTGATCGATTTAGACATATTATTTGTCGAATTTGGAGTTGTAGAATTAAAGTTATTAATTTATTAAGAAAAGGGCATTTTATTGCATTTAAACAATTTTCGAAAATTAATTTTCCCAAAAGATATTTTGAATGGCATATTTGAATTCCTCACATTTTTCTGATTCCAAAACATATATCATTTGTATTATGTGGATTTACAAATTATAAGTTATTTAAAACATATTTGAATTTATATTAAAACATTTCTGGATTTGTTTTAATAAAACGGATAAACAGGCATACTTTTTATACCCAGTGAAACTTAGCCCAAGCCACTGACGGGTGGGGCCGCTGCTAACTGGGCAAAAACAGCGCGTAGGAACTTTTCTCACCGCGAGCTGATCTAGCCTATGCGAATGACAGGTGGGGCTGGTGGCCTCGCGGGTCCACTACGCGCGCAGCCAGCCGGTGGGCGACACGTGGTGGATCCGGGGACTGCGGGTTGAGGTTTACGAAAAACCGGGGACCTGTTTGCAAAACTGCCACGGGAGGCTGTCGGGTGGGCCACAAAGGATTGCGGGTTGAGGCCAAAAAATGTGGGGGGTATGTGCAAAGCGCGTGCTGCTACTATTGTTCTTCTCTGACGACTGACGACTGACGGACGGGAAAACACGGCGCGGTGGGGGCTCGAACCCGCGACGTTGTGCGCGCGCGTAGAGGGGCGGAGCCGCTGTAGTTTCTGGGTGTTGTTGTAAGGAGGGGGATAGGCGGCTAGGTGAGGTGTAGCGCAGCGCGGAGGCGTGCAGAAGCACACGCACGCCGGCGCACCGAGAGCGCTCGGCGCAAAGTCCGGCGAGGCCAGGCAGCGACGGCGAGAGAGAGGTTGTCAAAGAGGGAGAGTGGCTCACCGCGTGATGGTTGGCGGTGGTGGATCGGGCAGGGGAGCGGCCGATCGGCGACGTAGCAGGCGGCCGGCCGGAGCTAGGGTTTCGGCGGCACGTCGATGTGTAGCACGGCCTGGGGCTCCTCCTCCACGTCTGCGAGTACAGGGGCGATGCGGAGGGATGACTTGTTCTTCCTCGACGCCCAAAACTCCACACCGCCAGCTAGAACGAGAAGGTGGAGGTGGAGGCCGACGGTTCGGCGGCGGAGGAGAGAGGGGGTAGCGGCAGGTGGTGGGGAGGAGAAGGGCGAGGCCCTGGGGATCTAGGGATGCAGAGGAGTCGTGGGGAAGGAGATAAATTAGAGAGGGAGAGAGAGGGGGATGTCGTGGGGGATCGGGGTGGAAAAGGTGGCTCGGCCACCTTTTTGCTTCCTCCTTCACGTGCTCGACGTGGGCGGCCAGGGCAGGGCAGGGGTAGGGGCTGCCAGGTGGGCCAGGGAGAGAGGGGTAGCTCGGTGTGGGGCCAGCATGGCAGGGAGAGAGAGAAAGAGAGGGTCGGGTAGGAGCTAGGGTTTGAGTGAGACTCGGGTTAGGGTTTAAGGTGGCATCGGGTGGTTGGTTAGGGTAGGTAACTAGGTTAGGAAGGGAGGGGAGGCTCGGCATGGAGCCTAGCTAGGAGGGAGAAGGGTAGTGCCTCGGCATGGAGGTAGATCATGGGGTGGAGGTGTGGTGTAGATTAGGGTATGTGTGGAGTTAGGGTTTTTGGTGAAACATGAACATGTGCATGGAACAAACACAAAAGAGGGGTGATGAGGGTGGAAGGAAGAAAAGAACAAGGTGGTGAGGATCTAGATTGAGAAAACGGACTACACTTGCATATGCATGCACTAGGGATCAACAAAATAAAAAAGAAACACTTGACATACTTCCCAAAGGTACATGCTTCACTCCCAAAACAATTATAAACCAAAGGAGAAATATAGTGGTAGTTTGCATGGCCCATGCATGGGCATTAAATGACATGGTCTTATTCTTGTGAAAACAATAATAATGTATCATGGTATTATTCCCATGCATTCCCAAAATGTGGAGTAAAGGCTAAGCAAAAGAATTTAAATGAAGGTTCCAAGTGGAGTAGATGGATATGATCATATTTGAATATAATTGGGACTTGCTAGTGTGTATATTCCACTAGATGTTTAATAGTCTCAAAAATATCCCAACATGAGCATACATCCATAATAATCCATATGAAAGCTAGTAAAAGGGGTACCACTCATAATGCATGAAAAGGTGGATCCACATATCAATAATGTGAAAACAACATGATGCTAATATGAGAGCATGTGGAAATAGAAGTGGATCCATCCCAACCCACATGAGCTAGATTAAATGCCAAAACAAAGCAAAAGCTCATGGGTCATTAGGATGGTGGAATTATAAGGTGGTGACAAAGAAAGGTGATGGAGTTGAATAAAAGATATGCCCCCAACTCAACTTGGGCATCAAGCATTTATCAAGAATCAAATACAATATATCAAGAGCCAAATACAATTAATAATGCATATGATAGAAGAACCAAATGAACGGGTTTTATATGATGCTCAAATGCAAGGAGGCATGATGATATGAGCATGATATAATTATGATGCAACAATTATATGTAGTAAGTAGCCATTATATTACTAGATCATGTAGCATTACATATGTTAGACAGATGGGATGCTACAACTCTCCCCCACTAGACAGGAATCTCGCCCCGAGATTCTAGGAAGAAGAAGAAGACACAAAGAGGGTAGGATACTTAGCACGGAGCTCATCCTCGCGTTCCCAAGTGGCTTCATCAACAGAATGGTGCGACCACTACACCTTGCAGAACTTGATGGCCTTGTTGCGAGTCCTTCTTTCTGCGACTTCAAGTATTTTTGTGGGGTGTTCTTGATAAGACAGATCTTCTTGGAGATTGATGAGTTCATGGTCCACGGTCCTGCCGGGATCCTTGAAACACTTCTTGAGTTGAGATATATGGAAAACATCATGGACCTTGAGTTTTTCAGGGAGCTCAAGAGCATAAGCAACTTCTCCTCTTCTTCCTCGAATTTTGAAAGGACCGATGTATCTAGGAGCCAGCTTTCCTTTGATACTAAAGCGGTGCGTGCCTCTCATGGGGGTGACACGAAGGTAAACGAGATCACTAGAGACATACTCCATGTTCGTGTGCTTTCTATCATAATTGGTCTTCTGGCGACTTTGAGCAATCTTTAGGTTTTCAAGAATGATGTGAACCTTCTCTTCCGCTTGAGTTACAATGTCAGGGCCAAACAATGTTCTTTCTCCTGCGCCCGACCAACCAATCGGAGTTCTGCATTTGCGACCATAGAGAACCTCAAATGGTGCCATCTTTAGACTTTTCTGGAAGCTGTTGTTGTAAGAGAATTCAGCATAAGGAAGGCATTCTTCCCACTTCATGCCGAAAGAGATAACGCAAGCACGGAGCATATCTTCTAGAGTCTGATTGATCCTTTCAAATTGTCCTTGCGACTAAGGATGGTAAGCTATGCTGAAGTTCAGTTTTGTTCCCAAAGCATTTTGGAAACTTCCCCAGAACTTGGAAGTGAAGATGCTTCCACGGTCTGAACTGATCTCAAGAGGAACTCCATACAGAGAGACAATTCTTTTGATATAGAGCTCCGCCAACTGAATTGCAGAAATTGTTTCCTTGACGGAAAAGAAGTGAGCCACTTTAGACAGCCTGTCGATGACAACAAAGATTACATTGTTTCCCTTCTGCGACCTTGGAAAACCAGTGATGAAATCCATCTCTACTTTCTCCCATTTCCATTCCGGAGGCTTCAATGGCTGTAGAAGACCGGAAGGTTTCTGATGAACAGCTTTAACTCTGCGGCAGACATCACACTCCGAGACATACTTGGCACAACATTGTTTCAACCCAGGCCACCAATATTGTGTTTTCAAGTCCATGTACATCTTAGTGCTGCCAGGGTGGACAGAAAGAACATAATCATGCGCCTCCTTAAGGACTTTCTCTCTTAAACCCGAGTAGTTCGGAACAAACATCTGGTGTTCAAAGAAGAGAGCACCTTGGTCGTCGACGTGGAAGGACTCATACTTTCGAAGCTGAATGTTGGAGATGATCTTTTTAGTGTAAGGATCGCCAAGTTGAATGGAGCGAGCCTTTTCTTCCAAGAGAGGTGTTGCCAGAAGGTTCAGAAGATACCCTTGATCCACAATTTCAAGGTTGAGCTTGCGGAATTCCTCGCACAAGAGAGGTTGTTGTTCTTCCACCATGAGGTTGTTGACATAAGCTTTTCGGCTGAGAGCATCGGCCATGACATTAGCTTTGCCCGGAGTGTAGTTGATGGTCAAATCGAAATCATTGATTGCTTCAATCCACCTTCTCTGACGAAGGTTGAGATCAGGCTGTGTGAAGATATACTTCAGACTCTTGTGATCCGAAAAGATCTCACAACGGTTGCCAAGCAAGTAATGCCTCCATACTGTCAAAGCAAAGACAACTGCTGCGAGTTCGAGGTCATGTGTAGGATAGTTGATCTCATGCGTCTTCAACTGTCGAGAGGCATAAGCAACAACTTGTTTTTCTTGCATAAGGACCGCACCCAATCCTTGCAAGGAGGCGTCACAGAATATCTGGAAAGGCTTTGATGTATCTGGAGGAATCAAGACTGGTGTGGAAGTGAGCTTCTCTTTGAGTGTTTCAAAGCTTGCTTGACATGCAGGAGTCCAAAGGTATTTCTTGCCTTTCTTGAGGAGATCGGCAATCGCAATCTTCGAGAAGTTTTGAACGAAGCGATGGCAGTAACTGGCCAAACCAAGGGAACTCCGGACTTCTTTGACATTTATGGGTGGAAGCCAGTCAACGATTGTGTTAATAGTTTCTGGGTTGACGGCAATGCCCTTGGCAGAGATGACGTGACCAAGGTAGGTGACTTGAGGCAGCCAGAACTCACACTTGGAGAACTTTGCATACAGGCGGTTCTCACGAAGCTTGTTTAGGACACACCGAAGGTGTTCTTCATGTTCTTCCTTTGACTTAGAATAGACTAGAATGTCATCCAGATAGACCACAACGAACTTATCAAGATACTCCATGTAAACCGAGTTCATAAGCCTCGAGAAGGTGGCAGGTGCATTGGTGAGACCGAAAGACATGACCGTGTACTCATACAGGCCATAGCGGGTAGTGAAAGCTGTTTTGGGAACATCTTCCTTGCGAATCTTGATTTGATGATATCCACTTCTCAAATCAAGCTTAGAGAAAACCACAGCTCCAGCTAGCTAATCGAAGAGATCATTAATCCGCGGAAGGGGATATTTATTCTTGATAGTTTTAGCATTGAGAGCCCGATAGTCAACACAAAGTCTATCAGTCTTGTCTCGCTTCTTCACTAAGATAGTTGGGCTACCCCAAGAAGAAGTATTGTGCTGAATGAAACCCAACTTCTCTTGTTCATCAAGCTGTCGTTTGAGTTCAGCCAACTCAGCAGGACCCATTTTATAAGGCTGCTTGGAGATAGGAGTGGTTCCAGGTTCAAGCTCAATCACAAACTCGACCTCTCGATCAGGAGGCATACCTGGCAACTCTTCAGGAAAAACATCTGGGAAATCACAGACCACCGGAACACTCTGAATAGCTTCCATAGCATCATCATTCAGAGCCGCCAAAGAGAAAAGCTGAATTGTAGGAGTCAGACTTGGAGAATAGACTATATGGCCTTCAGGAATTTTCAGAGAACCCGAATGTTCAGCATAATCAATCACAGCTTTATTTGCAGCTAGCCAATCCATGCCTAAAATGACATCAATATCTGAGTTGCCCAGAATAATCAAAGAGGCCGGAAAGAAAGGATCCCCAATTTGAACCTGATTGTCATAACTGATCTTGGAAGTTAACATCCTTGCCCCAGGAGAAAGGACCATCAGCTTTTTAGGTACCGAATCAGAAGACAACCCATTCTCTTGAGCAAAATTGAAGGATACGAATGAGTGCGATGCTCCAGAATCAAATAAAACTCGTGCAGGTACTGAGTTAACAGGAAGCGTACCCAACACAACTCCAGGTGCATGCTCAGCTTGAGCGACGTTGACACAGTTGGCGCGAGCAACCGTAGACCCGGGCTTGGTGTTGATGTTGAGAGCCCGAGGTGGAGGTGCACGAACCATAGAAGAGCTTGCCGCAGGTCTTGGAGGTGCTGGAGGGAGAGCTTTGTTGTTCATTGGACAGTTCCAGTGTTGATGCCCAGTGTTTCCACAGGTGTAACAGGCACCAGGTGGACGTGGAGCAGCATAGCCAGGGACTCCACCAGGCGCTCCAGGGTAGTTGTGGTTGTAGCCCCTGGGAGCCGTAGTGAAGGAGTTTGGTGCCCTTGCCGCGTAGCTTGAAGGCCTTGGTGGAGCCGGGAGCGACGGTGGGGTGTTAGGAACCCACACGCGGCGCTTAGAAGGAGCTGTCATAGCTGAAGAGCTTGCTGCATCGCGGCTGTGTTTCTTGGACTCCTCAAACACTTGCCTACTTGCTTCTTCCTGCAGAGCTATATGTTGGAGTTCCAGAAAAGACCCCGGCCTTGCATGAGTGATTGCATATTTGATTGATGCATTGAGCCCTTGCTTGAACCTCTTTTGCTTCTTCTTGTCATCAGAGATCTCATCGCCACCATTCCGAGAAAGGTTCATGAAGTTTCTGATATAGGTATTGACATTGTCATTGCCCTGCTTGAGGTTGAGAAACACTTCCTTCATCCTTTCCATGACAATTTCTGACAGGTATTGCTCTTTGAAAGCCGCGGTGAATTGCTCCCAAGTAGGCTGAAAACCAGAGTGGTCTGCCTTCAGGTAATTTTCCCACCACAGAGCTGCATCTCCCTTCAGAAGGTGCGTGGCACATTTTACCCATTTTTGCTCAGGAACATCCGCAGTTATCAGCAACCTTGACATTTCACGCAGCCAGTCATCAGCATCAAGTGGCTGATCAGACACCTCAAATTGGCGTGGGTTGAACTTCGGAAAACTCTTGATGTCTCCTCGCTTGGGAGGTGGAGGTAGCGGAACAAACTCATTCCTCCTGACACTTTCTTCGAATCGCTGCTGGTTCTGCTGCATTTCTCCCAAGGCATTAGCAATACTTGCCAACGCAGCCCCCAGTTCAGGTGGTATGTCCTCCTCAGAACGGCGTGGTGGTGCCATCCTGTGATTGATATAAAACAAAAGTCAGTACTATAATGGAGAATAATAATAATCCAAAATAGTACCAAAATGGAATTAACCAAGATTAAAGGATACAATTCACTAAGATGATATTAAAATATCAACAAATTTCAAAGCACCTAGAATATATTAAGCATATCGCACACGACTGAACAAGGAGTGTGGTACACAAGCTAACAAAGAAAAAAATTCCGCAAATTTCGGCATTAAAATACCACTATATGCGCAAAACCACTTAACGAATCAAGATTAGTAACTCTACCAATTCAATATACAAGAGCGAATGATAAAAGTAGTGGTATGGTCGCGACTCCATCCCGCACTCAAATCATTACTCCGCACATGAATAAATAAAACACATATCCCAACACCTTCTTTTTAAGATGAACCTAAAGATTAGTAACTACGGAAACGAACACCCCAAACAAGATAACGTCGGATAAACAAGGAGTAAAACAGATCGCACCGGTATACAACGAATCAGATAGATCGCGTCGGTTTACAAAGGCCTGTCGGTATGGAATGTACCAACAGTTGATAACCAAAAGGCAGATAGTGATAACATTTGGATGCAACAGATAGACAAGGAATTCACACACACACACACACACAACCTATGGTACTACGGAACCCAGAACACGTGAATCCTAGTTTGAATTTTAGAAGAGGATTGAAAACATTACACTTCCTTACCAGAAAAAGGGTGGGTGGGTGGGTAAGAAGAAAAATGGAAGCAGTCCTACTCTCACGTTTTTGTTTTTCCCTAGTATACATAGCTACCAAAAATATTTGCTAGACTGACAACGACCATTTGGCTGAGACCCTGAAGGGCGGGATGGCTCTGATACCAATTACCTCGGTGAATTATGCTCGGTGGGTGTATGTGAGATCCAAGCACATGGCTTAATAGGATTGATAGGATACCCATATCAACAAGTTGCAACTTCTTTTCCGGGAGCTCATTCGAAAAGAACTCTAAGGTTAAGCGTGCTTGGCCTAGAGACATTCTAGGATGGGTGACCAACCGGGAAGTGGGTAACCGGGTGCACATGAGTGAGGACAAAGTGCGCAGAAAAGACTAGTGTTGGTCTGTGGGGCCAGTCTAGATATCCTATTAAGCTACCAGGGTTAACACCCCCAGGCCCAGGAGTGGACGGGGTGTTACAGCTCCGGAGGAGGAGCATCTACAGTGAAGATGTCTCCATCCATGAGGAAGGTAACTCTACGGCCCACACCTCTGTGGGGGCACATCTAGAGAAGCTTGTGGATGCCGTCGCACAGAGTACGCCACTGACACGATTGCAGGAGCAGGAAGCATGATTTTGGAGGCGTACATGCTTGATCGGGCGAAATGGATCCTGCGACTACGGGGAGGTCCTTGCGGCCTCGCGAATTCTACTATCTTTGCCATAGAGGGTGGAGCCGCTAGCCTTGCCAAGGTTGGCGAGGATTTGCGCCTGGTAGGAAAGGGGCTAGCGGTCGAGCGTGTTCGCCTCGACGAGGTGTGGTCTAGGCTCTTTGACGTCAAGGATGCGGTGCTCCAGTCTGAAGTGGCATCGTGTCTCCTCCACAAGGAGGCATAGGGAATTCTCGGAGGTGCCAAGGAGCATGAAGAAAAACTCGCTCCCTAGGATAAGTTCCTCCCTAGCCTCGAGGAGGAGGTTTGTCTCATCTACTAGGATGAGAAGGACCGACAATAGGAGTTGCTGCACTGTGAGGGTGACTTCAAGTTGAGGTCACAGGAGCTGCTGAAACTTGAGAATGTTGTCACCTCACGCTCCGCCGATCTTGAGTCCAAGGAGACGAAGCTTGGCATGGAGAGCGAGCACCTTGCCGAGATGAAGGGAAAGCTATAGAAGGCCTAGAAAGAGTTCGGGGAGGCGCGTGCAGGACTCCACGATCAGCATAAGGCCCACGAGGACCAACTCCTTGTGGAGCATTTGGACTCAACCAAGGTGAAGAAAGGCCTGGAAGCGAAGCTCCAAGCTGCCCAGGCCAATCTCAAGAAGGCAAAGTTGGCGAAGCGCGAGAAGCCGAAGAGGATTAAGTAGCTCCACGGTGACCTCAATGATGCCATCGCCGATGAATGTTGCCAGCTGATGCGTGATGCCGGTTGTCGTATCTTCCACAAACTCCTTCTCCTCGCTCCTACCCTTGATCTTGCCACCGTTGTCGAGCCGATGGTATCCAAGGTGTCTAACGAGCTCGTGAAAGAGATGAAGAAGCACACAGACTCCCTTATCACGATATTTCAGCACAAGGTATTCGAAGACGCGGCTCATGTCTCTTCTAGTGATGGGACTTTCGACATGGAGCATGGAGAGGTGTCGAGGAAGGAGACTGGGGATAGGGCTTTGCAGGAGAAAACCCCCTTCTCTCGTGGCCCGAGAAGGTCTTCGTTATATCTTGTAATATTTTGTAATAGACGCATGTGTCTGTCCAAATTTCCCATCGTGGGTTGTAATAAATATGATTTGGATGTGCCATCTATGATATGATCCTTCCTCTTGTCCCTAGCCTTCTGCGCATCGTAGGATTAGAGAAGAGAGGTAGGGAGTGGCGTGAAGTAGCTCATATTTATCTTTAGCAAGGAGTGATTCTTGCTAGATAAGCCTATGGTGAGGGCACCTTCTAGGCCTCAGGAGGTATGCTTACCATCGGCAAGGAGTGACTCTCGCAAGCTGCACCTATGGTGAGGGCACCTTGTGGGTCTCAGGCATAGGAGTGAATCCCACAAGATGCGCCTTGAAAGGGCTATGATTGGAGCGATCCTCTCGGAGGTGCGGCTACAGTGCCTTGAGGGGCTTAGCTAGAAGAGCCATGCGGGCTTTGGATAAATGTCTCTGGGGATACTTGGGTGAGGACACCCTGTAGGCCTCCACGAGGATACCTTGTGGCGCCTCACGGAGAACGCCCCGTAGTATCCCCTATAGGGGCCGCTTATTCTCTATTCTTCTAACGTAGGAAAGTCCCTGTGAGGACACCTTGTGGGCCCCGTGTAATGCTTCTTGTGAGGTTTTTAGAATAAAGGTCTCTTGTGAGACGCAGGTGAGGATACCTTGTGGGTATCAGCGAGGACCTCCCATGAGACCTCATGAAGCATATCCCATGACAGGCTCCCTGCAAGGCTTCAGCAGGACTTAGGTGAGGGTACCTTGTGGCACCTCGGTGAGGCTCCCTTGTGAGGCCATGTGGAGCACGCCATGTGGCGACCCCCCCAGGGGCTTGCTTCCTCTCTGTCAGCTAGCATAGACAAGTCCCCGACGAGGACACCTTGTGCGCCTCGGGAGAGACCTCTTGTGAGGCCCTCAAGTATCTCCTTGTGGAGTAGGTCCATGTCTACGATCTGATTTTAGGGGCGTCATCACGCCAACAGTGTTTGCAAGACAACATAAAGGTACGTGCTCTATGGTTCTCATGTGTGTGTTGCACGAGGAAGTCAAGCACCAAGAACCTTGGCGAGGTGACCTGTGTGGGGTGATCAGTCCTGCGGGCCAGAGCTCAGTCACATGGGCTTCAGGCCGCTAGGTGGACCCAAGCATGGGTGCCGTTCCTAGCCCTCGCTCGTGTGATGCACAGGAGAGATCCTAATAGAGCATGCACTATCATGGCATTTCCGCTTACCGGGTAAGGGTGCATGAGGCACCGCTAGGGTGAGTCTTATCTTATTCCTTGCATGAAGGTGTTCATTACGAGGGCTTCACGGGGTGGGCAGAAACTCTCGTGGACTAAGGATCGACGCTCATGAGAGATTTCATGGGTAGAACTTCCGGAGGTGTTGGATGTTCCAGGGGTTCTCCACCTGAACTCCCTCATATGTCTCCAGTCGTGCCACGCCATGCTGAGAGACTTGTGTGACCCTGAAGGGACCATCCCACATGGGTGAGAGTTTGTTGAGGCCTTCGTGCGAGAGTATCCTTCAGAGGACAAGATCACCAACTTCAAACGTGCGGGGGTGTATGTTGCAGCTGTGGTAGCGACACGGGCCTTGCTAGTATCGAGCGACAAAGGTTGGTCATGCGGTGACGAGCTTCCTCGAGGAGCAACAGTTCCTCCTCCCATAGGTCACCTTGGCTAAACTCGTCAAAGGCAAGGACTCGCGGAGACCCAACGGTGAGCTCACCAGGGAGAACTGCTTCTGCCCCGTACACTAGGGAGAAAGGCGTCTCGCTAGTGGGCTTGGTTGTCGTGATGCAGATTGACCAGAGTACCGAAGGTAGTGCATCAATCCAACCCTTTCCATGACTGTTGAGCTTGTTTAAGCTTTTAGTTTTAAGTCCTTTCAGGACCTCGGCATTGGCACGCTCGGTATGGACGTTGCTCCGTGGGTGCGCCACAGAGGCGTAGAAGATCCTTGTTCCTAGATTCACGCAGTAAGACTTGAACAAGACACTGGTGAATTGGGTGTCGTTGTCAATGATGATGCGATTGGGTACACTGAAGCAACATACCAAGCTCTTGATGAATTTTATGGTGGACTTTGCTAGTATGGTGTGGATAGGATCGACCTCTGCCCACTTGGTGAACTTGTTGATGGTGACATACAGGTAGCGGTAGACCCCGAGCATGCAAAGGAAGGACCCAATATGTCTATCCCCTAGACCGCGAATAGCCAGGAAAGCAGGATCATTTGGAGCTCCTGCGCTAGTTGATGTATTTTCTTGGCGTGGAATTGAAAGTCCTCACATGCCTTGACGAGCTCTGTGGCGTCGCAAAGCATTGTTGGCTAGTAAAATCCACTCCTAAAGGACTCACCGGCGAGGGCGCGCTACGAGGAGTGGTGGCCACATTCTCCAGAGTGGATGTTGACAAGGAGAGCATGCCATTCCTCTATTGAGATGCACTGTAGTGTCACTCCATTTCGGCGTCTACTGTAGAGCTCCCTAACCACCATGTAGTAGCTTTTAGATTGTTGTGCGAGGCGCTCCTCCTAGGCCTAGTCCTCGGGGAGACTTCCCTATTTCAGGTGTTCCTTGATCTCATCAATCCTGGTTGCGACTTGGCGAGTGATCGCCATCATTCGTGGGCCACAATCCAGAGCACTGGTGGCGGGTGGTGGCGGGAGGTCTTTGACTAGCGCGTTTGTGCTTGATGGTCTGGACGATGCGGTGTATAATCTCTCCTCGAATACTCCTAGGCAATGTGGTAGGCGCTTGGATGCTTTCCTGGAGAGGTCATATACCTTTGGGTTGTCTTCACAAGGAGTGTGCTTGACCTCCATGCCATAGAAGCACAACTCTAGCTTGCACACTTCTTCTAGGTACACTGCCATGTGATAATAGTTTGCCTTGTAGCTTCTGTTTGAGAAGTTGAACAGGGGTTGTGAATCTCCGTGGACGAAGACTGTGAGTACCACGCCAAAAGTTGGTGTGCTTGATGCCCAGAGCGATCTTGGCTCTTAGGCCAGCGAATAGGCCCTCATACTCAGTGATGTTGTTGGAGACCTTGCCTTTCCCCTGAAGTGTAGTTGCACTACGTAGTAGAGCTTCTCGCTTGTGGGAGACGTCAGTACCGCGTCAAACCCCGTTCCCTTGTGTGCGAAGTTACCGTCGAAGCTCATGGACTAGCTTCCAAGGGCCAAGTTCCTTGGCTATTGTGATTCCTCCTCAGGGAGGTCCTCCACGAATGGGTCAGTCCATTCATTAACAAAGTCCACCAGGGCAGCGCTCTTTATGGTGCTAGTTGTGTGGAATGTCATCTCGAAGGGTTGCATCTCGATAGCCCACTCTGCCACACTACCGGTGGCATTGGAATTGTGTAGGATCATCTCAAGGGGGTACTTGGTTACGACCTTTATAGGGTGCCCTTAGAAGTAGTGGCGCAATTTCCTTGAAGTGATAAGGAGAGTGTAGATCAACTTCTGTTAAATGGTGTAGCGTTCTCGTGTGTCATGTAGCACCGTGCTGACGAAGTACACTAGGTGTTGTACCAGTTTTCGCTCCCTTGGGGCTGGAGTTTGTTTCTCGCCGAGCTTGGCTGATGGATCGTCGAGGTTTTCCATCTCAACTGCCTTGGTGAGGCTCTCTGCCTCGATGTTATCCATTACTTCTGTGACTACAGCTTGTGATGTTTCTTCTGGAGGCTTCACGCTTGTTGAGGATACTCCCTCCTTGGAGATGGGTGGCGCCTCTCTTTCTGCGACAAGGACCACGCTTGCCGTTTTGGAGTGGCCGCCATGTACAGCAGTAGGGTTCACGGGTGTGCGGGGCAACCATTATTGGTGGTCTAGTGAGGTACCTCTTGAGCTACTCGAAAGCTGCATCAGCCTATGGAGTCCACTTGAAAGTGCCTGACCGCTTCAAGATCTTGAAGAAAGGCAGTTACTTCTCGTTGAGCTTGGAGATGAACCGTCCAAGAGCCGCCATGCATCCTGTGAGGCGTTTCATATCTTTGAGTCACCACGGGGGCCACATTTCCTCAATGGCGTGGACCTTGTTGGGGTTTGCCTTGATGCCATGGTGTGATATGAGGAAACCAAAGAGTTTGCTTGATGGTATCCCGAAGACGCACTTGGTGGGATTGAGCTTGACCTTCGCATTGCGCAGGTTGGCGAATGTCTCTTCGAGGTCCGCGATGAGCATGTGATCCTTGCGAGTCTTCATGACGATGTCTTCGACAAAAGATTTCGTGTTCCTGCCCATCATGAAGGAAATATGCCCTGAGAGGCAATAATAAAGTTGTTATTATGTATTCCTTGTATATGATAGATGTTTATTTTGCATGCTATAATTGTATTGATAGGAAACGTCAACACATGTGTGTTCAATAAACAAAACGGTTCCTAGTTATGCCTCCCTTATAGACTAGCTCGTTGATTAACAAGATGATCAAAGTTTCTTGATCATGGACATTGGATGTTGTTAATAACAAGGTCACAGCATTTGTGAAATGATGTGATGAACATTAAATCTGAAGTATAGCATTACGATCAAAGTCATTATGTTTATATTGCTATAACATCATACGAAGTAATCTTAGTCCTTAGACCATGAGATCATATTAATTGCTAACACCAGAAGAGTATCTTGATAACATCAAACGTCACACCATAACAGGGTGACTATAAAGGTGGGTTCAATGCTACGAAGGTGTTATGTTGAGGCTCATGGATCAAGAGTGGAATTTGTCAATCCTGATGACGGATAGATATACTTTGGGCCCTCTTGGTGATATCACATTAAGATAGCTTGCAAGCAAGTGATGTGATCACTATAATGTTATATCACGGGAACGAGAAAAGAGTGCATGTCGATAACGAGATCAAACTAGCTATTTGGATACCGATGATCGAATCTCAGGCATGTAATATATCATGAGACAAAGGGATTCAGTTACTAGCGTTAAAGGTTCTCACGATCACAGAAGTCATCGTTGAATGTGCAGGAGTCCGTATGGATCTCCAGTATGGAGTCAGTATGAATGTGCAGGAGTCAGTATGGATCTCCAGGTCATCGTTGATTATTGATTTGAGAGGGGTCTCAGTCATGTCTGCATTATTCGCGAACCGTAGGTTGACACACTTAAGGGTTGACGAACACCATTTTGGAGCCCATATGTTTCAGACGAAAGAGTTGCAAAGCGTTGGAATTATTTCGATGGAAACTGGAACTGTTTCGGGTGAAATTGCAGAAACTGGTTCTGCATGTGATATTGAAATGTTGCAAGGGGTTTTATGTGAATGTTTGTTAATTAAAGTAATTAACAAAATTCTTAATAAAATAAATAAAAGAGTTTTATTAAATGAGAGTTGCATTAAATTTGGTGGAAATTTAACGCATGTGAGTGGAACTTTGGGTGGAGGCTAAATTGATGTGAGTGGAGCTTCCACCACATGAATGAGGAAGAGGTGGGGGCACCCCCCTTGGCCGCCGGCCATGGGAGGGGAGGATCCCCCCTCTCCTATAAAAGGCCCCCCTCTCCTCCCTCACAAAGCACACCTCCTCGTGAAGGATCTCTCTCCCCCTCTAGATATATTCCCCCATGGTCTCGGATTAGCGAGATACAAGTTCCCGATGGCCTTGCGTCTGGAAAGAGTTGCTGCTTCCGCTGATTCGCTGGAGCGAGGAGGTGGAGGTTGTTCGGTGGCTTGAACGTGTTTGCGAGGACGGATGCGCTGCTGATTTGCGGCGCTAGGACTTCCACACAATCTTGAGATCGGCAAGCGTACGACTACATCATCCACGAGTTCCAACTTGTTAACAACACTCTATTGTCTTCGAGGGTAAGTTCTCTATGGATGTATATTCACCTGTTTCTTTGTATCTAGTAGATAGATCTTGGCGTATAGTTCTCATCATAGGAATTTTTTTGTTTTCTATGCTGCGAACCCAACAGTGGTATCAGAGTCAGGTCTATGCGTAGGTGCTTTGCACGGGTAGTACACATATGTTTATATGTGGGCGATGATGATCATGTTATTGCTTCTTTCATGTATTTTGGATATTTGTGGAATATTGGGATGAAGCGGCCCGGACCAACCTTACATGTCATCGCACATGAGACTGGTTCCACGACTGACATGCAACTAGTTTTGCATAAGTGGCTGGCGGGTGTCTGTCTCTCCTACTATAGTCAATATCTGATTTACAACGAGTTGCTAATAACTTGGTTATCCTCGTTGTGATTCCATGTTCGTAGGTAATACCGGTTATATCTCCGAAAACCCTAAGCCACATAAAACTTGCAATGGATAAATTAGAGGCGTCTAGTTTAGATCGTTGTTGGGCTAGTGTCTTGATATGGTAATGTTGTAAGTAGATGTATGATAGATACTCTTACAACACACTTAACGCGTAAGTTCCATAGACCTTGGCCTTACACACAAAGAAATGATAGAGATCATGCCACGATGCATATGATAGAGATCAAATGCATGGACCATATCATCTCACTTTACACATTAGATGTTTGCATCTTATATTGCTAGTTTGGCATTTTTAGTAGCATTGTAAGATGATCCCTCATTTAAATATCAAGATAAAATGTGTTCTTCCTTAAGTATGCACCGTTCTATGGATCGTGTTTCAGGACATCACGTGATAATCAGGTGTACTCGACTGTACGCCGGGTGTAAGACAATTTTAAACACGCGAATACTAAGGTTCTTACTTGGCGAGCCTAGCATGTACATACATGGCCTCGGAACACGGACCGAAAGGTTATGCATGAGTCATCTAGTTGATATGATGCCCATATAGATGCTCGCCTTTGAAGCTACACTGACTCACGTGATGATCGGACTTGGTGTGGTGGATTTGGTTCATGTAATCACCAAAAAGACACGAGGGATGTCGTTTTTGAGTGGGAGTTCATTAGTAATTTGGATTAGTTGAACTCAATCTATCATAAACTTAGTCTAAATAAACTTTACAAATTCTATTGTAGATGGCACCACCTACTTTTAATTTCAATGTGTTCATGGAGAAAGAGAAACTTGCTGCGAATGGTAGCAACTTCACCAACTGGGCTATGAATTTGAGGATTCTCCTCACTGCTGCACAAAAGCAATATGTGTTAGAGGCGCCACTAGGCCCCCCACCAGCTCCTGATTCCCCTGACAAGGAAAATAATGTCTATATAACTCGTCAGGAGGACCACAACTTAGTTCATTGCGGCATACTGTATGGGCTAGAGCCAGAACTTCGAAAGCGTTTCGAAAATGGCAATGCCTTTGATACCATGGGAGAATTGAAAATGATTTTCGATACCCATGTTGCCATAGAGAGTTATAATGCTTCTGAAAAGTTCTTTAGCTGCATGATGGAGGAGAACAGCTCTGTTAGTGAGCATGTACTCAAAATGTCTGGGTACGCTGATAAGCTTGTGTCCTTGGGAATATCGATTCCCATTGACCTAGGCATACATCATGTTCTCCAATCTCTGCCACCTAGCTACAAGAGCTTCGTGATGAACTATAACATGCAGGGCATGAAGAAGTCTCTTCCCGAGCTTCTGTCAATGCTTAAGACTGTAGAAGTGGAGATTAGGAAAGAACATCAAGTGTTGATGATCAATAAGACCACCAGTTTCAAGAAGGACAAGAAAGGCAAGAAGAAGGGAAAGAAGAGCGGCAAATCTATTGCCACACCTAAAAAGAAATCCCGAGATGGCCCTAAGTCTGATACCGAGTGCTACTATTGCAAGGGGACTGGCCATTGGAAGCGCAACTGCCCCAAGTATTTGGCGGACAAGAAGGTCGGCAAGGCAAACAAAGGTATATGTGATATACATGTTATTGATGTGTACTTGACTAGTACTCGCAGTAGCACCTCGGTAATTGATACGGGATCGGATGCTAATATATGTAACTCGATTCAGGGGTTGCGGAACAAGCGACAGCTAGTAAGGGATGAGGTCACGATGCGGGTCGGCAATGGATCAAGAGTTGATGTGATCTCCGTCGGAACGCTGCCTCTCCATATGCCGTCGGGATTAGTGATAAATCTAAATAATTGTTATTTGGTGTCTGCACTGAGCATGAACATTGTATCCGGATCGTGTTTGGTGCGAAGTGGTTATTCCTTTAAATCTGAAAACAATGGTTATTCGATTTATATGAATGATATCTTTTATGGTCATGCATCTGTGATGAATGGTTTATTTCTATTGGATCTCGATAGTAGTATTATGCATATTCATAATGTTGATGCTAAAATGATTAAACTTGATAATGATATATCTGCATATATGTGGCACTGTCGTCTAGGTCATATTGGCGTTAAACGCATGAAGAAACTCCATTCTGATGGACTTTTGGAATCACTTAATTTTGAATCATTTGATACATGTGAGCCATGCCTTATGGGCAAGATGACTAGAACGCCGTTTTCCGGTTCAATGGAACAGGCGACAGATTTATTGGAAATCATACATACTGATGTGTGTGGACCAATGAGTGTGTCGGCGCGAGGTGGATATCGTTATTTTGTTACTTTCATGGATGATTTGAGTAGATACGGGTATATCTATTTGATGAAACATAAGTCTGAAACCTTTGAAAAGTTCAAGGAATTTCAGAATGCAGTGGAAAATCATCGTAACAGAAAGATCAAATTTCCACGGTCCGACCATGGAGGAGAGTATCTTAGTTACGAGTTTAGCACACATATGAAAGACTATGGAATAGTTTCACAACTCACGCATGCCGGAACACCACAACGTAATGGTGTGTCGGAACGTCGTAATCGTACTTTATTGGATATGGTTCAATCTATGATGTCTCTGACTGACTTGCCACTGTCATTTTGGGGTTATGCACTAGCAACCACTACATTCACTTTAAATCGGGCACCATCTAAATCATTGAAACGACACCGTATGAATTATGGTTTGGAAACAAACCTAAGCTGTCATTTCTTAAAGTTTGGGGATGCGATGTTTATGTGAAGAAACTTCAGTCGGATAAACTCGAACCCAAAGCAGAAAAATGCGTCTTCATAGGATACCCTAAGGAAACGATTGGCTATACCTTCTATCACAGATCTGATGGCAAGGTCTTTGTTGCCAAGAATGGATCCTTTCTTGAGAAGGAGTTTCTCGCAAAAGGTGTGAGTAGTCGGAAGGTAGAACTTGAAGAGGTTATTGAACCTTCTCTTCATGAAATGGCGAGTAGCACAGCACCGGAAGTTGTTTCAGAGTTAACTTCACCTAATGAAGAGAGAGCTAATGATAATGATCATGAAACTTCGAAAGAGGACACTACCGAATCTCGCAGGTCAAGCAGGACACGTGCAGCTCCTGAACTGTATGGCAATCCTGTTATGAATTTCATGATTTATGAAATAGATGACCCTGCGAAGAAGCGATGATGAGCCCGGATTCCAACAAATGGCTAGAAGCCATGAAATCCGAGATGGAATCCATGTATGAAAACCAGGTTTGAACCTTGGTGGACTTACCTCACGATCGAAAGGCCGTTGAGAATAAATGGATTTTTAAAAGAAAAACTGATGCTGATGTTAATGTGACCATCTATAAAGCTCGACTTGTCGCAAAAGGGTTTCGACAAATTCAAGGAGTTGACTACGATGAGACATTCTCTCCCGTAGCGATGCTAAAGTCGGTTAGGATTATGTTAGCAGTTGCTGCATATTTTGATTATGAAATATGGTAGATGGATGTCAAAACCGCGTTCCTCAATGGTAATATTGAAGAAGAGTTGTATATGATACAACCTAAGGGTTTTGTCGATCCTAAAGATGCTGATAAGGTATGCAAGCTTCGGCGATCCATCTATGGACTGAAGCAAGCATCCTGGAGTTAGAATCTCCGCTTTGATGAGGTGATCAAAGAGTTTGGATTTGTCCAAACTTATGGAGAGTCTTGTATTTACAAGAAAGTGAGTGGGAGCAATATGTCATTTCTGATATTATATGTGGATGACATATTATTGATTGGAAATGATATATATATTTTAAATAGTGCTAAAAGTTATCTAAACAACAAATTTTCGATGAAAGACCTTGGTGAAGCTTCATATATATTAGGCATTAAAATCTATAGAGATAGATCAAGACGCCTAATTGGGCTATCGCAAAGTACATACCTTGATAAGATATTAAAGAAGTTTAATATGGACGGAACTAAGAAGGGGTTCTTACCTATGTTGCAAGGCAAGACATTGAGTAAGACTCAAAGTCTGGCTACGGCGGAAGAAACAGAGATAATGGATAAGATCCCCTATGCCTCAGCCATATGCTCTATAATGTACGCCATGCTATGTACAAGACCGGATGTGGCACATGCTATTAGTTTGACTAGTAGGTACCAATCTGATCCAGGTTCAGAACACTAGATAGCGGTCAAGAATATCCTTAAGTACTTAAGAAGAACTAAGGATATGTTTCTTGTATATGGAGGTGAAGAAGAGCTAGTCGCTAAGTGTTATGTCGATGCTAGCTTTGACACCGATCCGAATGACTCTAAGTCTCAATCCAGATATGTATTTCTCTTCAACGGAGCAGCAGTTAGTTGGAGGAGTTCCAAACAACCTGTGGTGGCTGGATCAACTACGGAGGCGGAATATCTTGATGCTTCAGAAGCGGCGCAGGAAGCGGTTTGGATGAAGGAATTCATAACGGAACTAGGTGTGGTTCCTAGTGCGTTGGACCCAATGGTGATCTATTGTGACAACAATGGAGCCATAGCCAACGCCAAGGAACCAAGGTCTCACAAGAATTCCAAGCATATTAAGCGCCGGTTTCACTCCATCCGCGAGCATGTCAAGCATGGAGATATAAAGATTTGTAAAGTACACACGGACCTAAATGTAGCAGATCCGTTGACTAAAGTTCTCCCTAGGGCAAAACATGATCAACACCAGAACTCCATGGGTGTTAGATTTATCACTATGTGAATTATATTATTGTCTCTAGTGCAAGTGGGAGACTGAAGGAAATATGCCCTGAGAGACAATAATAAAGTTGTTATTATGTGTTCCTTGTATATGATAGATGTTTATTTTGCATGCTATAATTGTATTGATAGGAAACGTCAATACATGTGTGTTTAATAAACAAAATACAAAGTTCCTAGTAATGCCTCTCATATAAACTAGCTCGTTGATTAACAAGATGATCAAGGTTTCCTGATCATGGACATTGGATGTTGTTAATAACGAGGTCACAACATTGGTGGAATGATGTGATGAACATTCATCCAAAGTATAGCATTACGATCAAAGTCATTATGTTTATATTGCTATAACATCATATGAAGTAATCTTAGTCCTTAGACCATGAGATCATGTTAATTGCTAACACCAGAAGAGTATCTTGATAACATCAAACGTCACACTGTAACAGGGTGACTATAAAGGTGGGTTCAGTGCTACAAAGGTGTTATGTTGAGGCTCATGGATCAAGAGTGGAATTTTTCAATCCCGATGACGGAAAGATATACTCTGGGCCCTCTCGGTGATATCACATTAAGATAGCTTGCAAGCAAGTGATGTGATCACTAGAATGTTATATCACAGGAACAAGAAAAGAGTACATGTCGGTAACGAGATCAAACTAGGTATTTGGATACTGATGATCGAATCTCGGACATGTATTATATCATGAGACAAAGGGATTAAGTTACTAGCGTTAAAGGTTCTCATGATCACAGAAGTCATCGTTGAATGTGCAGGAGTCAGTATGGATCTTCAGGTCCCGCTTCTGATTATTGATTTGAGAGGGGTCTCAATCATGTCTGCATTGTTCGCGAACCGTAGGGTGACACACTTAAGGGTTGCCGAACACCATTTTGGAGCACATATATTTCAGACGAAAAAATTGCAAAGCGCTGAAATTATTTCGATGGAAACCGGAATTGTTTCCGGTGAAATTGCAGAAACTGGTTATGCATGTGGTATTGAAATGTTGCAAGGGGTTTTATGTGAATGTTTGTTAATTAAAGTAATTAAAAAAATCTGAATAAAATAAATAAAAGAGTTTTATTAAATGAGAGTTGCATTAAATTTGGTGGAAATTTAATGCATGTGAGTGGAACTTTGGGTGGAGGCTAAATTGATGTGAGTGGAGCTTCCACCACATGAATGAGGAAGAGGTGGGGGCACCCACCTTGGCCGCCGGCCATGGGAGGGGAGGAGCTTCCCTCTCCTCCCTCACAAAGCACACCTCCTCGTGAAGGATCTCTCTCCCTCTCTAGATATATTCCCCCATGGTCTCGAATTAGCGAGATACATGTTCCCGGTGGCCTTGCGTCTAGAAGGAGTTGTTGCTTCCGCTGATTCGCTGGAGTGAGGAGGTGGAGGTTGTTCGGTGGCTTGAACGTGTGTGCGAGGACAGATGCGCTGCTGATTTGCGGCGCTAGGACTTCCACACGATCTTGAGATCGGCAAGCGTACGACTACATCATCCACGAGTTCCAACTCGTTAACAAAACTCTGTTGTCTTGGAGGGTAAGTTCTCTATGGATGTATATCCACCCGTTGCTTTGTATCTAGTAGATAGATCTTGGCGTATAGTTCTCATCGTAGGAATTTTTTGTTTTCTATGCTGCGAACCCAACACATTGTTTAACAACATGATATTCATGACAGGATTTCTGTTCCACTCAGGATAAATATGTGTCCTAGTTGACCTGCGAGTTTCACTAGTAGTATCATTCGAAGTTCCATGATCATCATCATTAGCTTCCTCTCTAGGTGGCGTAGGCACCACAAGAACACCTTCACACGCTGCGCTACTCTCGAATTCTAGAGAAGGTTAAACAACCTAATCGAGTTGTAATTTCCTCCCACTCACTTCTTTCAAGAGAAAATATTTCTCTAGAAAGGATCCATTCTTAGCAACAATGATTTTGCATTTGGATCTATGATATAAGGTGTATCCAATTGTTTCTTTAGGTATCCTAGGAAGATGTACTTTTATGCTTTTGATTCGAGCTTATCAGGTTGTAGCCTTTTGACATAAGAATCACACCCCAAACTTAACTATAGCTTAGGCTTCTTATCAAACCACAACTCATATGGTGCCATCTCAATGGATTTAGATTATGCCCTATTTAAAGTGAATACGGATGTCTCTAATGCATAACCCCAAAATGATAGTGGCAAATCGGTGAGACATCATAGACCACACCATATCTAATAAAGTACAATTGCAACATCCGGACACAGCATTACACAGTGGTGTTCCAGGTGGCGTGAGTTGTGAAACAACTCCACATTTCTTTAACCGCATACCAAACTCCTAACTCAAATATTCACCTCCATGATCAGACTGTAGAAATTTGATTTTCTTGTTATGATGATTTTCTACTTCACTCTAAAATTCTTTGAACTTCTAAAATGTTTTAGACTTATGTTTCATTAAGTAAATATACCCATATCTACTTAAATCGCCGGTGAAGATTAGGAAGTAACAATTTCCACCACATGTAGAAACGCTCATTGGACCACACACATCGATATGTATTATATCCAACAATTCACTTGCTCGTTCCATTATGCCGGAGAGCGGGGTTCCAGTCATCTTGACCGTGAGGCGTGGTTCACATGTTTAAAATGATTCAAATGCTACTAGGTAAAGTGATTCTAGAAGTCCATCAGAATGGAGATTTTTCATGCGCTTTACACCAATATGACCTAAATGATAGTGTCGCAAGTATGTGGTATTATCATTATTCACCTTACATATTTTGGCATTAATATTATCAATATGTGTACCATTACTATCGAGATTCATCAAGAATAAACCATTCACAATGGGTGCATGACCATAAAAGATATTACTCACATAAAAAGGAATAATCATTATTCTTGGATAAACGAATAATCGACTCACAATAAACATGATTCAGATATAATATTCATGCTTAATGGATGCACAAAATAACAATTATTAAGGTTTGAAACTAATCCTGAAGGTATAGGTATACGTAGAGGGAGCGCGCCAACGATGATCACATCAACCTTGGAGCCATTTGCAACCCGCATCATCACTTCACTCTTGCTACTCTCCGTTTATTCTGCAGCTCCTATTTTGAGTTATAAATATTAGCAACCGAACCAGTATCAAATACTCAGGGAATACTATGAGTACTAGTAAGGTACACATCAATAACATGTATATCAAATATACATTTGTTCATATCGCCAACATTCTTATTTGTCGAGTAGTTTCAGCAGTTGTGCTTCCAAAGACTAGTCCCTTTGTAGTAGAAGGACTCAGTATCAGGTTTAGGTAAATCCTTAAGCTTCTTCGCAGGATTCGCAACTTTCTTGCCACCCTTCTTGAAGTTTTTTTGTAGGGCTTCGCCAAGCGATTGCGAGGAGGAGAATGGAGAGAGGGAAGGTGTTGTCCATGAAAGAGATTGTCTGCGCCTAGCCCTCTCCCTCTTTATATAGGGGTGAGGGGTGGCCATCGTGGCCCCTCCTCCAAGCCCTAGGGGCAACGGCTAGGGAGGCAACTTGCCTCCCAAGTTGGTCCTCCTCAATTTTAGGGATTTGATTTTATCCCTTTGGTCCAGCCGCATGGGCCTTGGAGGGATAGTGTGCCTGGCCCATGTGGACCTATGCGCCACCCCTCAGTCCATGTGGGATACCACCATCGAACCCTCCAGAACATTCTATCAACTCCGGTACAATACCAAAAAATCCCAAACTTTTCTGTTAACCCCAGAAAATACTTTCCCTTATATGAAATTTTATCTCAAGATCATTCCAAAGCTCCTCATGGTGTCCTAGATCCCATCCATACACCAAATCAGAATTTGACAGCACCATCATTAATATATCATTACTACCCTAGCGTCAAAGAGCGTTAAGTGTGTGACCCTATGGGTTCGAGAACATGTGGACATGATCGAGATGCCTATCCAATCAATAAGCAATATCGGGACCATGTAGTCCATAATGATTCACGCATATTATATAAAGATCTTTTATCGGTTGAATCACAATACAAAGGATTCAAAAAAATGTATTCCATTCCCTTTGTCTAGCCAGATTTTACTTGCCAGATATTCACTATACCTAGTTCAATCTTGTTCCTAGCAAGTTCTATTTACTCATACCATAATACAATATCCATGTGACTAAACTCATTATTCACTTGCTTGTGAGCTATTCAAGATGTTGTGTTGTCAAGTGGGCCCAGAGATATCTCTACATCGCATGGAGTGAAAAATCCTAGTATTGATCCATGCAACTAAACAAGTACTTTCCGAGATACCTGAAAGACACATTTATTATCACCCTATTACGAAGTGATGATTGATGTCCCCAAAGTATTCTTCTAGTGCTAGTGAGTAACATGATCTCATGGTATGAGGAACATGATACTTGACATGAAAATTATTTGGAAATTTAAACTTAGTGACACGAATAAATTGCTTATGCTTATGTTAGTGTTAATACCCAAGAGAATGGAATCATTTTAGCACAATTCAATAAGTATTTGAGTGTCAAACCCACGAGGAGATGAAGGTAAAATTTCTATTTTCTAAAGCCCTATAACCCACTTATATGGACCTTTTTGCAATGCAATAAAATAAAATATGAAATGTTTTAATTTGTGGGTGCTACTAACTAAGAACAAATACCAAAATGCTTAGCTCCCCAGAAACGATGCAACAAAACAACTTGATGGATGCAAGTGTAAAGATTGTATGTATCTAAATTTGAAGTAAGAGTATCGAACCACATAGAGCTATTTGTAGAGGTCTTTATGCCCCTCATTACTATTCACCTAAGAGTACTTGTAAGTTGTATTTGATTCCAAGCAAGAGTGTTTTATGGGTGTTTATGTTTGTGAACAAAGCAATATGAAACTGGAATAGGACTAAAACTTTCTAAAGGAGTGTTGGATCCACCACTAGGAATAAGATTAATCATGATTATGATATATCTATGTCTTTCTTTATGTGTATGTATAGAAATACTCCAAATATGATCTCACAACCACAACAGTGATCATAGGATAATCACCTTGATCCACTAGAAATTAGGGTTTTACCCCATGGTCATGGACATGAGATTTGTGAGTCCCTCTTATCCATATTTACCAAATGAATGATGATCCGACATGACATGTCACTTAACACCTTCACATCACCACATGTCCAATCTTAATTCCCTCTCAAGTCCCAAAGGCAAATGTTATATGGTTGACATTCACATAACATCAAGAGAGTTAATTAATAATACTCATAAACTAAAGTTATATATCATCTTTACTTCAAAATGTTGATAGGATTTCTACATTTCCCCAAGAACAAGGGAAACTATACACACACGGAGGCAATCCACACCATCATGATAGTATGAATGGAATACAAATGGATGGATGAATACTTGTACAAATCCACAATAGATTTTAGGAATTACAACAAGATGAATGTAAATGCAGCGTAGGGGTGTTGGTGATGATGACGATGCAGCATTTGATGATGAGGATGATGTCTAAGCCTCCAATGATCTTCGTAGCGGTGAGGATGAGTGCCCTTTTGCGAGTTCCCTTTCCAGAACCCTTCCGGAGGTGGGGTTTTTATGAATTGTGGTGTCTTTAAATGTCAAATCTCAGATCCTTTTGCACGGGGTTAAAGTATTTGAGGTCACGGCTTCAACACCGCATGGTACAGGGGGCTCCCATCGTACCTGAGGTCATTAAAGTTTCTAAATGCCTCTGACGAATTGCTTCCTCTTTGTATTTCTCCCAAGTTTGTGAATAATTGTTTGGAAGACTTTAAGGCTTCCAATTAGCATATTTGTGTCCAAAAATTATTGCTTCGATTGATTTGTACATCAACTCCTTTAATTTTTGGTTTAGGGCGAAACAAGCATAAAAGTTGTGCGCGAGCACTGTAAAATGCCAAGATCCTATCACTACTGATGCAAAAAAACATAACGTAAACATGCAGAAAAATCCACTCATCAACGACCAGGCAAGTGAGCATCGGTGAAGGAGGAGTGTCCGTGTGTCACTTCTCTTCTAAGTCACTTATCAAGTGGTGATACACTCAATTTTATAAGATGGTGCAACTCTCTATAACCTTTGTATGTGGACTAAACTTAGATCTTACTCATCTTTTCATACACATGTGAGTTGCCACTAACATGGGCTTCGATACACATGCGTTTGGGATTTAGGGAAAATCTAAAACCTTACATGGGCCAAAGGAATTAGCCCATTATCTGTAACATTAGATGGATATGTTTAAATTAATATGAAAAGAGCATTTTTTTTCTTTATTGTTCAGAAGGAATTTCCTATGATGTCTAATGTAATGTTTCTTCTATAAACTTTACTATACAAGATTCCTATAGAAATATTTGTTACGGAATATAATCTTACGAATCGAACCCCTGTTTAGACAAAATATCATATGATCTCAACCCAATACAAATAGATATTCTAAGTCCCCTGGATTCTAGTTTTTGTCTATTTTTTGGATGTCGTGGCAATTTTTACCGGTGCGACACGTGCTCCGCGCCGGTCCCATGAGGACGGGGATAGTTCGACGCCTCGCGACCGTGACGCATGCCGACGCTGCATGGCGAGCTGGTATCAATGTGTCACACGCACATACGCCCGCCAGGCTATCTGTCTCCGAGCATCTTGTGTGTGACCTCGTGTCCGTGTTGGTTTCAATGCTACATGTTGGGCCATGACTGCCTGTATATTCCACTTCCTGCTAGCTTGGATCCTCGTCCCGTGGAGCCTTTGTTGTTCTCCCATTGTTTCATATTTTTGGTCGGTTCTGCTCGCTCTTGTTGTCATTGGCAGACACACGGGACGGGACGGGCCGGGTGGGCTGTGGCCCACCCAGAATTCTGGGATTTCTTTTACCTACCGCTAATCTGATCCGCGTGATAGAGACGCGGCTGATCCATCGTCCTCGATTCACTATGTTTCTGTATAAATGAAAAGGGGAAAAGAAATAGGAGACCTAAATGGCTAAATCCATTGCCTAAATCGATGTTTCCAGGCTCCGGTGGCTGCCACCCGCTCTTCCTTAGGCAAACTCCAACGGCCCCCGCAAACGGACTCCGCGTGTTCGATCGAGTCCTCCCGGACGAAGGCCAAGGTCCAACGCGCACCCGCAGACGGACCGGACAGCGCGGCGCGGTTCGATTCGGCGCAAACCAGGCCGAAACATGGGGCTGGTTTGCGGGGATCGTACGCCGCCTCATCCACCCATGTCCAGCGGAAGGTTCCTCGGGTCCCACCAGGTGGTGTCCCAGAAAGAGGGACTGCGTCCTTTTTAATGGGACCGCGTCGTCCCTATCCACATCCAGTCCACACTCCACTCCTTTTCCACTCCCAGTCCCCACTTTGGGACAAACCCCAAAACCCTAGCCGCTCCCTCCCCGCCGACAAGCTCCTCCCTCGCCGGTCGCGATGACGAAGGACAGCAGGAAGGGCTGGTTTCGGTGCGGCCGGAACGACCACGAGGCCGGCTCCTCCGCTGGCGGTGGCCGTGGCCGCCATTCCGTCTCTAGGTCACCGTTTGGCGCAGCTCCTCCTCCTTCTTCCGCGGCCCGCCGCCGCGCCCGCGATCTGAGCGGCGCGTGTACGTGAGCTTCGAGGCCACGTGCACGCTCGCCGAGGCAGGCATGCGCTGCCCGTGGCCGGATGTCCACCTACCGGCGGGGTGGCATCTCAATAGCGCACGCGTGCCCGTGCCAGCCATCCCAGCCTCGGGCCCTACGCGCCGCCGTGAGATCTGCCGGCGTCGGGCATTCCTCCTGCCAGATCTGCTGCGGGATCCGGCCTACGCCATCGACTCCCCGGTCTGGGACTGGTGGTTCGAGGCGGAGCATGCGGCATGACGCGAGGCCATCGAGGCCTACCTCGAGAACCTCGACGACGACAACGAGGACTACTAGGAGGGGTCCAACACGGACTCCGGCGTGGAGGACGAGGACGAGGATGACGGCGGCCTCCACTTCCCGCCACTGCAGCCCGGCATCCCGGACTGGTCGCGCTACCGGGGCGCCGACACTGTCGACGGAGGAGGACCACGAGCCGCAGCCCCGGCTGGTGGCCTTCAAGCAGGAGGAGGAGGAGCTCCAGGCCGCCATCCTCGCGCCCCAACTGGAGGAGGAGTGGCAGTGGGACGGCACCGCCCATGCCCTGCACGAGTCCTGGGTGGCATCGTAGGCCCAGATGCGCACCCGCCCCCCTCGCGCTCTCGCCGCAGGACCAGGGCGCCGGCCGGCCAGCAGCAACATCTGCCGTATCGCCTCCCTTTCACGCCAAGCCCCCCCCCCCCCCCCCCCCCCCCCCCCCCACCACCACACACACACATAATATTGGGGCTTTTTCTTTTTTTGTGTGTATATTTTGTGACGGGGACCCAGGACAAGACCTATTATATTATGTAATATGTTTAATTATTTTTGTCGTTGTCTTTTGTATGCATTTTTTTTTCGAGTGAGTAGCCGTTTAGGGCACGGGCCACCGCAGCCGGACTAATCCCGGATGGCCTGTCCTGCCCGCAAACAGACCGATTTAAACGAAATCTATATCCGAAATACGAGGCCGTTAGAGTTGGCCTTACCGCCCTGCGACGCCTCCCCTCGCCGCCTTGCTACTCCCTCGTGGCCCTATGCCCACTCAGGCCGTCAGCCGTCAGGCGCAGCCACGCATTGGCGCAGACGCTCGCTGCAGGTCTGTGCTGCGGGCCTCCGACGCAACTGGCGGGAGCAGCAAGAGTATAGACTGTTGCTATTGCAGGTAAATACGTTGTCGAGCATCTCTAGCAGGCGCATTCGAGTTTACAGCACGAGAGCTTTACCGGATGCTAGTAAACCGCCGCGCCAAAATGCAGCGCTGAATTGGTTCTTTTACAGATACGCTAAAATGCAGTCTAAAAACTATATTTTCACACAATTGCATATGTAAATAGATCAAACAAAATGTAAAAATAGACTACAAATAGTACAACCAAATTTAAAACTAGACTAAACTAGAACTAGAACTAATTGGACTGCCAGTCAGAGGAGTCAAATGTTGTGGATGACACCGGAGTCGACGACCACTCGTACTCCGACGAGGAAGAGTCGACGGTGATGGTCGACGGACCGGCGCCATTCTTCTTCTCCTCCTCCTTCCTCGCGACCTTCTCCTCCTCATTCTTCTTGGCCTCCTTCTTGGTCCTCCTCGCCTTTCGATCTTGCTTCTTTGCCGCCTTTCGCGCCTCCTTCTCTTCTTTCTGGTTGGCGTAGAAGGCGACCTTCGCGGCCACGTCCTCCGGGAAGCGACGCGCCCACTCGAGGCGCATGCGCTCGCCCTGCTCGGCGATGATAAGGCGCTGATCGAGCTCGCGCTGTCGCTGCCTCACCTCCTGCGTGACGGCCGGCAGTGGCGGCGCGAGGTCTTCCGCTTGCTGACGCGTCCAGGCGTCCGTGAAGTTCATGTAGCGCCGAGGATGGCCAAGGCGCCAAGCGACCACGTCGTACGCGTGTGTCGCCTCGTGCGCCGTCTCGAACGTGTTGAGCCCGATGCGCTCGTCGCCGCTCCGGATCTCGGCGTAGAACGTCCCGTTCGGACGCGCGCGTGCACACCACGGTAGCCGGAGCTCGAGCGGCGGCGGGGAGTCATGGCGAAGGCGGAAGGACGCGTGGGCCGCGGCGAAGTCGAGGCGGAGGGCCGGGGCGGCGGCGGTGCGACGCGCGGCAAGGTCGAGGCGGAGGCCGGAGGCGGTGGCGAGGGGGTGGCGGAGCAACGGCAGAGCGGCGCGACGAAGGCGGGGCGACGCGCGGCAGTTTCCGCGAGAGGACGTGTGGGGAATGTTCATGCCGTTGGGTTCGCGTGCGGGGCCCGCTTTATTGCGCGCGGGAAGCGGCGCGCCAGATTTCCCGCCAGGATACCGCAGAAGCCCGTGCGCGACAAAAAATTAGCGCGCCTGCTCCCGCGCTGTATTTCGGCGGTTTTTTTAGCGCGCCTGCTGGAGATGCTCTAAGAATCACTCTCGCAGAAACAACGCTTCTTTCAGGTATATGAGTATATTACGTGTTGGTGTTGAGTTTTTTTTTGAACGGGAACAGGTCCGAAGACCCCAGAAGCTGCTATATTAAACTTGTCGGTGGGTACATGTTACAAAAAGGCCCTCAAAATAGAGGGACAGCGAAAGCAGTACTGCAACAATTGTAAAGAAGACCCTAGAATCAAAGGATGAAAAGCGATCAGGTCCTCGGGCTTCTTCACCGCTGTCGACAACGAGCACATCTCGTCGGCCACCAGAGCGACACCGGGGACGAAACCACTTGGCAGCGTTTGGGGGAGTCCGTCAAGGTGCTCCATAGAGGGCCTCCACACAGGAGGTTTGTGTGAGCGCAAACTTGGCGCATCAGGGAGCTCGAGCATCTTCGAGCGTGGAGTGGCCTCTCTGGCTAGAAATAGCTCCGGCGTCTTCGCCTTCGCTTGGGAACTCCACAGGGCACAGCTTCAGATACCTGTAGAGCTTGAGGAGGAGGAAGAGCCAGCCCACCATCCTCTGCTGGATCGCCACCGTAGTGACCTGGAAGAGGAGGGAGACGACCCGCCCACTCCAAAAGTTCCACCAAAATTGTTCCCTTGACAGGAGAACATGACCACCAGATCGAGTAGGTCGCAGCAGAGCTTTTCCACTCCTCCTCGCCACAATGGTCGGCCGGGAGAGGATCTGCATCACCGCAAGCTGCAACACCGCGCCCTTCCTCCTCGCCTCCACGGCCGGCCAGGAAAAGCCACAGCATGCAACCACCAGATTGATCGCCCACGACGCTTGATTTATTGACCGAAGCAGCTGCTCTTCTCTTCGTCTCCCGCGCCGGCCATCGAGCCAGAAGAACAAATAGAAAGAACCCTAAAGCCTCCAGATCTGGTCGTCTAGATCCGGCGCTCTACTCCACCTACGGGGCAAAACGCCCACTACTAGCATACATCCAAACAAACTAAAGCCTACAACTACATCGGCGACTCCGCCGCCACTCCCACCGGCTATTCAGTGTGTTGGTGTCGAGTGAAGGGATTCATATATAAATAAAAACTTCAAGAAGAAGAAATAATACACTGCCATAGCGAAAATGGGGAGGTATTTGAGTGTTAGTCTGGTGTACGACCGAGGTGTTTGATTGTAAAAAATGATGAGGTTGGGTTGTCCTTTTACAGAGAAAAATTGGCAGATTCAAACAAAAATACCTCATCCAACGGCCAAAAATTCAAAAACTACACTAAAAATAATACTCCCTCCAACCCATTTTAGTTGAGAATTTAATTATATCTAGACATGATGTATTAGATACATCCGTATCTCGATAAATTTGAGTCAACTAGTTTGGGTTGGAAGAAAACCATCCAACGGCCAAAAATTCAAAAATACACTAAAAATAATACTCCCTCCAACCTATATTACTAGTAGAATTAGTTTTGTTTAAATTTAATTATATCTAGATATGATTTAGTATTAGATGCATCGTATCTCGATAAATTTGAGTTAATTTGGATCGGAAGAAAACCAGCGGGCTCCGACCAATACCCCTTTCCGGCCTGCTTCGCCTCTGCAGAATGTCCGACGGCAGAAATCAAACGACGTAACGTGACACGCGTAGTCGTGACCAGGGTCTATGGATCTCAACGTTATCCGGCGAGCGAGTCTCTGTCTTTCTCCCGACACGGCACGTCTGACGTCTAGCTGACAAGGGCGATGCCGGACGCCGCGGGTACAGGTCGCGCGTGCGTGCACGTCATCGCTGTCCGAGACATTCCGGTCAACGGACAACGATGCGAGCAGCACCTGGGAGAGGCTGCGAGTCGGCGCGCGGGTCCACCTTGCGGTTCATTCCCGAGGATGGATATGCATTAGGCCTTTTACAAGGAGGGTCTCTTAGCACATTTTTATACGAGCACTTAAAACTTAAGAACAACTAATGATAATAGATTGTTTTTTAGTTGGTGTTTCTTACAAGGGTTGCATTTAATGATTCTAGTCTCGTGCAAGCGTGTGATTGGTCTAGCCAAGTTTTTTGCCTATGATACCGTCCAAAGGGTGTAACTTAGCTAAGATACAACAACACTCTTTTTCTTCATTAAATGACATGCCACATAGTCAAAGCACTTAGGATGCTGCGCTAAAAAACACCTAAAAAACACCCATTGTGAAAGGCCTTACGTGGCGTCGCCGGTGTGGACAGAAGCAAAGCCGTTCTCACCAGCCGGCGGTGTGAACCGGCGAGGATATTGGGAAGCGTCGTAAAGAACACGAAGGACCAATGGCTGCTGCATGCAAGCTGGCCCCTGGCGACTCCTTCCACACTCACCAACGCCAACACGCGTAGCCGCGTACGCGTTCCCTTTATCAACCCGCGACCCCGGCAACGGCTGATGGTGAGCGAGCGGCGCGTGTCTACTGTGAGAGAGAGGCCGGCGAGCGAGCGAGCGAACGATACGAACGAGGGATCACGCCGTCTCCGCAGAACGCACGCCCAGGAGCATGCAACGCCAGCACTTCGTGCCTGAAGAAGAGCCAGGACGACCTCCTGCCGAAGAGAAGCTGCTCAGGAGACCTGCGACCGAGTCCTCCGGCCACGAGGACGAAGGCGACCTGCCCCCACGAACAAGGCGAAAGATGAAGGATACGCAGCAGAAGCCGAGGCCGAGCGGCAACACCCACGCCGCCGGCGCGTCGGCGGCGGTCTCCTCCGTCCGCGCCGTGCTGCAGGATTTCCTGGAGCAGCAGCAGCTCCTGGACGCGCAGCGGCAGGAGGCGGCGGCGAGGCACGCGCAGGAGCGGCTGGCCTTCGAGCGGCAGTGGCGCCAGGACATGCAGAGGCTGGAGCGGGAGAGGCTGATGCTGGAGCAGGCGTGGCGGGAGCGCGAGGAGCAGAGGAGGATCAGGGAGGAAGCCAGGGCCGAGAGGAGGGACGCGCTGCTGACCAACCTCTTGAATAGACTCCTGCACGAGGACCTGTAGGGAGAGATGATCCATCATATGCCTCGATACATGCGCGCCTCATCAACAAAATTTGTTGCTGGTAGCATAGATTATGACAGTGTTAGGTGATCAGTGGGAATTCTTTGTTTACTTCATTACTTGTCTTTTACCTGAGCATAGGTTAATCTGTAGGAATGTGAAGCTCTTTTAGTATGCCTGGTCCTGGTCGCACACATTTGTACTCGCAGATAGGATGATGTGTCTACCACGTCTTTATAAAATGGTAGTATTGTTATGTCTGCTAGAAATCATGGAACAAATATACTGTATGCTTTAACAGATAGTTGAGTCGTGTCATTACCAAAAATCCATGAGCATTTCGCCAAAGGGGAACAGAAGCGGAAAACGGAAATAGCTACAGTAATTATATGGACAACATAACATGTCAGGTATAAAGATGAGTAATCTGCGAAACAATAGGTCCTTATCAACTTACCTGCCTAGTACTGTCTAATCTCTAGTGCACAAATCTATCATGCAGGTGTCCAGATAGAGATAGGTAGATAAATACGGGCAACATGTTTTTTACTACTCCCTCCGTGTGGAACAGAGGGAGTAGTAGAAAAGTGCGCATCAAAGAAAAAGTATAAGTTACAAAACTGTGATAAAATCTGTAGGCTTATGCAGCTGTGTTCCGTTTGATGAACTTCCAGATTGTAATAACTTACTACTTCCTGAACATTGTCTCCAGTCTTCGCTTTTAGAAGCAACGGGTGGCGCCCCAGTTCATTCTTCCACTGAAAATGGAACAAGTTCTGTCAGTTTGCAGCGGTCATAGGCCATTACCAAAAGGGTTAACAAGATTGCAGATAATAACCTTGTTAGCAAAAACCGCCAATTGGAGAGTTTTCAAGTTCTACCACCAAACCATCAATATATAGTACATCTGCTCATACAAGGACTCGACGTTGGTGCAGAACAGCAGTTACCACATTCAATGGATGTCGCGTACTCCACAGTATTCACTCCTCAGTTCCATACCTATGAATATCATCATCAGAATCAGTGTCTTGGTCATCGCCAGAACCAGTGCTGCCGCTTTCATGTGTTTTCAAACCCAAGAAACCATCCAGTACATAAGGTTCTATTGCTTTCCAGAAAGAGTCAGCATTGGTCCCTTGGAAGCCTATCCAGAAGAATTGTCCTTTTGCCTTCACTTTACTTGGTAATGACTGTCCATGCAAGGAGGTCACAATTCTTTCAACACCCTCACTATTCCCACCACTGACCTTGAGAACAATATCACCTGATGGGAGTTTGAAGCCTCCAAACATGAACCAATATGCTAGAACACGTGGGGATAACCACCTATGGACAAGCTTTGGGAGAACAGGCTGACCTTTCAGAAAGAACTGATCTGCAAAGAAACCGAAATGTAGGTGAGGTATGGTTGAGAACTCATAAGGTATCTTGCTCTCATCATCGAATGATCTGCTTGCTGAAGTCAGCCATTCAAAGAAACGTTCGTGGATGTGCACCCTTAAAACCGAATGGGCATCGGAATCTTCCTGGAACTTGAAATGGACAATATGGACCCCTCTCTGTGCATGAGATTCAATCCGTGTACCTCCCAGAAGCAAACCAATCAAAATCTCACGCTGCTCTTGATCCAACTTCATGCTCACGGGTTTTGGCTTTACAGCAACTTTCTTGCCAAGACGGAGACCAGTTTCAAGTTTCTCCAACGAATCTTCCTTAACATCGTACTTCTTTTTACACATCATATCATAAACCTTTTCAGCTTTTTTATAATCTTCTGCAGAAATATAACCTCTGAGCATGATGTTGCAAGATTTCGCATTAGTACCTATCGTCCCTTTTTTGTGCATTTCATCAAAGACCTGCTCAGCCTTCTCGACATTTCCAACCCTTACCAGTGATTCCAGATAAATGGTGTACAAGAGTCTATTTGGCCGGCACCTAGCAAGGCATTTTGAGAATGTTAGTTCTAATTTCTCATGCATATCAAGATCCAAATACATGTACATCAGGCTAAGAAATGCTGGCATCAGATGCTTCATATGGCTCTCAGCAAATTCATCCATAAGTTGTTCAGCAACATCAACCTCCTGAGTGTTCGCCATTATCTCAATTATCTTATGATACGTGGCAACATTTGGAGGTACACTTTGCCTCTTCATTTCCCTGAATATATCCAGGGATTTCATAGGCTCACTACTTCGTGAATAAGCCTCCATTCGGCAGACATAGGCCTGAGCAGGAACCTCTAAACCCCTTTGAAGAATTTCACGCCATATTACCTCTGTTTCTTGAACCCTTCCTTCTTTGGAGAAGGCCCTCATCACTGACACCAGAACATCAATACTCTCATCAAAACCAGCTTGCTTCATTTCCTTCCTAAGGGCTATGATCCTATCTCTATCAATGACATCTTGATAGCTGTGGAGCCAGATGAGGCCAGCATAGACCTCCTTGTGCACCTCAAGATTGGTGGTGACAATATTGTGGTAGACAAACTCAGCCTGTTTGAGGTTGTGCTTTGCAGTCCCTCCTGTCTTGCTCACAAGCGCACGGAATAAGGAGTTGTGAAGGCTGAGGCGAGGCTTGTAGCCGCCCATCTGTATCATCTGGTTGTAAATCGTGCAAGCATGTTCAAGGCAACGCCCCCCGGGCGCGCTGAGGTATGCAACAGTCAAAATGTGAAATGTGGACTCAGCAGGCACACGACCCTGCTTGACCATCGCCTCAAGCATCTCCCGACATTTCTCAACCTTGCCCTCCCTGCCAAGAAAATCTGCCACCCTTGTGGCGAGCGCAAAGTTGAAGCGGTACCAGTGCTGCCGCTCCATCCAGCTAAACACCTGAAAACAAACAGCGAGTATCCATCTATGATCCATCGACCCATCATGTATTTACAGCTACGGCAATACATCCAATGGTTTATGAGCAAGAAACCGCATGAACATATATATGTCTAAAGGGACAATTGGTCGAACATGTCATGGGAGCATATGATGGGAGAGCGAGGGTACTGACCCGGAAGGCAGCATCGTTGTTGCGGATGCGGAGGCAGTGTACAGCGACGTAGGTGGCGTCCTCCTGGGTGAGCCACTTGCGCTGCGCGTTGAGGATGCGAGTGAAGGTGGAGTGTTTGTAGGCGGGTAGCTCCTTGCAGAGCCAGGCAATCCTGGAGCGGCGCCACTGCTCGGGCAGTTCCTCCAGCTCCGGCACCTCCAGCTCCGGCGACCTCACCGCATCCCTCTCGTCGGCCGCCGCCCAGGCGTCGTCCTTGAACATCCCAGCCTCCTCCTCCTCCTCTTCGTCGTCTTCATCGTCAGACTCCTGCACTAGGGACTCCAAGGCTGACACTACCGCGGGAATTCGAATTCTTGGTGGGGATATTGCGATGCGGCGGGTTTGGAGCGGAGTAACGGCGAAGCGGCGGAAGGGAGGTGGAGAAGCCAAGGTGGGGAAGAGGGCCGCAGAGCATCGCAGTGATGGAGATGGAGTGGCGCAGTGAGAGGTGGAGGCCATGGGTGAATCGATGGCGAGCACGGGAAGAGCTGCGCTGCTTCTATCTCACTAGGGCTGCCTAATCGTCTCTGCTTGCTGCCTTTGGGAGGCCTGGATTGGGACTTTGGGAGGATTGGGACCCCCAAGCAGGCTGAAGTGTTTTTTTTTAACAGCAGGAGACCTACTACATACTGTACTATATCCAAAAACAATCACCTAAACTGCTATATTCACTGATATTAGAAGGGAAAATTTATGAAAGGAAATCCGAAATGGTTTCCACAAAAAGGAGAATAACAGCTGAGTGGATGCAAAGAACTGATACTAAATAAATCAGCACTGATACAGCTCTTCTCAGCAACAACAAAATCATCACTGATAGTCTGATATACATTTCTTGGCCTGCTGATATAGTATCGAATAAGAACATAGCTAGAAGATAATTTTTTGATTTTTTGTCTGTAAAATAGGATTAGCAGAACTCGTTTCTGAGAGGTCAAATCATAACCTAAATTATCAGTGCCATGCTGTAATTTTGTTGCTGAAGATAAGGGGGAAAATCACCAGTTTATCCCCATGGTAGGCTAGTACTCCCTCTGTTCGGAAATATAAGACGTTCTAGCTTTGTGAAACGAATGTATCTAGACACCTTGTAGTGTATAGGTTCATTCCGAACCTCTACGAACCTATATACTAAAAGATGTCTAGATACATTCGGTTCACAAAGCTAAAACGTCTTACATTTCCGAACGGAGGGAGTGCAAGGTAACTCATTGGTTCTAAACTGTAAACTACAGTTCAGTACTTGACGAAAATCTAGAAATCCTAGGAGGGGCCTTCACGCATGCTTCTTGTTCTTGGCGTACCAGTTCTCAATAGTAGAGAACCAATTCCACTGGAAACAGAGTGCTACAAACCGCATAAGTCCAGCACCCATCACCTCCACGAATGCAATTAACGGGGAACTCTGGGGGGTTAGACCAGAAGTGGCTATAGCCAACATTGCTCCCTCAAAATTGCAGGGCACAATAAACCTCCCAGATTTGATGCCATTCAGAGCCTTCTTAGCGACATCATCGGCCTTCATTCCACCAGATGATCCTGCTATGATGTTGGTAACCTCTGGCCTACTTTTTTGCTCTGCAACCAGTAAGAGAACAATACAGATGTGAGTGACTGAGTGAGAAATTATCAGTGTTCAGTTTCATTCCAGGATGGATACTGATAGTTCATTTTTTTCGTTTTCAGAGACTTAGCAAGAAATTATTATTTTTACAATATTAATGTGCATAACTGCTCAACTATTCCGCAATGGAAGAGCAGTTATGAACTATGAAATGTACATTCTGTTGCAAGTGGTAATGAAGATAAAATGGAGTATATTTTTCCAACCCGCGGTTATGAACTATGAAATGTACATTCTGTTGCAAGCGGTAATGAAGATAAAATGGAGTATATTTTTCCCACCCATACCATTGCAGCTTGCAAGAATCATACTTAGAAACACGTAGCAGATGAACCACATAAGGAAAGGTACATAGCAGTGAAGTTCCATACACATATGAACAGTTTATCACTTGGAAAAGATTATTGTACCAGTAAGTCTGACTAATCAAGTGGTTCACTTTTATTGAACATTTTCATCACTCCGTAAGCTTGAAATTTTGAGGGATTGAAGAGAGCGTCTCAATAAGACAATAGTTTGTCATGTTATCAATCTTCAGATATATGAAGTCATTTAATTATTTTGAGCATATATTAGTCATTTCGTTCATCGCATACAAATATCAAACAGTAAAGAAAATCAGTACGTAAGGACATAGTTAGCTACTACAGAAATCAATTAGAACATTAACAGTCGACACATACCCTCAGAGAAACCAGGTGTCTCTGTGTCAGGAGGAAAAATCAGCGAGACATGAATATTGTCTGAAATGACCTCGTGCTGCAGCGACTCCGCGAGTCCAGTTAGCGCAAACTTGCTCGCGGAGTAAGCAGTGTACCCGTAAACGCCAACCTACAGCAAGGATGTTACCAGAGATTAGTCTCCAGACATGCACAAATCTGAAAAAAATAATTGGATGTAGTCACTGATGACAAAATCACAAAGCTAAATTATTTGTATTCTGGGCTACACAAAAATGACCAAATCTGATAAATTTCGGAGTTCTGAAAATATGCACTATTCACTACTCTGATCCAGACACTGATGACAAAATCACAACACAAAATTATTTGTATTCTGGGCTCACATAAATGATAAAAATCTGATAAATTTTGGAATTCTGATAATATGCACTATTCACTATACTCTGATATGACAAAATCAGAACGCTAAATTATTTGTATTCTGGGCTACAGAGAAATGACAAAATCTGATAAATTTTGGAGTTCTGAAAATATGCACCATTCCCTATACTATGATCCAGTCACTGATGACAAAATCACAACACTAAATTATTTGTATTCTGGGCTACACAAAAATGACATTATCTGATAAATTTTGGAGTTCTGAAAATATGCACTATTCACTATTACTGTGATCCAATGAAAAAAAATAGTGCGCTATTTACACGCTAAATTTTCGCAATTTTGCCGGCTATTGTGCTATTTACAAAATAGCAAGCTATATGGCGCTAAAACATCATAGTGTTAGCGCTGTTACAAATATAGCATACTATTTTTTTCATTGGTGGGTGTGGAGTAAGCAAAGCATATGATGATCATGTGGAGTAAGCAAACATATGATGCAAATCCTGATTGTAAAACATAACTGAGTGCGCTAAAACATCTATCGGTTTCACTATATCCTTTGTTCTTGCCAAAATCCTTTATTTTCGGCTACTTTCTAATATAGCGCGCCATTAGCACGCTACAGCGTGTATAGCGTCTGGAGAAGGGCCACGCTAAGCTACTTTTCATTGCTGTGATCCAAACTTTTCCCTTTTTGTGTAGCTCAAACTACATGATATTTCAAATTGAGATTTTGCACGGTTATCTGATACATCATTGGGTACATCCAGAATTTATATTACATTTTTTTCTTAAACTTGTTAACATGATTTACAATTTTTTCAAAATAATTAATCACTGAGCCAGAAACTCCTAGTACAACATTATATCGAAACTTCAGTAAATTAGTGAAGAACCAATTTCTACCTGGCCAGCCTGCGATGACATGATGGCGATGGACGCCGGGACGCCTGTCTCGCGGGCGCGTGCTTTCATGGCAGGGAGCGCGGCCTTGATAAGATGGAAGGTACCTATGAGGTTGATGTCCACCATCCACTTGACATCCTCCATGTCCTGCTCCTCCAGCTCCTTTGCAACGAACACCCCGTGGTTGCAGACGAGCACGTCGACTGGCCCAGCCTCCTCGAGCGCGCGCGCCACGGCAGTGGCGTCCCGGACGTCGGCCGCGTGGACCCCAACGTCCTGCTCCGTGGCGGCTTTGATGGCGGCCCGCGCGCCCTCGAGGCGGATGGCGTTGCGCGCGAGGATGGAGACCCGCGCGCCCTCCCCCGCGGCGGCCGTGGCGAGGGCGAGCCCGATTCCGCTGGACCCGCCCGTGATGAAGACGTGGCGGCCCCTGAGCGGGATCCGCGCGGCGCGGGGACGCACCAGGAAGGCGAGCGCGGCGAGAAGGCCGACGGGCGCTACCAGGATGAGGAGGAGTAGGAGTAGGAGCTCGGCGGCCATGGCGAGGTCGCTCGGTCACTATGGCTTGGATTTTTTGGGGCGGTGGAGCGAAGAGGTGATTGAGGTTCTGGGGTTTAAAGAGGGGCGAAGCGGCCGTCGGAGTGGACGGGAGAAGAGCGGCAATGGAGGGACGAGGGGCTCCCGCCTCACGGGTTCAGATCTGGTACGGCGACCTTGGAGACAAAGGAGCACACTCGCCTGGACATGAGGGGGGTGGAGTTCCCAGCCACGCGCGTATCGGAATATACGAGGAGAGGGTAGATTGATTGGGTGCGCGAGGTTGGCATTGGAAAGGCCGGCGCCCGGCGGGAACGGCAGATCTGACCTGGAGGGCTGTGGAGGCGGTCCACCCGTTTCCGTGTGTGTGCTGAGAGTATATCTGGGCATGGGCATGGGCATAGGCGGGTCGGATCGGCCGGCCCGTCCCGAAAAAAGCCCGACGGGCCAGGCTTTTTAGACCCGCGGGCACGGGCAGGCTCGGGCTTAGAGAAAACGCAAAATAAGGAGAGGCCCGGTCCGACGGCCCGAACGTTTGTGCACCTGGCGGGCTAGGCTCGGTCCTGATTTTGAAGCCCGATCATCGGGCCGGGCCGGGCCGGGCTCGGGCTTAAAAAATGTGCGGGCAGGCTTTGTGTGGCCTGGCCTGAGCCCGGCCTGGCCCGAAAAATGCCTAGGTATAGTTGAGAACGTCTCTAGCAGCGGCTCGAAATTTACCTCCCTGGACCAACTTGTGCATTTGACAGGAGAAAGAACAAACACATGATTTGTTTGTCTATTTTTAATATAAAGTACTATATGTACCACGTGCCAAGTGCAGGAGTTGGTCCACAGACCTGAATTTGTGGACCAGGTCCCATAGAATTATTTTCCATAGCCCTATTGGGTTGGAACCCAAAAAACGCCCACCACCAGCGCGCCCCATGCGACCCCGGCCGAAAGTGCATGTGTGTCCCCATGTGTGGTTTTGTTAATTAATGACAATCTTTATGGACTTATGTTTGCATTGAGTTTTACCTGTAGGATTTATTCATAGGCAATGATTGAACCATATGTTGCCTTCAAGGTTGGGAGAAGAAGAAAGTGAAGAAGATTAAGTGTTGACCAAGGTTTCGATGAGTGATCCGAAGATTGGTCAAGTGAGAGTTGAGCCTATAGCAAGTGTATCTTGAAGACTAAAGTTGGAGTGATATCTCTTATGTACCTTCAAGACACCAACATAATAAAGAAAGAAGAAATGATGTGCAAGTTCAAGATGAGCCATCTCGAAGAGATCATTTGCTTGAAGCTTATCATCCTATGGTTATCATGGATATGGGAAGACGATATGTCCAAGAGAGAAGCTCTACCATAGTAGAGTATGGGAGAGCAATTTGCAAGTCTTCACCAAGCTAGTGCAATCAAGAAAGGTGTTCCATCTTGAGGTGGACAAGATCGCTATCGTCAAGCTCAAGTGGAATATGCTCAAGGCAAAGGTATGTTCTTGATAGGGTTTCTTTCTTACCGGTCTCATGGTGTTAGTTGGGAATACCGGTTTATAGGATAGATAGCCGTACTATCAAGACGGGCTCTCGAGTGAGTAACTTGATCATATCCTTCGTGAGAGCTCACACATTTGCATACTTGGCATAATCTTTCTTGGTTGTTATTTGGATCTTATCCATGTGAGGTTCTTGAGCTTGTGGTAATATTCATAACAAGCTCTAGTTCATCGAAAACGGATTTCATATACATTCTCTATTGCGTTTTTGATATTGGAGGTTTTACCGGTTTGTCTTTTAGAGATTGGTAAAACCTTCCATTATTTGGTTCTTATCCATGAGAGGATTTAGAGCTTGTGTTAATCTTCATGACAAGCCCAAGTTCATCGAAAACGGATTTCATATGCATTATCTATTGCGTTTTCGATGTTGGAGGTTTTACCGGTTCGTCTTTTTGAGAGAGGTCAAACCTTTCATCATTTGGTTCTATACTGCCTTGATGGACTATGATGGTTTTCTGTATGATCTTGTAGAGCTTATTGTCCTCTTTAAAATGAGTCCAAGGTCATCAAAATTAGAGTCCGGATGCAAAAGTTATGGTTGTTTTCGTATTGGTCTTTCTGCCAGTTTTTGTAAGACCGGAGACTCCGAACCAAATCTCTGGTCTATCTCCGGACCGCATACAGATTGACCTCCAGTTTGTCCCCGTTTGGGCTGGGTACACCAGAGACTCCGGTCCCAGTCCAGAGACTCCGGACCAGGCGATTCCTGGACCTAACAGTTGGATTTCTAGGGACTTATTTAAGGGGCCCTTCTTCCCCAATGGTTCCCTAACCTTCCTTGCAAGTTCTCCCCTCCATTGTTGACCTTCTTGACCTTGTTATCCCTCAATCCTTCCATTGATTCTTGCATATTCTTGAGGTATTTGAAAGAGGAGATCTAGATCTACATCCCCACCAATCAATCTCTCCTCTAAGTGAGGGGAACACCTTGGGATCTAGATCTTGAAGTCTTTTGTGGATTTCCTCCATTGTTCTTCCTCTCTTATTCCCCCATAAGCTTTTGTAGCTTTGGTGGAATTTGGGAGAGAAGGACTTGAGCACTTCGTGTGTTCTTGCCATTGCATTTGGTGCATCGGTTTGAGTTCTCGGTGTGGATTCGATTGGGTGAAAGGTGAGAAGCTTTTTACTCTTGGGTTCTTGGAACCTTAAACGGTTTGGTTGTATTACAGGTTTGTGGATTACTTGGGACCTCCAATTAAGTTGTGGAGCTTTCCCCAAGCTTGTTAGTTGGGAGCCTCCAATTGAGTTGTGGAGAAGTGCCCCAATCTTGTGAGAGGTTCTGGATTGCCACCGACAAGTGCACCGATAGTGGAAGTGTGGATCGATCCCGTTGGGGTGAGATTCACAGGAGAACAAGGGAGGAATTTTGTGGCTTTGGTGGTTTGATACCACCCCCTCTCCAAACGAGACGTACTCCATTGTTGGGATGAACTCGGTAAAACATCGTCGTCTCCGCGTGCCTCGGTTATCTCTATATCCGAGCTTTTACTTATGCACCTTTGACATGGGTATACCCTACAGGTACTCGAGCTTGGTATATACGGTCCAAATACGTACAGGCCCATGGTTTCGCGAAGGCCCGGATGAAAGGACTCGAGTAACCTGTGGACTCTCGATTGCTTGAAGAACAAGAAGAAGCTAAACATAGAAAAGGGAAAAACCCTAACTTGTAACCGACTCGACCTGCTACCCGAGACCTAGCCTATCTATATAAAGGCTAGGAGGGGGCGGCGAGGAGGACACACACAACCCTAGTTTCCACAACCCTCGCCAGATTGCATCTGCGCACCATTGTAAATTTTGACTCCTTCGATAATTCCACGAGCAGACAAGCAGGAGTAGGGACCTCTACGAGGCCTGAACCTGGGTAAATCCTTTGTCCCCTGTGTGCTTTTTTGCTAGCCGGTAGATGTCTCCAGCGCTCCCTCCTTCTCCCAAACCCAAGTCCATAACAATGGGCATTGATGAGTTAAACCCTCGTCAATTGGCGCCGTCTGTGGGAATCGGGAGTGTTGATGTTGCGGCTTCTTCGGCCCCATCAACTGCGATCTACAACTCCGCAACAGCGGAGATTCGCCAGCTCTTCGGTGCCTTCGACTTCACCGTCCACACGCCGGCCACCCGCCCGGCCTTCGAATCCGTGGGCGACGGAATCAGCCTGGCGATTGGGAGCTTCCGCTTCCAAGTTGGTCAGATGGGCACGCTTCGCATGCCTGATCAATCGACAGCACCGGCGATTGCCCCGGCATCATGGTTCCCTCCATCGATCGGCACCCTTAGCGAGCTCAATGCTCCGGTGGCAGTCGGGAACATGATCAGCGACAGCAGTCGCGACTCCGATCTGAGCGATCTGGCCACAGAAGATGGAACCTACAGTTCCGAATCTGAAAGTTGTGGAAGCAACAGCTTCCCCAATCACTTCATGTGTGCCGTCATTAACGTTGGCGACACCTCCGCCAATCACGGCAACGGCGGTAACACCGGCAATGGCACCGATCCACCCAACGGTGGCAATGGTGGCAACAGCGGTACCGGCGCCAACGGGGGAGCAGTCGAACCTCCCAGCATAATCAATGAGCAAACCGGCGAACGCGTCGTAATCAGGCTCAACGAGCAAGAGTGGGAGCGCTGCCGCGAAGCCCTACGAGGTGCACCTCTACCCCTTGGGTCCCCGCAGGAACTGCTGATGGGCTACCACTGGCTCCTAAAAGAAGAATTTACGCGCCAAAAACAAGCAATCGCGCAACTTGAGGCGCGTAAAAAGGCGGTGGACGAGTCGAGCCTTCTTCGCGCTGGGCTCTCCTCCTACGGAGGATCCTCCTCATGAGGCAACGAGTACCTCGCCAAGAAGAGGCAGTCGCGAATGGCTCACCTCACCAAACAAGAGCACATAGATGCCACGAAAGTCCTCGACTTCGGCTCTATGACAGTCGACACAAGAGGCAACGTGGTCCCCAGGACGCCGCAGGCTGCGGTGACATCAGCCACCATGTACCTCCTCAACAACCAGCCACCGGCTGGAGATCCCCGAACTGCCATGCACCGATCTACGATCGCGGGTTTGGGGTTAATCGTGGCCGCCCTCGATAAGGAGCCGGTACCAGACCCAAAAAGGGCAAAGCGCTAGCAAAGCGCTACTCCTCACCCTCATCTAGCGATGACAGTCACGACCTGTCTCGACGCCGTCGCTCACGGCGACACGATCGCGACTACGATGCGCGCAATGACCTCACGCAACTCAAGATCGACAAGTCAAGGGCACGACGTGCTCGGTCGACTGACTCGGAGGAGGAAGATGGGGAGCTCTGCGGCGCCAGATGCTTCAGCAGATCCATCAGGCAAAAGCGAATGCCTAAAGGGTTTAAACTCCCATCGGAGAACCCGAAATTTGACGGTCTACAGGACCCCAAGATCTGGCTAGAAGATCACATCTCCTCCGTCAGGCTACATGGGGGCAGTCGAAGTACTGCCATGCAATGCCTACAGCTACAGCTGCAGGGCGTCGCCCGAGCATGGCTCAATAACCTCCCACGCAGATCCATTCGCAGTTGGGATGAGCTGGTTTACAGCTTCGTGCGCAACTTTAAGGGCACGTACAAACGACCTGCATCAATCGAAGAACTGAGATGCTGCCAGCAAAGATCTGGCGAATCGCTGCGCTCATACATCCAAAGGTGGTCCATCATCAAGAACTCCGCGGAAAACATCTCGGAGGACCGCGCGATTGATGCATTCAACGGTGGCGTCAGCCGCCTAGAGCTCAGGGAGGAGCTAGGCCACTCGAAGCCCCAGACCATCGACCACCTGATGGAGATCGCGAATCGGTGGGCCGATGGAGAAGATTCGGTGAAAAACCACGCTCACTCCGACGAGGAGGCGGAACTCGAACGCAGACGCGACCGTCGGGGCAAGCGTCGCATGCACATCTACGACGATCGCGACGACGTCAACATGGTCGCAGCCGGCTACGCTGATAGACGCGATGACAACCACAACGGCGGATACCGCGGCGGTGGATACCATGACTCCGGGAAAACCACGCAAGTGTGGCAACGCCGCGCTCGCGATGAGGCACCCACGACCTCCATCGAGGATAAACTGTCTGGGCCATGCATGGTACACTTCTACATCGACAAGCATGACGGAAAGAGAAAGTCCAGCCACCTCCTCAAGGACTGCCGCGAGTTCCTCAAGCTACACGAGGGATTGGTTTGGATGAACCGCAACGCAGTCGAAAGAGGCTACGGAGCCGCTCCAGGCGCCGTGGCACATGGCGCACCGCCACCACCACCTGGGCCACCCCCGAACGGAGCTGCACCGGACCAGCACCACGGAGGAGAACTGTACCCACAGGCCATGGGTACCATGATGATCCAAAAGGGGCGCCCCTCCAACAGGGTGCAGAAAGCCATCACTCGCCAAGTCAACTTGGCCATGCACTCGCCACCATCCACCACTGAGTACCTCAGTGGCAGTGAGTCGTGCATTACCTTCGATAAACGCGACCACCCGCCTCAAGTACCTCGCCTAGGTCATTGCCCCTTGTACTCGAGGCGCAAATTGGAGGCTTCGACATGAGTCGCGTCTTCATGGATGGCGGAAGCGGCATCAACCTCATATTCGCGAGTACCTTGCGAGCAATGAGGATCCCTCTAACCTGCTTGGAGGCATTAGACACAACGTTTCACGGCATCAGACCCCCTGGGCAAAATCAACCTCTACGTCATATTCGGCACGCCAAAGAACTTCCGGCGCGAGCGCATCGACTTTGAGGTCGTCGACTGGCCCTCACAATACCACTGCATCCTCAGACGCGTCGTGTTCGCTAGGTTCATGGCGGTACCCCACTACGCCGACCTGCAGATGAAAATGCCAGGTCCCAACAGCGTCATCACGATCAACGGGAGCTTTGAGCGATCTGGCAGTTGTGACAGGGAATTCAACAGAATCTCCCAGTCCTTCGGCATGCAGGAAGAGCTCGTGCAATTGAAGGAAACGACAGACAACAGTCTGCCTCCCCTGAGTAGGCCAAGCTCACCTGATCTATCCTTCGACTCATCTGTGCACACAAAGAAGGTGCAAGTCCATCCGCCAGATCCCGCCAAAACGGCCCTCATCGCCAACAACTTGAGTCCCGCATAGGAACTCGCGCTCGTCGAATTCCTCCGTGAGCACTGGGAAATTTTTGCCTGGTCTCCTGCGGACATGCCAGGAGTTCCCAGGGAATTCGCCGAGCACGCACTCAACGTCAACCCCGACGCAAGGCCAGTCAAGCAAACAATCAGGCGACTGTCTGAGCCACGAGCGTAGGCAGTCGGAATGGAGATCAACAGACTCCTCGAGGCCAAATTCATACGCGAGATCAAGGAAAGCACTTGGCTCGCCAATACGGTGCTGGTGCCAAAAAAGGACACGGATATCCTACGGATGTGCATGGACTTCACTTCTTTAAACAAGCACTGCCCAAAAGATCACTTCCCGCTACCACGGATAGATCAAATCATCGACTCCACCGCTGGATGCGAGCGCCTCTGCTTCCTTGATGCCTACTCAGGCTATAACCAAATTCGAATGAAGGAAGAAGACCAGGAGAAGACCGCGTTTACAACACCCTTCGGTGTGTTCTGCTACAACACAATGCCCTTCGGGCTAAAAAACGCGGGAGCCACCTACCAGCGGTGCATGCAGGCTTGCCTCAAGGAGCAACTGGGTCGCAACATCCAAGTCTATGTCGACGACATAGTAATCAAAACCAAGGAGGAAGCCTCTCTAATCGACGACTTGCGCGAAACATTCGGCCAATCTCGATCGTTACCGGATTAAGCTCAATCCGGACAAATGCGCCTTCGGCATACCATCTGGGCAGCTGCTCGGGTATCTCATCTCCGCGAGAGGGATTGAGGAAAACCCGAAAAATATAAAGGCCATACTGGCCATGGAGAAGCCAAAAAACATAAGAGGCTTCCAGCAACTAGCCGGACGAATCGCGGCCCTCAGTCGATTTATCAGTCGAATGGGAGAAAAGGCACTGCCCTTCTATCAGCTCCTTCGCAAAGCTGACAAATTCGAGTGGACCAATGAAGCGCAGGAAGCATTCGAAGATCTCAAGCGCCTGTTATCCACCTCGCCAGTACTAGTGACTCCACGAGAAAGGGAACTACTACTGCTGTACATCTCCGCTACCAACCAAGTGGTTAGTACAGTGCTCGTCGTCGAGCGGGCCGAGGAAAACAAGGTCCATGGCGTACAATGCCCGGTATACTACCTCAGCGAGGTCCTCACGCCAACAAAACAGCGGTACCCGCACTGCCAAAAGCTGGCATACGGTGTCTTGATGACTGCCCGGCGATTGCGCCATTACTTCCAGGAACACCCAATCATGGTAGTCAGCGACACCCCATTGGGACATATCCTCAATAACCCCGACGCCACGGGACAAGTCACGCTTTGGGGAATCGAACTGTCTCCACGAGACATCACATACGAAAAGAGCGACGCAATCAAGTTGCAAGTTCTCCCTGACTTCCTCGTGCATTGGATGGAAAACCAACTCCCGGACAAGCCAGATATGTCCTACCTCTGGACAATGCACTTCGATGGATCCAAGCGGAAAGATGGAGCAGGAGCAGGTGTCATACTGACATCACCTCAAGGGGACAAGCTGAAATACATCCTGCGAATGCAGTTCACAGCCTCAAACAACGAGGCTGAATACGAGGCCCTGTTGCACGGAATGAGGATGGCAAAAGTCTGCGGCGCAAAGAGGCTCATCATATATGGCGACTCCAAGCTGGTCGTCAACCAAACAATGCACGAGTGCGACGCACTGAATGACAACATGATCGCATACCGCGACCTCTACGATACACTCGAGGGAGACTTTGATGGTTGCGAGTTGCGACATGTAGGCCGCGAAAGCAACGAGGAGGCGGACGCACTCGCCAACATAGGCTCGACCTGCGCCCCCATACCACCTAGGGTATTTCTCGAGCGCATCTGCGAATGTTCCATCAAGCTAAAGGCCACAGAGAAGAAAACAAGCGCAGCAACGGACTCGGGGGTTACGCCACCCAATGAGCCAATGGCACTCGATGACCTGGAGCTAGACACAGGACTCGAGGGCCCAATGAGCGTCATGATGATTGAACAATCCTGGACGCAACCGTACATTACGTACCTCCTCATTAAGCGCCTACCGGACGACCCAACAGACGCACGACACATCGCGCGACGCTCCAAGGCATTCACTATTATCAACGGCGAATTGTATAAACGCAGCATCACAAGCGTGTTACAACGATGCGTCTCCTTGGCCGATGGAAGAGCAGTCCTCCTCGACATCCATGAAGGGACCTGCGGGCACCACGCCGGCAGTCGCGCCCTCGTCACCAAAGCTCTACGAGCTGGATTTTACTGGCCCACGGCCATGCGCGACGCCAAGGACATAGTCTAAAAATGCAACGCTTGTCAGTGATTCGCGGACAAGCCACACGCACCAGGCGCAGAACTACGGCCTATTCCATTGGCCTGGACCTTCGCACAATGGGGGCTCGACATGGTGGGCAAGCTCCCAAGGTCCTCGCAAGGAGGCTACGTCTACCTCTTGGTCGCAGTCGACAAGTTCACGAAGTGGATTGAGGCCATGCCAGTGACCAAGCAATCAGGGCACAGCGCGGTCAAATTCTTCGAGTCCATCGTCTACCGCTTCGGCGTGCCGCACAGCATCATCACTGACAACGGCATGAACTTCACATCCAAAGAGTTCCAAGAATTCTGCGGAAACCTGGGGATCAACATCAGTTACGCCTCAGTCGCGCATCCACAGACCAACGGTCAGGTGGAGAAAGCAAACGGGCTCGTTTGCAGCGACATCAAGAAGCGACTCCTTCGACCACTCGAGCAAGGCACGGGTTGCTGGCCAGATGAGCTCCAATCCGTACTCTGGAGCCTACAAACAACTTGAAACAGCGCCACGGGCTACACGCCATTCTTTATGGTGCACGGAGCAGAAGCAGTACTACCCACCGAAGTTCGGTACAAGGCGCCGCGCGTAGTCGCTTACAGCGAACAAGAGTCATCTCTTGCACTCGAAGACTCCGTCGACCTCCTCGACGAGGCAAGAGAAATCGCCGCAGAAAGATCCACGATCTACCAGCAGAACCTGCGCAACTACCACAGTAGAAGGCTTCGCCCCAGATCCTTCGTCAAAGGTGACCTGGTCTTGCGACTGAAGCAGCAGGGGCATCTCAAACTCGAGTCCCCCTGGGAAGGACCGTACGTGATTACAGAAGTAATCCCAGGTGGCGCCTATCGCCTTCAAGATTTAGAGACAGGAGTCGCATACTCCAACCCTTGGAATGTCGCACAACTGCGACGCTTCTACCCCTAGCTGTTTTTTACTTTTACATCGCAAATAAGGCTACTCAGCCAAGGCTACTTAGCCACACATTGTACCTCGTACTGTTCTTCAAATAAATAAAAGCTAAGTTCCCCAAAACTCTGTGTTTTTTCTTTTCACTTCTGTCAATTTTACACTCGGGGGCTACGCCACCCTGCATACATCTGTTCTTCGAACCAATAAACGCGATATCCTGAGTAGCTGGCACATCAATCAAACCCCTTAACGCAAACTCAACCCAGCTGCAACGCACCTGGCAGGTTGACAAAGGGATGGCCAGGCTAACAAAAAGGACTCGCATAGTGCAACGCACCTCACGCTAACAAAGCTGTTTATACACAGTCAACAATAAAAATATCTACAACCTATGCATGAACTTTACAACACAAATACACTTATGTGCAGGATATACATCTGGCTACTGCTGCAACAGAAGAACATTAGTTTGTTCCTCGAAGAAGTTGACAATCTCCTCTATTGGACAGTCCACCACCTGATATTGCGGCACCATATTCTAAGCAGATCCGGCTGGCGGCGCTGGCAGACCGGAAGCAATGGCGGCGACATCCACGTCAGGCCTGTGCAATCGCACCATCGAGAGGGCAGCCTTGGCACCAGCCACCAACTGCTGCTTCACGCACTCGCGAACAGCGGACATATCTTGAAATTTGGCCAGAAGAGCCAACAGGCTTGATGGAGTGTCATCCAACGGGAACATCGCTCGATAGATGTTCTCCAAACACGATTGCGACTTCTTCAGGAAGAGCAGCACTCGCAAAGCGCGATCCTGCAGGGTCGCCAATGCAGTCGCACGATCATGATCTATCCAAAAGTATCCACTCTCTTGAAGTTGCTCCTGGGTGAGATCATGAAGGAGGATGGCAATCCTATCCCTCTCCTCCCGCGGATGGCGTGCGCTAACAACTACACGAAGCAGCACCAACAGCATGAGTACAACGTACCATTGCGACTAACTACAAAGGAAAAGATGAGGACGAGCAAACTAACACTTAAACTGGTCGCCCAGCCGCGTCACCTCGCCAAGCAGATAGTGCTCGCGGGCGGCGGATTTTTCCGCCTTCGACTTCCACACATCTGCGTTACCACGGATCAGGGGCAACTCACGCTCCAGCTCCTTCACGCGATCACGAAGTCGCGATAGCAAGGACAGCTCCTCTACCCTGGAGCACGGCGGTGCCACTGTCTCATCAAGACATTGCGAATCCTGGTTTCCCCCCACAGGACCACTCGATGCACCCTACCACAAGTCAAGACAAAGGTAATTAAGGCTACCAAATTAACACAAAGGCAAGGGGAACAGAAGCATTCAAGATAAGCATAAGTTTTTACAAACACACTCGCCAGCAGGCACGTCCTTAGGCTAAAACGGTAACTGATCAATTATTACAACAAGCTAACTACGGAGCAGCTGGCTTCTTCGACTTTGACGGCTTCGGGGGCTTCATCAAGTCCGTGGCAGTATCAGATGCCACTGACTTTCTGCCGGCCCCTGAGGCTGAAGCTTTCGCCACCTTTTTCGCACGTTGGAGCTCCTCCGAATACTTGGCAACAGTATTTATCAAGGAATGGCCATATTTGGCACAAGAAGTCGCAAAGGGAGCGAAGACTACCTGCTGACCATCCGCGCCAACAGGCATCGCCTTCGACACCGCAGAGGGGTCTATCTCGACTCTGTGGGCTTGCACCATGGCGAGTGACATCGTCGCACCAGCCGCCCCGAGGGAGTTCTTGTAGGTAGCAGGCACACCCCCGGCGAGTGACTCCACCAGCTTGTCCATATTATCGACCAGCTCCGCCTTCGGCATCAAATCCTCTCGGAGGCGACTAAGGACGACCTTGGCCTTGGAAAATGTATCCTGGATGGCGGCGCTTTGGTCCTCGACCGCAGATACCGCGCCGGCTAGAGCGTCATCACGACGAAGGGCCTACGGGTCAAAATTCAAGTCGCCAGCATCTACACCGAAAATACACATATGGATCAAACTTCTAGTGCCACCGGCAAAACTCTAGATGTAGATAGGAACATCAATAAAATATCTACCAGTAAAGGTACCTAAGAGGGCCTTGGCGACTAAGAACAGTTGCTCTTCGAACAACTTTTCCCTGGCTGCAAAGGAGGCATGCATATCCTCTTCACATTTCTGGGCATCATCACGAGCCGCGATTGCCTCGTCGCGCCCCTTCATAGCTGCGGCTAATGTCTTCTCCAACGTGGCGACGTTGCGCAGTAAAGCATTATGCTCAGCTACATGGCAGTCAATAATTGGCTATCAGTTGATTACACCAAAACAAAGAGAAGACGAAAAGATTAAGTGTAGAAGCACTCACTTTCGACCACGCGGTGACGCGTCTCCAGCATTGCATGCTGGCGACCCATCGCCATCACCTGCTCCGCCACTTGCGCAGCTTCCTTTACAAGGAGCTGTCACACAAAACAAGGAGTCGGAAGAGGGCAACAGAAGGCGTTGACTGCCACACTGAAAAAGAAGGAAAGATATACTTACATGGTCCTCTAGCGACTCCAAAGAAGTTTGCTGAACCGTCATCCGAGCAACTATTCGATGCTCCCCTACGTGAGGAGAGCTCAAAGAATTGTGCCCGGAGTGGGCCGCCACTGGAGGAGAAGGAGTGCGCTCGACCTCTACTTTGGCCCTTGAGGTTGCGACTCCAGATTCCTTCACAAACTCGACGTCGCTAGAAGATGACGACGCCTCTTGGCTACAAGACCAAATTCACATTGAGAAAAGGAAAACTCCAGGGCAAAGCCAACAAGAAGAAAACAGAAAAGAACTAGTGAACTCGCAAATTTACCAGTCAAAGTTGTCAAGTTTAAAAGTGGCCTCCGCCGACTCTAACGAAGACTCCTTCGGCAATCGCATCTTCTTGCGAGAAGATGGTGCCACAGCCCTCACAGGAACGGCGGGAATTGGTGACTCCGTGCCAGCAGCTGCGCCTTCTGGAGTCGAAGGAGTCGACGCATCGGAGTCCTCGCTGCGCGAACGCTTGCGAGTATTCGGGCTCTCGGACTTGGGGGCTTCCTCTTCCACATCAGAAGGGACAGTCGACTCAGACTCGTCTGCTTCCAAAGCTTCGCGAGGAATAATACCCTCAGGGAGAGGAGGCATACAAGGCGATACCGCCCAATCCTGCATACAGACAGTGAAGATCAGCAAACAGAACAAGTAAGCAACAGAAAAAGCAACCGCGAAAGTAAGCTACTGCGTAGCACAACTGTACCTCAGGAGGAGGATTCGAAGCATCGAAAGGAGGAACGACTGGCTCATTTAGAAGCACATCCTTGAAGGTGTACTTCGTGACCAGTCGCACCCTCTTATCTACCTCACCTGCGGACATGCCATCGGCAGACACGCGAGTGGCATCATCAGCGCCACCCCATTGAAACATGGGATGGACTCTGGCCTGGAGAGGCTGGACGCGACGACGCAGCCAAGTCCTGACAAGGGCGCAGCCTCCCTCTTCCGTGCCTATGCGACTCTCGAGGTCGCAGATGCGTTGATATAGCACGTCTGTCTCCGCGAGTTCGGAGGGCATGATCACGCTCTTCCAAGAACGCATCTTCTTGCAGGGAGTCGCGGGATCGAAAGGCGCGAGTCCAAAATGCTCGCCCTTGGCCTTCTGGTCGCGAACATAGAACCATTTGTCCCTCCATCCCTGGACGGACTTGGCGAGCTTGATGTCGAAGTAGGTGGCGGACGGGTCGATATGGATTCCACAACCACCTACGTCGTAAACTAGAGAGCCAGACGCGGACTGACGCTTCAGCTTAAATAAGCGTTTGAAAAGGCCAAAGTGCGGCTCGATTCCGAGCCAGCACTCGCAAAGAGTGATGAAACAAGAGATGTGAAGAATCGAGTTTGGGGACAGCTGATGGATCTGGAGCCCGTAGAAACAAAGGAGACCCCTAAGAAAGGGGTGGATAGGCAAAGAAAGGCCGCGAATGATGAATGGAAAAAACATCACTCGAAAACCGGCGGGAGGCACAGGAATGGTCTCACCGCTAGGGACGCGCACATCGGCGACTGCTGTAGAAATAACTCCGTCTTGGCGAAGAAGACGGAGATCCGACGCCTTGATGATAGAGGGGCGCCACGCGCCATTGGTCACGCGGGTGCCCGCGACCTTCTTTTTCCCGCCGGCGGCGGCACTGGTGCCCGCAGCAGCGAGGCCACCCTTCTTCTTCGTCGCAGCGACGGTGGCCGCGGATTCAGTGGCAGCGCCTCCTTTCTTCTTTCCCATTGTGCGGCGGTGATGAGAACGCAGAAAATAACTTGGAAATGAGCGGAGGTGGTCCAGAGTTGAGGAGGAGATGAGCGCAAGGAAAAGCAGATGAGCAGCAGCAATGGCGATGGAAGCGAGGAAGAAAAGAGTGCAGATGGAAAATTACCGCCGTAGCGCCGCTACTTAACCCCTAGGAGATGCAATCCAACGGCTCACAAAAACCCTACTAGACGCGTGGCACGCATCGCGTTTGACACATGGAGAAGAGGAAGCGCGAACCGTCCCTCCAATGCTCCCATTACGCGCGGAAATCGAGGAGGCACAGTTAATAATAAGATTACACACGCCCCATCAAATCAAAGTCAGAAAGTGGGACCCACCGCTCGTCACGTCCCGTCAAAATCGCTCACGCGGGCAACTGAGGTCATGCAAGCGTCAGCACTGACGTCATCAACAATTACGTAGCGGAAAACTTCGACTACTTTAGTCCTTGCTGGACTCTTCGACTCCACCAAGCACTCGGGGGCTACTCCCATAGGGAGCGCTGGCCGCGCACCCTACGATTTTTTCTTTTCTTATTGCAGGGATATGGGCAATCAAATTCAAACCCAACCACTCGAAACATGGTTCGACTATGGACATGGGTTACTCCCATAGGGAGCGCCGAAAACAATTTCGACTGAAACAAGCAAGCAGAAGACGACAGCAGTCGCAAATGCGTTTTAGTCCCTGCCTAAGTCTTTGACTGAAACAAACAAGCAAAGATGATAGCAGTCGCAAAAATTCTTTAGTCCCTGCCTGAGTCTTCGACTCAACCAGGCACTCGGGGGCTACTCCCATAGGGAGCGCTGGCTGCGCACCCTATGAATATTTGCACAAAAACTGTGTGTTGATAACATCCGCACTCATAGATCATGGCGACACCGCCTCATAATTTTCCCTACAAAGAGACTACGTCTCCTGGGTCGCCCGAATCGTCTCCGCGATGATAAAATTCGGATGCCGCGCTTACAGCATGAAGGTAAGACCTGAATAAGGCCTGGCAACGCATTTAACTGCGCACTACCAGAAAAATATCCGTGCCTGCAGGCACGATGAACATGCCTTGACGGACACGTCAAGTGCTCACACCCACATAACTGGAATTTGACTCCTGTAAGACCTCCGCGGCCTGAGTCGAGTTACACCAGCATTTTTCCGGATTCGAGTCCGGGGACTCGAGTTCAAGTAGATTGCGTTGTTTCACCCTAAGGTGGTTAACTGATACCGGTACTTCGGTTATATCAGGCACGTACATCAAACAATCCCTATGACACAAATAAAAGCAGTTGAAATGTACTCAATCAAGCACTTGAAGACTTTAAAAAGTCCCCAGTCAAATATGTGATTCCACTAGACTCTCGGGGGCTACTGACATGGGTATACCCTATAGGTACTCGAGCTTGGTATATACGGTCCAAATACATACAGGCCCACGGTGTCGCGAAGGCCCGGATGAAAGGACTCGAGTAACCAGTGGACTCTTGATTGCTTGAAGAACAAGAAGAAGCTAAAGATAGAAAGTTTGAAAGGGAAAAACCCTAACTTGTAACCGAGTCGACCTGCTACCCGAGACCTAGCCTATCTATATAAAGGCTAGGAGGGGCGGCGAGGAGGACACACGCAACCCTATTTTCCACAACCCTCGCCAGATTGCATCTGCGCACCATTGTAACTTTTGACTCCTTCGATAATTCTACGAGAAGACAAGCAGGAGTAGGGACCTCTACGAGGCCTGAACCTGGGTAAATCCTTTGTCCCCTGTGTGCTTGTTTGCTAGCCGATAGATGTCTCCAGCGCTCCCTCCTTCTCCAAAACCCAAGTCCATAACAATGGGCATTGATGAGTTAAACCGTCGTCAACCTTACTTTGTGATAACCTTCGTGCTTGAAGTCTATATCTTGTTATCACATAGTTGCTTGTCTTGCTTAGCATAAGTTGTTGGTGCACATAGGTGAACCATAGCATATATAGGTTTTGTGCTTGACAAAGTAAACGCTAGTTTTATTTCGCCTTTGTTAAGCCCCATCTCGTAAAAGTTTTAAACCTCTTATTCACCCCCCTCTAGGCGACATCTATGTCTTTTCAATTGGTATCAGAGCCCGGTCTCTCATTTTAGGCTTCACCGCCTTGAGAGGAAAGATGTCGGCTAGGGGATTAGTGCATAATGAAATGTTCACATTCGATGGCACAAATTATGATATATGGAAAGCTCGTATGCTTATTCATTTTAGGGACATGGACCCAAATTTGGAGCATATTGTAGATATAGGTTTTTCTCCTCCTATGGATTTCGAAAATCTATCTTATGAGGATGATAAAAACTTATATCTTGATGCTCAAGCTTCTAATGTGCTTGTGAATGCTTTGTGCTATGTAGTTACATCTTCAATCATTCCTTTTTAGAGCGCCCATGAGTTATGGATAAAACTTCAAGATAAATATGTTGTGTCCAATATTCTTGAGGATGATTGTGTTGCTTCCACTTCTGGCCGAGATGAGTTCTCATCTTCTACCACCTCACAAACATGTGATTCTTCACAAGGTAATTATATGGTGAGTGGTGATAGAAATTGCAATATGGATAGTGAGCTTACTATTAGTCATCCTTCATCTCTATCTAGTTGCAATGGTCTATCGTTGGACTCAAACACTTGTAGCACCCAAAACTCCTTATATGCTTGTGTTGATAGTCCTTGCATATCATGTAGAAATGGCTTGAATAAATCTTATTCTGATATGCTTGTGTTGTCTTGTTGCCATGATAAAAAATCCTTCTATTTCCTCTAGTGCTTGTGTTGCTAACCATGTAGAGGAAAACGAAGATTCTATGGGCCAAGACAAGTTTCTGAATGGAGCTTCAAATAATTCATCATCATCCTATCATGGTACCCACCTATGCATTATGGCTAGTGATTCAAAGGTAACTCCTACTTTGGAACCCAATACCTCTTGTGATGATGAGGATGAGGATAATGAGGAAGAAGAGTTATATGTTGATGATTTATATGAAAAGGGTGAGATGGTTTATCATGCTCTTGTTAAGAATAATAGTGCTTTCTCTAACTTCATTGAAATCTTGGACTTTGCTATTAAGAGCAAAGAACATATTGATAAGTTAGAAGCACAAATTGAGGAGCATGAGAACACCCTTGATAAAATGAGTAGCCTTGAGCGTGGGTATGCTAATAAAATTGCAAATATAAATGAAGCTCTTGAAGAGGAACAAACCACTAAGAAATCTCTTGAGGAGACTTTTGCTCTAGAGTTGTCTAGAGTGAAGGAATCTCATGATAGAGATCTTGAGGTGGCAAGTGATCTCAAAAGTAAAAATGATGGGCTTCAAGTTGCTTATGCTAAACTCCTTGAGGATTTTGAGCACCTCAAAAATGGCTCTAGGGTCATCAAGGGCGAGCTCATCAAACTCACCGAGTCACATGAGAAACTTAAAGCCTCTTACTCAAAAGAGCCTTCAAAGTTGCCCTCACCTCTTGCAATTAATTATGATGCTTGTGCTACTAACTCTATTTCTTGTGAAGCATCTATGTTGAAGGAGAATGTCGAGCTAAAGACTTAACTTGCTTTGCTAACTAGAAAGTATGGGATCTTGGAAGAAATTCATGGCAAGCTATCAAGATCTCATGGGGATCTTATAGCCTCCCATGATAGGCTAAAATTAGCTCATGAGGCTATTATGTCAAAGGTAACATCTAATGAGCCTCATGTGGACATTAGCACTATTTCTACTCCAAATCTCATATTGCCATGTGCTAGTCCTTGTAATTCATCCACTCATGCCATTGATAAATCTTGTGATGAATTACTTTTCGTCCCTTGTTGCTCTAACAATGTATCATCCACTTTCTCTAGTATTTTTGTTAACACTAACCATGTAGAGGAAATTAAAGAGCTCAAGGTCAAGTCACTTCTTTGAAAAATGACTTGAAAAAGGGTCATAAAGGGAAGGCCACACTCGGCAATATCTTGAGTATGCAAAAATTCTCCAATGACAAGAGTGGGCTTGGATTCAACTCCAATGTCAAGAACAAGTCCACTATCCAGCTGAAGCACAAGGGCAACAAGAAGAATGTCCAATATCAAGTCAAGAATCCGGCCAACATTGTTTGCTTCAAGTGCAAGGAAGAAGGGCATCATGTTAGATCTTTACCATTGAAGAAGAAGCCTCTTAGTGTGAAGCAACAAGGGAAGCGGTCTCAAGCTCTTGTTCAAGTTAGTGATGGGCCTCTTCCTAAGAGGACTAATCGAGCTCTTCCTCGAGTTGTGGCTTCACCTAAGAAGAAAGATGGCAAGAGAAGAACTTGATACATATGCCGTGAGAAGGGGAACATTTCTTCCTCATGCACTATTGGTATCTCCTCATCCAACCCTATCATTATTGATGATGCTTATTCTCTTTGTAAGGATGAGGTTGGCAATGTGTTTGCCAAATTTGTTGGTGCTCAATGTGGTATCATGAAAATAACCATTTGGGTTGCCAAGCCTATTGTGACTAACCTCTTAGGACCCAAGTTGGTTGGGGATGAACAAGCCAAAACTTGATCAATAGGCATTGTTGGAGGGCATTGGAGACTTGGTTACATCATGAATAATTGAGGGATCTTCATCATTTATTCTTGTCAAGTCAATCCATTTGGATTATCATGCTTATATCATATATCCAATGTCCCTCCTTGCGGTAACATGTGCTTAATTCATTTACATTGAAAGTTACTTGCTCCCTTGTGCATGTGTTGGTTTTGTACCTTTGTATGTGTTTGTACATGTTGTGCTTCCCTCATACTTATATTGAGTTATCAAGTATACTTGTGTATGTTGGTTGGCACACCATGTATATGTGTCTCTTGGGTTGGAGCCTTCGTTGAATTTATTTGGTATCTTTCTTGGCTCTTGTGAGAGATTAATGGTGATGGGTTCGTAGCATGGAAAACAAAAAATTTCTACCACAAAAACGAACAAAACCCAGATCTAATCTAGATAAAAGCCAAGATCTAATCTATTAGACATGTGCAACGAGATAGATCTGTACTAACCCTTGTAGATCTGAAAGCGTTACGAGATTGGATCTCGTGGTTGATGTAGTCGATCACTTGCCAATCTCAAGATCAAGTGGACGATCCTTCCGACAGCGCTTCCGCAGTCGGTGACACGTGCGGAGTCGAAGCAGACCTTCCTCTCCCCATTCCAGCGAGCAGCAGAGGTAGTAGATCTTCTCCACGGAATCCCAGCAGCACGACGGCGTGGTGGTGGTGGAGTAGAGAATTCTGTAGGGCTTCGCCTAAGCCTGAGCAGAAGAAAGGAGGAGGAGAGAGGCGGCTAGGGTTTGGAGTAGTGGAGGGGCCAGGGGGTGGCGCCTCCACCCCTCTATTTAAAGGAGGGAGGCGCCGGGAGGTGGAGTCCTTGTAGGACTCCCCTCTCCCTTGGCCAGCGGATTGGGAGGGGGGAAGGAGTCCTCCTCCCCCATGACTCCTTGTCTTGCCCCACAAGGACTCCTTGATCCTTTCTTGGTTTTCAAGCAAACTCCAAGAAATCTTCCAGAACCTTCCGGAACATTCCAAAACCTTCTAGAATCCTCATACAAATACTCCGGAACATTTCCTAACTCAGAAAATGATCCCAATATATGAATCTTATTCTCCGGACAATTCCGGATCTTCTCGTGATGTCCCGGATCCAATCCGAGACTCCGAACAACATTCGGTCTCCAACGCACATTCCATATCTACTTAAAAACAACTTCGAACCTTAAGTGTGTCACCCTACGGTTCATGAATATGCAGACATGATGAAGACACCTCTCCGATCAATAACCATCAGCGGGATCTGGAGATCCATAACGGCTCCCACATACTCAACGATGACTTCGTGATCGATAGAACCATTAACATACGAAACCAATTCCCTTTGTCACGCGATACTATACTTATCCGAGGTTTGATCATCGCTATCTCCATACCTAGTTCTACCTCGTTACTGATAAGTACTCTTTACTCGTTCCATGTTATGTCATCCCTTGTGACCTAGTCACATGCTTGCAAGCTAACTAGATGACATTCCACCGAAAGGGCCCAGAGCATATCTATCCGTCATATGGATGGAAAAATCCCAATCTTGGTCCATGCGCTTCAACACATACTTTCAGAATACCCAATGACACCTTTATAACCACCCAGTTACGAAGCGGTGTTTGATGTCATCAAAGTACCCATCCGGTGATGGTGATTAACACAACCTCATGGTCGAATGATTAGGTTACTATGTATTTAAAAGCTTATAGCAATACGAACTTAATGACTTGATCTTATGCTACGCTTACTATGGGTGTGTGTCCATCACATCATTCTCCTAATGATGTAACCTTGTTATTAAGCACATCCAATGTCCATGATCAGGAAACCATGATCATCAATTAATCAACAAGCTAGTTCAACAAGAGGCTTACTAGGGACTCTTTTATGTTTACAAAACACACATGTATTAGTGTTTCCTAATAATACAATTATAGCATGGGATGTAAACATTCATCATAAACACAAAGATATAATAATAACCACTTTTATTATTGCCTCTTGGGCATATCTCCAACAGTCTCCCACTTGCACTAGAGTCAATAATCTAGATTACATGGTAATATACCTAACACCCATGGCGTTCTGGTGCTGGTCATGCTTTGCTCTAGGGAGAGGTTTAGTCAACGGATCTGCCACATTCAGATCAGTGTGTACTTTGCAAATCTTTATGTCACCATCTCGGACATACTCGCGAATAGCATGGAAACGTAGCTTGATGTGCTTCAGCTTGCTATGTGACCTTGGCTCCTGTGCATTAGCTATGGCACCTGTGTTGTCACAGTAGATGGCCATTGGGTCCAACGCACTGGGAACCACGCCAAGTTCAGTAATGAATTTCTTCATCCATATGGCTTCTTGCGCAGCCTTCGAAGCAGCTATGTATTCCGATTCAGTTGAAGATTTCGCCACAACGCTTTGCTTGGCACTCCTCCAGCTCACTGCAGCACCATTCAAAATAAATACGTATCTCGACTGTGACTTCGAGTCATCCAGATCGGTGTTCCAACTAGCATCGGTGTAACCGTTTACAACAAGCTGTTCCTCACCTCCATAAGAAAGAACCATATCCTTAGTCCTCTTTAGGTATTTCAGGATATTCTTGACCGCTGTCCAGTGCTCCATTCCAGGATCACTTTGATATCTGCTAGTCAAACTAACAGCATGTGCTATATCCGGTCTTGTACACAGCATGGCATACATGATAGAACCTATGGCCGAGGCATAGGGAATATTATTCATTTTCTCTCTATCTTCTGCCATAGCTGGACTTTGAGTCTTACTCAAGGTCTTACCTAACAACATGGGCACGAACCCTTTCTTGCTCTCTTCCATTCTAAACTTCTTTAGAACTTTGTCTAAGTATGTACTTTGTGAAAGCGCTATTAGGCGTCTTGATCTATCTCTATAAATCTTGATGCCTAGAATATATGCCGCTTCGCCAAGATCCTTCATTGAAAAACTATTATTCAAATAGGCTTTGACACTATTAAGAAGTTCTATATCATTCCCAATCAACAATATGTCATCTACATATAGTACTAGGAATGCTACAGAGCTCCCACTCACTTTCTTGTAAATACAAGCTTCTCCATAAGTTTGTATAAATCCAAAGTTTTTGATTACTTTATCAAAACGTTGATTCCAACTCCGGGATGCTTGCTTCAGTCCATAAATGGAGTGCTGAAGTTTGCATACCTTGTCAGCATCTTTAGGATCGACAAAACCCTTGGGTTGTACCATATACAACTCTTCCTCAATGTCACCATTAAGGAACGCCGTTTTGACATCCATCTGCCAAATCTCATAATCGAAATAGGCAGCAATCGCTAACAAAATCCTCACAGACTTTAGCTTCGCTACTCGTGAGAAAGTCTCATCATAGTCAACTCCTTGAATTTGTTGGAAACCTTTCGCGACAAGTCGAGCTTTATAGACGGTAACATTACCATCAACATCTGTTTTTCTCTTGAAAATCCATTTGTTCTCGACAGCCTTACGGCCATCCGGTAAGTCCACCAAAGTCCACACTTGGTTTTCGTACATGGATCCCATTTCAGATTTCATGGCTTCTAACCATTTGTAGGAATCTGGGCTCACCATAGCTTCTTCATACGTCGCAGGGTCATCATCGTTGTCCACCAACATGATGTTCAAGGCAGAGTCATACCAATCAGGAGTGGTACGAACCCTTGTTGACCTGCGAGGTTCAGCAGTAACTTCACTTGAAGTTTCATGATCATTATCATTAGCTTCCTCTCCAATTGGTGCATGCGGCACAAAAACATCTTCCGGTGTTGCGCTACTCTCAAATCCGAGAGAAGGTTCAGTAACCTCATCGAGTTCTACTTTCCTTCCAGTCACCTCCTTCGAGAGAAACTCCTTCTCAAGAAAGGATCCATTCTTGGCAACGAAAACTTTGCCTTCGGATCTATGATAGAAGGTATACCCAATTGTTTCTTTAGGGTATCCTATGAAGACGCATTTCTCCGCTTTGGGTTCTAGCTTATCAGGTTGTAACTTCTTTACATATGCCTCGCAACCCCAAACTTTAAGGAACGACAACTTAGGTTTCTTACCAAACCACAATTCGTACGGTGTCGTTTCAACGGATTTAGATGGTGCCCTATTTAAAGTGAATGCGGCTGTCTCTAATGCATAGCCCCAAAATGATAATGGTAAATCTGTAAGAGACATCATAGACCGAACCATATCTAAGAGAGTTCGATTACGATGTTCGGACACACCATTACGCTGTGGTGTTCCTGGCGGTGTCAACTGCGAAAGTATTCCACATTTCTTTAAATGCATGCCAAACTCATAACTCATATATTCACCTCTGCGGTCAGAGCGCAGAAACTTAATCTTCTTGTTACGATGATTTTCCACTTCACTTTGAAATTCCTTAAACTTCTCGAAAGTTTCGGACTTATGTTTCATAAAGTAGACATAGCCATATCTACTTAAGTCATCCGTGAAAGTGAGAACATAACGATATCCACCACGCGATGCTACACTCATTGGACCACACACATCGGTATGTATTATTTCCAATAAGTCTGTAGCTCGCTCCATTATTCCAGAGAATGGAGTCTTAGTCATTTTTCCCATTAGACATGCTTCGCATCTTTCAAGTGATTCAAAATCAAGTGATTCAAGAAGTCCATCAGAATGGAGTTTCTTCATACGCTTCACTCCAATGTGACCAAGACGACAGTGCCACATGTATGTAGAATTATCATTCAATTTTGTTCGTTTAGCATCTATGTTGTGAACATGTGTATCACTAGTATCGAGATTCAGTAAGAATAAACCATTCATCTCAGGTGCATTACCATAAAAGATATTACTCATATAAATCGAACAACCTTTATTCTCAGACTTAAAAGAGTAACCGTCTCGCAATAAACAAGATCCAGATATAATGTTCATGCTTAACGCAAGCACCAAATAACAATTATTCAAATTTAAAACTAATCCCGAAGGTAGATGTAGAGGGAGCGTGCCGACAGCGATCACATCAACCTTGGAGCCATTTCCAACGCACATCGTCACCTCGTCTCTCGCCAGTCTTCGTTTATTCCGCAGCTCCTATTTCGAGTTACAAATATGAGCAACCGAACCAGTATCAAATACCCAGGCACTACTACGATTACTAGTAAGATACACATCAATAACATATATATATCAAATATACCTTTCTTCTTGATGTTGCCATTCTTCAGATCTTCCAGGTACTTGGGGCAGTTACGCTTCCAGTGACCAGCACCCTTGCAGTAGAAGCACTCAGTTTCAGGCTTGGGACCAGCCTTGGGCTTCTTTGCAGGTGCGGCAGCTTTCTTGCCGTCCTTCTTGAAGTTGCCCTTGTTCTTAGGCTTGCCCTGTCTCTTGAAATTGGTGGTCTTATTAACCATCAACATTTGGTGCTCCTTCTTGATCTCCACTTCAGCAGTTTTCAGCATGGACGATAGTTCAGGCAACGTCTTGTTCATACAGTGCATATTGTAGTTCATCACAAAGTTCTTATAACTCGGTGGCAGTGATTGGAGGAGACGGTGAATCCCTAACTCATTAGGAATCGATATCCCCAACTCTTGGAGCTTGTTTGCGTACCCAGACATGGTGAGCACGTGCTTGCTAACGGAGCTACCTCTTCCATCTTACAGTTAAAGAACTTTTCGGAGGCCTCATAGCTCTCCATGGCCGCGCGAGTCTCAAAAATCAGCCTGAGCTCCTTAATGATCTCGAATGGGTCGTGGTGCTCAAAACGCTTCTGAAGCTCCGCTTCTAAACCATATAGGATGGCACACTGAACTGTGGAGTAATGATTTTTCGAGTGGCGTAAACATTCTTTACGTCATCGGTGGCATCTTCTGCAGGTGGGTCACCTAGTGGTGCTTCGAGCACATAGGTCAACTGACCAGCCCTGAGGACGATCTTCAGTCCACAGAACCAGTCCGTGAAATTGCTTCCATTGTTCTTAAGCTTTTCTTTCTCTAGGAACGCATTGAAATTGATGGAGGGGGTCGCCATAATCTACAACAAATTTGCAAGTAGTTTAGACTAAGTTTATGATAAATTGAGTTCAAATTTAATTCTTAAATTAACTAGGTGAACTCCCACTCAAAACAACATCCCTCACATTGTCTTAGTGATTACACAAACCAAGTCCACTACACCAAGTCCGGTCTTCACGAGAGAAGATGTAGTTTCATCGACGAACAATCTTCATGTTCATCATATCATTTATATGACTCATGCTCTACCTTTCGGTATTCCGTGTTTCGAGACCATGTCTATACATGCTAGGCTCGTCAAGATAACCTTAGTTTCTGCATGTGCAAATCTGGCTTGCACCCGTTGTATGCACACGTAGAATCTATCACATCCGATCATCACGAGATGCTTCGAAACGACGAGTCTTAGCAATGGTGCCAACTAAGGGTGAACACTTTATTACTGGATATTTAGTGAGAGGGATCATCTTATAATGCTACCGTCGCGATCTAAGCAATACAAGATGCATAAAGGATTAACATCACAGGCAATTCATAATTAGTGTGATATGATATGGCCCTTTCTTCTTATGCCTTTGATCTCCATCTCCAAAGCACGAACATGATCTCCATCATCACCAGCATTGCGTCAAGGTCAGTGGCACCGCTTCATGGTTGTCCATCATCACTAGCAACTATTACAACTACTTGGAATAAAGCTATTACAAGATGAATAGACACGCAGGTCTTAACAGAATTAAATACAACCATTAGGCTCCTGCCGGTTGCCATATTACAACAAGGATCATTGCATACATCAAATATAATCACAATCACATGATGGCCATATCACATCACAAAACCCCTGCAAAAACAAGTTAGACGCCTCTAATTTTCTTTGCATGTTTTACGTGGTTTGGGGCTTTCGAATAAGAACGGATCTTACCTACGAAACTGAACCACAACATTGATACAAGTGCTATCAAGTGCAAAGTGTAAATTAGATCTATACTATGGTGGGAGAGACAGACACCCGCAAAGCCACTTGTGCAAAGCAAGTTACACATCAAGCGTGGAGCAAGTCTCATGTGCGATGACATGTAAGGTTAGCCCGAGACGCTTCATCCCACCATACTGCAAGATGCAAAGTACACAAAGCAAAAGACGGCACGAGCACCAACGCCCACAAAACCATTGTGTTCTACTCGTGCAACAGATCTACGCATAGACACGTCTCTGATACCACTGATGGGTTCGTAGCATGGAAAACAAAAAAATTCTACCGCAAGAACGAACAAAACCCAGATCTAATCTAGATAAAAGCCAAGATCTAATCTATTAGACATGTGCAATGAGATAGATCTGTACTAACCCTTGTAGATCCGAAAGCGTTACGAGATTGGATCTCGTGGTTGATGTAGTCGATCACTTGCCGATCTCAAGATCAAGTGGACGATCCTTCCGGCGCCGCGTTCCGGCAGCGCTTCCGCAGTCGGTGACACGTGCGGAGTCGAAGCAGACCTTCCTCTCCCCATTCCAGCGAGCAACAGAGGTAGTAGATCTTCTCCACGGAATCCCAGCAGCACGACGGCGTGGTGGTGTTGGAGTAGAGAATTCTGTAGGGCTTCGCCTAAGCCTGAGCAGAAGAAAGGAGGAGGAGAGAGGCGGCTAGGGTTTGGAGTAGTGGAGGGGCCAGGGGGTGGCGCCTCCACCCCTCTATTTAAAGGAGGGAGGCGCCGGGAGGTGGAGTCCTTGTAGGAGTCCCCTCTCCCTTGGCCAGCGGATTGGGAGGGGGGAAGGAGTCCTCCTCCCCCACGACTCCTTGTCTTGCCCCACAAGGACTCCTTGATCCTTTCTTGGTTTTCAAGCAAACTCCAAGAAATCTTCCAGAACCTTCCGGAACATTCCAAAACCTTCAAGAATCCTCATACAAATACTCCAGAACATTTCCTAACTCAGAAAATGATCCCAATATATGAATCTTATTCTCCGGACAATTTCGGATCTTCTCGTGATGTCCCGGATCCAATCCGAGACTCCGAACAACATTCGGTCTCCAACGCACATTCCATATCTACTTAAAAACAACTTCGAACCTTAAGTGTGTCACCCTACGGTTCATGAATATGCAGACATGATGAAGACACCTCTCCGATCAATAACCATCAGCGGGATCTGGAGATCCATAACGGCTCCCACATACTCAACGATGACTTCGTGATCGATAGAACCATTAACATACGAAACCAATTCCCTTTGTCACGCGATACTATACTTATCCGAGGTTTGATCGTCGCTATCTCCATACCTAGTTCTACCTCGTTACTGATAAGTACTCTTTACTCGTTCCATGTTATGTCATCCCTTGTGACCTAGTCACATGCTTGCAAGCTAACTAGATGACATTCCACCGAGAGGGCCCAGAGCATATCTATCCGTCATATGGATGGAAAAATCCCAATCTTGGTCCATGCGCTTCAACACATACTTTTAGAATACCCAATGACACCTTTATAACCACCCAGTTACGAAGCGGTGTTTGATGTCATCAAAGTACCCATCCGGTGATGGTGATTAACACAACCTCATGGTCGAATGATTAGGTTACTATGTATTTAAAAGCTTATAGCAATACGAACTTAATGACTTGATCTTATGCTACGCTTACTATGGGTGTGTGTCCATCACATCATTCTCCTAATGATGTAACCTTGTTATTAATCACATCCAATGTCCATGATCAGGAAACCATGATCATCAATTAATCAACAAGCTAGTTCAACAAGAGGCTTACTAGGGACTCTTTTATGTTTACACAACACACATGTATTAGTGTTTCCTAATAATACAATTATAGCATGGGATGTAAACATTCATCATAAACACAAAGATATAATAATAACCACTTTTATTATTGCCTCTTGGGCATATCTCCAACAAATGGACTATCCCATTTTGGGGGAGTGTTATGCTTGGGCATTGCACAATCCTAAAATGTATGTACATGAGGAATACCACTTAGTATATATATTGCAAGTTTTATCTAGTCTCTACATGGTATGTCTTTCTCATGAGAAATTCAAGTTCCATAATGTTCATTAATCATCTCTATTTGGATGTTTTTACCTCTTGTTGGAGTATTCTTGGTTTACCACATTATGGGGGAGTCATATGCTTTGTGCATATTACAAACCTAGAAAATGTGGAAATTTTAGGTTGTGTCACTTAGAATTGATATTTATATTTATCTAGCTCCTAAGTGGCACATTTAGCTCAAACAAGTTCCAATTCCCTTGGGTTGATTTTATTGCTCATCGTTTGGATCTTGTTTGTGAGAGTTTTCTCGGTATGTTTTTCCCATATTTGGACCTCCATATCCTCCATGGAAACCATTTGGTTCAAGTTACTTTTATATTTTATGATTGTGTGACTATATGGAGCTATCAAGAATCTCTATCTAAGCATCAAGCTTAATTTTTTATATTTTGTCATATGCTTCGTGTTGTGAATATGATCATGATATCCTTGAAAACTATCTTGGGAAATGTTTCCCCATAATTCTTGTCATTGGATAAGTGGTACACCATATATGGTAGAAGTTATTGATCATATTCACTTTGGCCTTTGATTAAATTTTGTACTACATCTTGCGAAGAAAATGTTTTGTGTTGTCTCCCAAGCTTTCCTTGCCTCTTGTGGATCTTATTATTTTATTGGTATCCTCGTGTGTTTTATTAAATGTAGGTACTAGTGATGATCTCATTTGTGTGAATTTTTCATTCAAAAGGAACATCCTACATAATGCACTATCCATGTGGGAGCTCTCCTATTTATTTAGAACACTCATATTTATGCTTCTTGTTTTGTTCCATATCATGTTTTGTGTGCTTGGAAGTTTGATCTTTTCTTTTGGTACTTTGTGCCATCATGAAAAGTGTAGAGTTTGGTTTGTGTGTTGGAACCTTGCTCTTTTGGGAGTTGGTTTTGAATCATCCCTTGTTACTTGTTTGATCCCTTAGGATGAGATAAATCCTTGAGCATTGGTGTTTTTATCTATCTTTTGCTCTTTGGCTTTTGCCTTGTTCATTTGTTGAATTTGTGTCTGTTCATGTGTTGATTTGGCTCTTTGATGCAATTTGGACACCCTTTTGTCGTGTCACACTATTGTGTGCGACTTCTCGGTTTACTTGGTGTTTTTGTTCAAATTCTATCTCTGTTTTGGTTCTTGAAAATCTTGTGCATGCATATTTACTACATGTTCTATATTATGACACGCTTGCTTTCTTGATCCAGTATATAGGGGATTCTCCACCAAATCCTATCGGCTAAGATGTGCATGAAATTCAACTTCATATCAATATGCACATATTTATGTGGAGGGTCTCCTATGTATTGTAGTTGCACTAACTACTTTGGACCCAATTTGTTTGGGGACCATAGTGTACTTAATGTTGTTTTAGGTACATTGGAGATACACTGGATGCTTGTCTCAATGATAAGAAGATGTGGTAACTAATGATAATTGGAGGCAAGCTAGGGCGATCAACAAACTCATATCTACTACATCCTACCAATGGTATCTCGGTAAAAAGTATCCCTCTCATGCATACTTTTCTAGCGTCCAACCTTTGTGGTTGCATCATGGCATGATTTCCTTCAGTTGCTTCTATTGTGGTTCTTGCAAGATTTTATTGTATCATCCTTATTGTTATATGAGTAAGTTGAGATGAATGCTTATTTTTAGGAGTATATAAAAACCATATTTATGATTCACCAATCCCACATATGCCAATCTAGCAATTCTATTGCCAATCATTTCCTCAATTTCTCTCATGTACTATATGGATGAATTTGTAAGGTTTATTTGTTCTTTATGATACTTGTTGCTTTTCCAATGCATTCCAACTATCTCTTATTCCCTTGTGATAGTTGTGATGTATTCGTTGGTGTTTGAAGGTCATTGATGATCAATAAGATAAATTTGAGCCTTTGGCCATGCTTTCTAACAAAAATATTATTGTCATTATCTATGACTTTCTTTTGGATATCTTGTTTATTCTTGAGTATCCATTTTGTGTGTACATGTTTCTTTGTGGATTTATATCTTGGTGATTGTTGTCTACCTAGAAACTTATACACATGATTATGACCGAGTCTACACCTTGTGCTTCTTTATATTCTTTGGTGGCTTCAAAATTTTTGCTTTGAGTGCTCGACCTTTTCATTTGCATCTTTTAGCACTCATTGGTGTTAAGAAAGTTGATCTCTCATGCCTTTTTGGTGTTATGTAAGTTTGGGGGAGCAAGGATACCATGTTTATGCACTTTGCATTCAAAGCAATTATTATATTTGGTGCATAAACCTTGGGGAGCTTTCCTAATTTACCTAAGAACTCACATTTGCCTTCTTGCTCTTGTTTGGTGTTTTGTTTGATTATGGGAAGTTATGATTCCATAATTGTGCACTTTGTTGTGCATGAACCTTAGGGAGCTTCCTATTTTCATCTAAACACTCATTTGCTCTCATCATAATATCTTCTCTCTTGCTCATGCTCGTGGTTTAAATGATACAGAGGGAATGAGGATGCCATGTTTGTGCATATTGTATTCAAATGCAAAATTAAAATTTGTGCACAGACCTTGGGGAGTCTCCTCATATTATTTAGATCACTCTCTTTTCAATCTTATCATAATATCTATCTTTCTTTTGGTATCTTCCTTTTGTGAAGTGCTTCTTTCGATCTTTTGATTGCTTGCTTCATTCGTTGATGCTTCTTCACCATTTAATTCTTTGCAATTTTTGGATCCTCAGTTTGGTTTGATTTCCTCATGGTATTCGTCATTGGATACGTGCATTTGATTCCACTCATATTATGAGAAATTCATAGCATATGGAGGAACTCTCACTAAATTGGCCTTCTAAAGTTTTTCACCCATTTCGGCAATCTATGCCAATGGGGAAGAAGGTTTAGAGGGTTTTAGGGAATTTGGTTGTGTGTTGTGAGTTTGTACTTAAACACTTGTCTCGTGTGCTTTGCATCTTAGTGTGTTGCATGGCATCTTGAATATATAGAGAAAACTCAACCACCGATAATGGTTATCACTATATGCAATGAAATTCAAGTTCATCCACACGTGCATAGATTGTGGGGGAGTTTGCTCTATATTGTGGTTGTACTAACATCACATACTTGTGTTGTATTTGATGTTAGCACAACGTTTTGTTTGGTTAATTCCTTATATAAACCCTCTCAAAGGGATTGTCATCCATTACCAAAATGGGGGAGATTGAAAGTACATGTGTGCCCCCATGTTTGGTTTTGGTAATTAATGATAATCTTTATGGACTTATGTTTGAATTGAGTTTTACCTGTAGGATTTGTTCATAGGCAATGCTTGAACCATATGTTGGCTTCAAGGTTGGGAGAAGAAGAAAGTGAAGAAGATTAAGTGTTGACCAAGGTTTCAATGAGTGATCCGGAGATTGGTCAAGTGAGAGTTGAGCCTATAGCAAGTGTGTCTTGAAGACTAAAGTTGGAGTGATATCTCTCATGTACCTTCAAGACACCAACATAATGAAGAAACAAGAAATGATGTGCAAGTTCAAGATGAGCCATCTCGAAGAGATCATTTGCTTGAAGCTTGCCATCCTATGGTTATCATGGATATGGGAAGATGATATGCCCAAGAGAGAAGCTCTGCCATAGTTGAGTATGGGAGAGCAATTTTCAAGTCTTCACCAAGCTAGTGCAATCAAGAAAGGTGTTCCATCTTGAGGTGGACAAGATCACTATCGTTAAGCTCAAGTGGAATATGCTCAAGGCAAAGGTATGTTCTTGATAGGGTTTCTTTCTTACCGGTCTCATGGTGTTAGTTGGGGGGACCGGTTTATAGGATAGATATCCGTACTATCAAGAGGGACTCTCGAGTGAGTAACTTGATCATATCCTTCGTGAGAGCTCAAACCTTTGCATACTTGGCATAATCTTTCTTCGTTGTTATTTGGATTTTATCCATGTGAGGTTCTTAAGCTTGTGGTAATATTTATAACAAGCTCTAGTTCATTGAAAACGGATTTCATATACATTCTCTATTGCATTTTCGATAATGGAGGTTCTACCGGTTTGTCTTTTAGAGATTGGTAAAACCTTCCATTATTTGGTTCATCCATGAGAGGATTTAGATCTTTTGTTAATCTTCATGACAAGCCCAAGTTCATCAAAAATGGATTTCATATGCATTCTCTACTGCGTTTTCGACGTTGGAGGTTTTACCGGTTCGTCTTTTTGAGAGAGGTCAAACCTTTCGTCATTTGGTTCTATCCTCCCTTGCTGGACTATAATGCTTTTCTGTATGATCTTGTAGAGCTTATTGTCCACTTTAAAATGAGCCCAAGATCATCAAAATCGGAGTCTGGATGCAAACGTTATGGTTGTTTTCGTATTGGTCTTTCTGCCAGTTTTTGTAAGACCGAAGACTCCAGACCAAATCTCTGGTCTATCTCCGGACCGCGTACAGATTGACCTCCAGTTTGTCCCCGTTTGGGCTGGGTACACTGCAGACTCCAGTCCCAGTCTGGAGACTCCGGACCAGGTGATTCCTGGACCTAACGGTTGGATTTCTAGGGACCTATTTAAGGGGTCCTTCTTCCCCAATGGTTTCCTAACCTTCCTTGCAAGTTCTGCCCTCCATTGCTGACCTTTTTGAGCTTGCTATCCCTCAATCTCTCCATTGATTCTTGCATATTCTTCAGAGATTTGAAAGAGGAGATCTTGATCTACAACCCCACCAATCAATCTCTCCTCTAAGTGAGGGGAATACCTTGGGATCTAGATCTTGGAGTCTTTTGTGGATTTCCTCCATTGTTCTTCCTCTCTTATTCCCCCATAAGCTTTTATCGCTTTGGTGGAATTTGGGAGAGAAGGACTTGAGCACTTCGTGTGTTCTTGACATTGCATTTGGTGCATCGGTTTGAGTTCTCGGTGAGGATTCGATTGGGTGAAAGGTGAGAAGCTTTTTACTCTTGGTTCTTGGAATTCTAGACGGTTTGGTTGTATTGTAGGTTTGTGGATTACTTGGGGACTCTAATTAAGTCGTGGAGCTTTCCCCAAGCCTGTTAGTTGGGAGCCTCCGATTGAGTTGTGGAGAAGTGCCCCAATCTTGTGAGAGGTTCCGGATTGCCACCGACAAGTGCACCGATAGTGGAAGTGTGGATCGATCCCGTTGGGGTGAGATTCATAGGAGAACAAGGGAGGCCTTTTGTGGAGTTGGTGGTTTGATACCACCCCCTATCCAAACGAGACGTACTCCATTGTTGGGAGGAACTCGGTAAAACATCGTCGTCTCCGCGTGCCTCGGTTATCTCTATACCCGAGCTTTTACTTATGCACCTTACTTTGTGATAGCCTTCGTGCTTGAAGTCTATATCTTGTTATCACATAGTTGCTTGTCTTGCTTAGCATAAGTTGTTGGTGCACATAGGTGAACCATAAAATATATAGGTTTTGTGCTTGACAAACTAAACGCTAGTTTTATTCCGCCTTTGTTAAGTCCATCTCGTAAAAGTATTAAACCACCTATTCACCCCCCTCTAGGCAACATATGTGTCTTTTCAACGGCGCCAATTCAGGCCCAATACAATAGCCGTCAAACCAACGCCAGCCCCAACATGTGTAACTACCTCGGTGAATTACGCTCTTAGTTACATGCCTGGATGAACAAAAGTGGTTAAAATAGTACGGTGGGGCCCAGGGGCCACTCATAGGTAGACCTGTCGGCCGTCCTAACCACTTCCAGAACATCGGGACAAGAACGAGCGGCGTAATTGGCAGGCGAAGGGATCAACTACATACACAAGTGAGTATGTATGCAAGCCACCATACAACTGTTCACAGAGCCATTCCATCTAAAAGAAATAGAAATATTGCAATGCCATACGGCAAGATCCAAATGTCCTAGATAGGGATAATAGTTTATGATAGCTCCTCATACATCAAACATCAGAGTATCAGGCGGAAGCGGAAAACAAGATCCGAGTACGGATAAGAAGCAAATCGGCATAAGATGCCACATAAATAAACACATCCCGCTCACAGATCTCACGGATCCCCATCCCCGGAATCTCTACACCGAGTGATCGTTGCCAACATCATCCGTCTCCTCCACCCAGTATCCATCTTGCGAATACACCTGTTCATCTGAATCAAACAATTTATCGTGTGAGACCCTAGGGGTACTCAACAAGTCTTTATGCCTCTAAAGGGGACATATACCTGGGGTGATGCAATTGCAGCAAAAGATAATAACTAACAAGTCTATAGATACTCGCTAACCATCCGCCTAACCAATGATAGACAGATGTCCGTTAATTAGTAACAACAGTTATAACAGTATAATTAACAGATTCATCCTCCTTCTCGCTTACCAACGAGAAAGCGAACGAACAACCCAATCATTGGCTGTTTTATTAACCATTGCATGAGCATTGCACTAGTTACTAGTCAGTTACTTAGTCAAATTAAAAGCGGTACTTTAGTTATACTTGTCTATGATCGAGAAACTGTGCTCCAATTCGTCCATAACCGTGGACACGGCTTTCGAAAAGATTTACCCTGCAGGGGTGCACAAATAGCAACACACACTCGATCAACCTCGGAAAAACCAACTCAAAACCCAATGAGGCATTCACGACAAAGTGATCACGGTATTCAGAAATATTTCAGGGGGCCACCCCACTAAGCTACCCGCAACGAAGTTGTCCGGCTCTGGAACGGACCCAGGGTTTGTGTGGACGGCGGTAAACGACTGGGAACCCGAAAGTGTGACTGGGCTTGTCGATACGACGAAAACGTGTCACGATCCAAAATAGTACAGGTGCTCCACGCACAATCATAAATAAACAGTAAAGCACGACATAAGTACAGGATAGTAATAAAACCCCAAACTAATTGTGGCCCCAAGAAATAGAAATGAATCAAGCTCTGGCTCAGGGGGGTCCATAAGGCCTCCCGGATGTGGATAGTGCGAATAGTCAAGGAACAGGAATCAAGTACTCGGGGTCCTACGGGACACAAGTGAGCATGAAAAACCAAATAGCAGATATTGCTCACCGGTGCCTCTTTCATTAGTTATTCCATTACTACTCAGGTTAAGTTGTTTAGGTACCTCGTTATCCATCAGACACTCACATACCCTGCACATGCTATTCTACGACTCACATGGCTCAAACAACTCCTGTAGTAAGGGCTCATGGGATGGAGGAACAAGCTTCGGTGGGGTTTAAAAGTAAAGGCTATGCAGTACTTGGGATTCAATTTAATGCAATCGCGACTCAATGATGCAAGAATAAGATAGAGGCAATAGGTACTATATGAATGCAAGCATGTGGTAGTGCTTGCCTGGCAGCTCAGTTGAAGCGAGAGATGGATCTGGGTAGAACTCCTGTGATTCCTGATAATTCTCCTGCTGGGCGTAAACAAGGGCCAACATAAATAAAGTGCACAAGCATATGAATAAAATGCGACAAGCAAACAAGCATGCCATGATGAATGATACACAATTTACATGGCCATAATGTAGCATGGCAAGGGTGAGGTGTGGGGACAAGAATAATTCATTTTATTATTTATTTGGTCAAGTTTTATTGCCATAAACAGTTCTGATTTTTAATAATGACATGATGCATGCTTCAATTCAGAACATGGAATGCATAGATAGAACGGGCTCGTCGCGCTGATCGATTTAGACATATGATTTGTCGAATTTGGAGTTGTGGAGTTAAAGTTATTAATTAATTAAGAAAAGGCATTTTTATTGTAATTTTAATCATCTCGAAAATTTAAAGTGCTCAATTAAGATTTTGAATGGCATATTTGAATTCCTCACAATTTTTATGAGTCCAAAACATATATTATACATATTATTTGGATTTGTAAATCAAAAGTTATTAAAATCAGATTTGAAATTTGTATTTAAACATTTTCTGAAATCATTTTGTTTAAATAGTTAAACAACCAGACTTTTTCCACCCAGCCAGATCTTGCCCCAGTCACAGACATGTGGGCCAGCGCTGACAGGGCGGGGACGGCGCGCAGAACCTATTCTCATCGGCACAGATGCTAGCCCAGGAGGCCGACAAGTGGGTCCAACGGGACCGCGGGTCCACTACGCGCGCGGCTAGCCGGTGGGCGACACGTGGCGGATCCAGGGGGACTACGGGTTGGGGTTTTTGGAACCTGGGGTGCTTTTCTGTAAAAAGGCTGAAGGGGCTGACTGGTGGGCCTGGAGGGAGCGCAGGTTGGAGAGAGTAAAAAGGTGGGGGGTTTTGTGCAAAGTGCACAACTGCCACTGTTCTTCTTCTCTGCGTTTACTGTCGACCGGTCCGTGCGCGATAGCGGACAGAGCGCGGCGCAGGGATCGAACCCGCAACCTGCGGCGCCCGCGTAGAGGGCCGAAGCCGCTGCGGTGGGTGAGGGGGTGTTGACAGGAGGAGGCCGGGCGGCTAGATATGGCTTACGCGACGCCACGTCGAGGAATCGCTCGTGCACGCCGGCGTGCAGAGCGTGCTCGACAGATGGTCCGGCGAGATCAGGCAGCGACGGCGAGAGAGGGTGTGTCCAGGAGGAAGGGTGGCTCACCGCGAGGTGGTCGGAGGTGGTGGATCGGGCCGGGGGGCGTCGGATCGGCGATGATGCAGACGGCCGGAGCTAGGGTTTCGTCGTCGGCCTTGTCGGCGTGCAACGGGGTCTGGGCCGTCTCCTCCTTGCTGCTGTGTACGGGGTGATGAAGTGGTCCCCGCTGGTCTTCTCCAACAGCCCAACAACCACACCGCCGGCCTGTAACGAGGAGGTGGAGGTGGAGGCCGACAGATCGCCTGTGGTGGAGAGGGAGGTAACGGGGAGGAGAGGGTTGGCGCAGGGCCAGGGGAGGGGCAGTGGGGCACGACAAGGGCGAGGGGGTGGAGATAAGGACGGGAGTAGAAGGGGGAGGCCGTGGGGAGTACGGTGGTGAAAAAGGTGGCTCGGCCACCTTTTCTCCACCTCGAGCACGTGCTCGGCCGGCTCGGGAGGGGAGTAGCTGGGGTCAGGGCGAGGCCAAGGAGCAGCAGGCTTGGTGTGGGGCCGGGCTGCAGCGAGAGAGAGAGGGTCGGGTAGCTAGGTTTGGAGGGGTGGATTGGGTTAGGTTTAGACAAGGGTGGTAGCTCGCCAGCTAGGGTTAGAGAGGGGGATAGGGTGGCCCTTGCTAGTAGAGAGAGGGAGAGGTGCCTCAACATGGTGAGAGGAGGGTGGTGAGGTGAGGGTTAGGCAAGGGGTTAGGGTTTGGACTAGGGCTAGGGTTAGAGAGAGGTTAGGGGTTTTGGTATGATCTCTCAAGATCATGCAAGGGGGTTAAGGGGTGGAGCTAGGATGATGGTGAGACTATGGTTACCACAAGGTGATGAAAGGAGGGAGAGAGATGTTTAGGGTTTTAGGTGCACATGGCAAGGAGGGAACAAACAAGAAGATGAGGGTTTGGGAGAGAAAGGTGGAGCTCAACCAAAAGAAAAAGAATCACTTGACATGATCCCCAAAGGTCCATGCCCCACTCCCAAAAACAAATAAACCAAAGGAAACATATAGTGGTAAATTGCATGGCCCATGCATGGACATTAAATGCCATGTTTAATCTTGTGAGAACAAAAATAAATCCCATGGCATTTATTTCCATCCATTCCCAAAATGTGGAGTAAAGGCCAAGCAAAAGAAAAATAAGAGGAGGTTCCATGGGAAGTAGATGGATGATGCTCATATTTAGATATAATTTGGCCCTGCTAGTGTGTATGTTCCACTAGATGGATAGTAGCCTCAACAATATCCCAACATGAGCATACATTCAAACCAATCCATATGGAAGCTAGAAAAAGGGGTACCACTCATAATGCATGCAAAGGTGGCTCCACATATCAATAATGTGAAAACAACATGATGCAAAAGTGAGGGCATGTGGAAATAGAAGTGGATCCATCCCAACCCACATGAGCTAGATTTAAATGCCAAAGGAAAAGTGTAAAAGCTCATGGATAATTAGGATGGTGGAATTATAAGGTGGTGACAAGGAAAAGGTGGTGGAGTTGAATAAAAGATGTTCCCCCAACTCAACTTGGGCATCAAGCATTTATCAAGAACCAAATACAATATATCAAGAGGCAAATACAATTAATAATGCATATGAGATAAGAACCAAATGAAAAGGGTTTTATACGATGCTCAAATGCAAGGTGGCATGATGACATGAACATGATATAATTATGATGCAACAATTATATGTAGGAAGTAGCAATTATATTACTAGACCATGTAGCATTACATATGTTAGACAGATGGGATGCTACAACTCTCCCCCACTAAACAGGAATCTCGCCCCGATATTCTAGGAAGAAGAAGAAGACACGAAGAGGGTAGGATACTTGGCACGGAGCTCGTCCTCGTGTTCCCAAGTGGCTTCATCAACGGAATGGTGCGACCACTGCACCTTGCAGAACTTGATGGACTTGTTGCGAGTCCTTCTTTCTGCGACTTCTAGAATTTTTATGGGGTGTTCTTGATATGACATATCTTCTTGGAGATTGATGAGTTCATGGTCCATGGTCCTGCCAGGATCCTTGAAGCACTTCTTGAGTTGAGAGATATGGAAAACATCATGGACCTTGAATTTTTCATGGAGCTCAAGAGCATAAGCAACTTCTCCTCTTCTTCCACGAACTTTGAAAGGACCGATGTATCTAGGAGCCAGCTTTCCTTTGATACCAAAACAGTGTGTGCCTCTCATGGGAGTGACACGAAGGTAAACGAGATCACCAGGGACATACTCCATGTCCGTTTGCTTTCTGTCATAGTTGCTCTTCTGGCGACTTTGAGAAACCTTGAGATTTTCAAGAATGATGTGAACCTTCTCCTCCGCTTGAGTTACAATGTCGGGGCCAAACAATGTTCTTTCACCTGCGCCCGACCAACCAATCGGAGTTCTGCATTTGTGACCATAGAGAACCTCAAATGGTGCCATCTTTAGACTTTTCTGGAAGCTGTTGTTGTAAGAGAATTCAGCATAAGGAAGGAATTCTTCCCACTTCATGCTGAAAGAGATAACGCAAGCACGGAGCATATCTTCCAGAATCTGATTGATCCTTTCCACTTGTCCTTGCGACTGAGGGTGGTAAGCTGTGCTGAAGTTCAATTTTGTTCCCAAAGCATTTTGGAAACTTCCCCAGAACTTGGAAGTGAAGATGCTTCCACGGTCTGAACTGATCTCAAGAGGAACCCCATACAGAGAGACAATTTTGTTGATATAGAGCTCAGCCAACTGAATTGCAAAAATTGTTTCCTTCATGGAAAAGAAGTGAGCCACTTTAGAAAGCCTGTCGATGACAACAAAGATTGCATTGTTGCCCTTCTGCGACCTTGGAAAACCAGTTATGAAGTCCATCTCTACTTTCTCCCATTTCCATTCCGGAGGCTTCAATGGTTGTAGAAGACCGGAAGGTTTCTGATGGACAGCTTTAACTCTGCGACAGACATCACACTCGGAGACATACTTGGCACAACATTGTTTCAACCCAGGCCACCAATATTGTGTTTTCAAGTCCATGTACATCTTAGTGCTACCAGGGTGGATAGAAAGAACAGAATCATGCGCCTCCTTAAGAACTTGCTCTCTTAACCCCGGGTAGTTCGGAACAAACATCCGGTGTTCAAAGAAAAGAGCGCTTTGGTCGTCAAAGTGGAAGGACTCATACTTCAGAAGCTGAATGTTGGAGATGATCTTTTTAGTGTAAGGATCACCAAGTTGAATGGAGCGAACTTTTTCTTCCAAGAGTGGGGTTGCCAAAAGGTTCAGAAGATACCCTTGATCCACAATTTCAAGGTTGAGCTTGCGGAATTCCTCGCACAAGAGAGGCCTTTTCTCTTCCACCATGAGGTTGTTGACATAAGCTTTTCAGCTGAGAGCATCGGCCATGACATTAGCTTTTCCCGGAGTGTAGTTGATGGTCAAATCGAAATCATTAATTGCTTCAATCCACCTCCTCTGACGAAGGTTGAGATCAGGCTGTGTGAAGATATACTTCAGACTCTTGTGATCAGAAAAGATCTCACAACGGTTGCCAAGCAAGTAATGCCTCCAGACTTTCAAAGCAAAGACAACTGCTGCGAGTTCGAGGTCATGTGTAGGATAGTTGAGCTCATGAACTTTCAACTGACGAGAGGCATATGCAACGACTTGCTTTTCTTGCATAAGGACCGCACCCAATCCTTGCAATGAGGCGTCACAGAATATCTGGAAAGGCTTTGATGTATCTGGAGGAATCAAGACTGGTGTGGAAGTGAGCTTCTCTTTGAGTGTTTCAAAGCTTGCTTGACATGCATGAGACCAAAGGTATTTCTTGCCTTTCTTGAGGAGATCGGTAAGAGGCTTCGCAATCTTCGAGAAGTTCTGAACGAAGCGACAGCAGTAACTAGCCAAACCAAGGAAACTCCGGACTTCTTTGACATTTTTGGGTGGAAGCCAGTCAACAATTGTCTTAATAGTTTCTGGGTTGACGGCAATACCCTTGGCAGAGATGACGTGACCAAGATAGGTGACTTGAGGCAGCCAGAACTCACACTTGGAGAACTTTGCATACAGGCGGTTCTCACGAAGCTTGTTTAGGACACACCAAAGGTGTTCTTCATGTTCTTCCTTTGACTTAGAATAGACTAGAATGTCATCCAGGTAGACCACGACGAACTTATCAAGATACTCCATGAAAACCGAGTTCATAAGCCTCGAGAAGGTGGCAGGTGCATTGGTGAGACCGAAAGACATGACCGTATACTCATACAGGCCATAGCGGGTGGTGAAAGCTGTTTTGGGAACATCTTCCTTGCGGATCTTGATTTGATGATATCCACTTCTCAAATCAAGCTTAGAGAAAACCACAGCTCCAGCTAGCTGAATCCGCGGAAGGGGATATTTATTCTTGATGGTTTTAGCATTGAGCGCCCGATAGTCAACACAAAGTCTATCAGTCTTGTCTCGCTTCTTTATAAAGATGGTTGGGCTACCCCAGGAAGAAGTACTATGCTGAATGAAACCCAACTTCTCTTGTTCGTCAAGCTGGCGTTTGAGTTCAGCCAACTCAGCAGGACCCATTTTATAAGGCCGCTTGGAGATAGGAGCGGTACCAGGTTCAAGTTCAATCACAAACTCGACCTCACGATCCGGAGGCATACTTGGCAACTCTTCAAGAAAAACATCTGGGAACTCACAGACCACCGGAACACTCTGAATAGCTTCCATAGCATCATCATTCAGAGCCGCCAAAGAGAAAAGCTGAATTGTAGGAGTCAGACTTGGAGAATAGACTATATGGCCTTCAGGAATTTTCAGAGAAACCGAGCGTTCGGCACAATCAATCACAGCTGCATTTGCTGTTAACCAATCCATGCCCAAGATAACATCAATGTCAGAGTTTCCAGAATAATTAAGGAAGCCGGGAACGAAGAGCCACCAATCTCAATTTGATTGCCATGGCTGATATGAGCAGCCCTCATGTTTGACCCAGGAGATTGTACCACCAGACGATGCAATAAGGGAACCATAGCCAGATCATGCTCATGCGAAAACTTGTGAGAAACAAAAGAATGCGAAGCACCAGAATCAAATAAAACCCGTGCAGGGACTGAGTTAACAGGAAGCATACCCATCACAACTCCAGATGCATGCTCAGCTTGAGCGACGTTGACACAGTTGGCACGAGCAACCGTAGACCCGAGCTTGGTGTTGATGTTGAGAGCCCGAGGTGGAGGTGCACGAACCATAGAAGAACTTGCCGCAGGTCTTGGAGGTGGTGGAGGAAGAGCTTTGTTGTTCATTGGACAATTCCAGTGCTGATGCCCAGTGTTTCCACAAGTGTAGAAAGCACCAGGTGGACGTGGAGCAGCGTAACCAGGGACTCCGCCAGGCGCTCCAGGGTAGTTGTGGTTGTAGCCCCTAGGAGCCGCGGTCAAGGAGTTTGGTGGCCTTGCCGCGTAGCTTGACGGTCTTGGTGGATCCGGGAGAGACCGTGGGGTGTTAGGAACCCACACGCGGCGCTTAGAAGGAGTTGTCATAGCTCAAGAGCTTGCTGCATCACGGTTGTGTTTCTTTGACTCCTCAAACACTTGCCTACTTGCTTCTTCCCGCAGAGCTGTATGTTGGAGTTCTAGAAAAGACCCCAGCCTTGCATGAGTGATTGCATATTTGATTGATGCATTGAGTCCTTGCCTGAACCTCTTTTGCTTCTTCTTGTCATCAGAGATCTCATCGCCACCATACCGAGAAAGGTTCATGAAGTTTCTGATATAGGTATTAACATTGTCATTGCCCTGCTTGAGGTTGAGAAACACTTCCTTCATCCTTTCCATGACAATTTCTGACAGGTATTGCTCTTTGAAAGCCGCAGTGAATTACTCCCAAGTAGGCTGAAACCCAGAGTGAACTTCCTTGAGGTAATTTTCCCACCACAGAGCTGCATCTCCCTTCAGAAGGTGCGTGGCACATTTTACCCATTCTTGCCCAGGAACATCCGCAGTCATCAGCAACCTTGACATTTCATGCAGCCAATCATCAGCATCAAGTGGCTGATCAGACACCTCAAATTGGTGTGGGTTGAACTTCAGAAAACTCTTGATGTCTCCTCGCTTGGGAGGTGGAGGTAGCGGAACAAACTCATTCCTCCTCACGCTTTCTTCGAATCGCTGCTAGTTCTGCTGCATTATTCCCAAGGCATTACTAATACTTGCCAACGTAGCCCCCAGTTCAGGTGGTATGTCCTCCTCAGAACGGCGTGGTGGTGCCATCCTATGATTGATATAAAACACAAGTCAGTACTATAATGGAGAATAATAATAATCCAAAATAGTACCAAAATGGAATTAACCAAGATTAAAGGATACAATTCACTAAGATGATATTAAAATATCAACAAAGTTCAAAGCACCTATAAGATATTAAGCATATCGCACACGACTGAACAAGGAGTGTGGTACACAAGCTAACAAAGAAAAAATTTCCGCAAATTTCGGCATTAAAATACCACTATATGCGCGAAACTACTTAACGAATCAAGATTAGTAACTCTACCCATTCAATATACAAGAGCGAATGATAAAAGTAGTGGTATGGTCGCGACTCCATCCCGCACTCAAATCATTACTCCGCACATGAATAAGTAAAACACATATCCCAACACCTTCTTCTTAAGATGATCCTAAAGATTAGTAACTACAGAAACGAACACCCCAAACAAGATAACGTCGGATAACAAAGAGTAAGACAGATCGCACCGGTATACAACAAATCAGATAGATCGCGTCAGTTTACAAAGGACTGTCGGTATGAAATGTACCAACAGTTGATAACCAAAAGGCAGATAGAGATAACAAGTTGGATGCAACAGATAGACAAGGAATTCACACACACACACACAACCTATGGTACTACGGAACCCAGAACACGTGAATCCTAGTTTGTATTTTTAGAAGAGGATTGAAAACGTTACATTTCCTTACCAGAAAAGGGTGGGTGGGTGGGTAAGAAGAAAAATGGAAGCAGTCCTACTCTCACGTTTTGTTTTTCCCTAGTATACATAGCTACCAAAATATTTGCTAGACTGACAACGACCATTTGGCTGAGACCCTCAAGGGCGGGATGGCTCTGATACCAATTGTAACTACCTCGGTGAATTACGCTCTTAGTTACATGCCTGGATGAACGAAAGTGGTTAAAATAGTATGGTGGGGCCCAAGGGCCACTCATAGGTAGACCTGTCAGCCGTCCTAATCACTTCCAGAACATCAGGACAAGAACGAGCGGCGTAATCGGCAGGCGAAGGGATCAACTACATACACAAGTGAGTATGTATGCAAGCCACCATACAACTGTTCACAGAGCCATTCCATCTAAAAGAAATAGAAATATTGCAACGCCATACGGCAAGATCCAAATGTCCTAGATAGGGATAGTAGTTTAGGATAGCTCCTCATACATCAAACATCAGAGTATCAGGCGGAAGCGGAAAACAAGATCCGAGTATGGATAAGAAGCAAATCGGCATAAGAAGCCACATAAATAAACACATCCCGCCCATAGATCTCACGGGTCCCCATCCCCGGAATCTCTACACCGAGTGATTGTTGCCAACATCATCTGTCTCCTCCACCCAGTATCCATCTTGCGAATACACATGTTCATCTGAATCAAACAATTTATCGTGTGAGACCCTAGGGGTACTCAGCAAGTCTTTATGCCTCTAAAGGGGACATATACCTGGGGTGACGCAATTGCAGCAAAAGATAATAACTAACAAGTCTATAGATACTCGCTAACCATCCGCCTAACCAATGATAGACGGATGTCCATTAATTAGTAACAATAGTTATAACAGTATAATTAACAGATCCATCCTCCTTCTCGCTTACCAACGAGAAAGCGAACGAACAACCCAATCGTTGGCATTTTTATTAACCATTCCATGAGCATTGCACTAGTTACTAGTCAGTTACTTAGTCAAATTAAAAGCGGTACTTTAGTTATACTTGTCTATGATCGAGAAACTGTGCTCCAAGTCGTCCATAACCGCGGACACGGCTTTCAGAAAGATTTACCCTACAGGGGTGCACAAATAGCAACACACACTCGATCAACCTCGGAAAAACCAACTCAAAACCCAACGAGGCATTCACGACAAAGTGATCACAGGATTCAGAAATATTTCAGGGGGCCACCCCACTAAGCTACCCGCATCGAAGTTGGCCGGCTCCGGAACGGACCCAGGGTTTGTGTGGACAGCGGTAAACGACTAGGAACCCGAAAGTGTGACTGGGCTTGTCGATACGGCGAAAATGTGTCACGATCCAAAACAGTACAGGTGCTCCACGCACAATCGTAAATAAACAGTAAAGCACAACATAAGTACAGGATAGTAATTAAACCCCAAACTAATTGTGGCCCCAAGAAATAGAAATGAATCAAGCTCTGGCTCAGGAGGGTCCATAAGGCCTCCCGGATGTGGATAGTGCGAATATTCAAGGAACATGAATCAAGTACTCGGGGTCCTACGGGACACAAGTGAGCATGAAAAACCAAATAGCAGATATTGCTCACCGGTGCCTCTTTCATTAGTTATTCCATTACTACTCAGGTTAAGTTGTTTAGGTACCTCGTTATCCATCAGACACTCACATACCCTGCACATGCTATTCTACGACTCGCATGGCTCAAACAACTCATGTAGTAAGGGCTCATGGGATGGAGGAACAAGCTTCGGTGGGGTTTAAAAGTAAAGGCTATGCAGTACTTGGGATTCAATTTAATGCAATCGCGAATCAATGATGCAAGAATAAGATAGAGGCAATAGGTACTATATGAATGCAAGCATGTGGTAGTGCTTGCCTGGCAGCTTAGTTGAAGCGAGAGATGGATCTAGGTAGAACTCCTGTGATTCCTGATAATTCTCCTGCTGGGCGTCTATTCGAAGAAGAACCAAACAAACAAGGGCCAAAATAAATAAAGTGCACAAGCATATGAATAAAATGTGACAAGCAAACAAGCATGCCATGATGAATGATACACAATTTACATGGCCATAATGTAGCATGGCAAGGGTGAGGTGTGGGGACAAGAATAATTCATTTTATTATTTATTTGGTCAAGTTTTATTGCCATAAACAGTTCTGATCTTTAATAATGATATGATGCATGCTTCAATTCAAAACATGGAATGCATAGATAGAATGGGCTCGTCGCGCTGATTGATTTAGACATATTATTTGTCGAATTTGGAGTTGTGGAGTTAAAGTTATTAATTAATTAAGAAAAGGCATTTTTATTGTAATTTTAATCATCTCGAAAATTTAAAGTGCTCAAATAAGATTTTGAATGGCATATTTGAATTCCTCACATTTTTCTGAGTCCAAAACATATATTATATGTATTATTTGGATTTGTAAATCAAAAGTTATTAAAATCAGATTTGAAATTTGTATTTAAACATTTTCTGAAATCATTTTGTTTAAACAGTTAAACAACCAGACTTTTTCCACCCAGCCAGATCTAGCCCCAGCCACAGACAGGTAGGCCAGCGCTGACAGGGCGGGGATGGCGCGTAGAACTTATTCTCACTGGCACAGATGCTAGCCCAGGAGGCCGACAAGTGGGTCCAACGGGACCGCGGGTCCACTGCGCGCGTGGCCAGCCGGTGGGCGACACGTGGCGGATCCAGGGGACTGCGGGTTGGGGTTTTTAGAACCTGGGGGTGATTTTCTGTAAAAAGGCTGAAGGGGATGACTGGTGGGCCTGGAGGGAGCGCGGGTTGGAGAGAGTAAAAAGGTGGGGGGTTTTGTGCAAAGTGCGCAGCTGCCACTGTTGTTCTTCTCTGCGTTTACTGTCGACTGGTCCGTGCGCGACAGCGGACAGAGCGCGGCGCGGGGATCGAACCCGCGACCTGCGGCGCCTGCGCAGAGGGCCGGAGCCGCTGCAGTGGGTGAGGGGGTGTTGACCGGAGGAGGCCGGGCGGCTAGATATGGCTTACGCGACGCCGCGTCGAGGAATCGCTCGTGCACGCCGGCGCGCAGAGCGTGCTCGATAGATGGTCCGGCGAGATCAGGCAGCGACATCGAGAGAGGGTGTGTCCAGGAGGAAGGGTGGCTTACCGCGAGGTGGTCGGAGGTGATGGATCGGGCCGGGGGGGGGGGGGGGCGTCAGATCGGCGACGATGCAGACGACCGGAGCTAGGGTTTCATCGTCGGCCTCATCGGCGTGCAACGGGGTCTGGGCCGTCTCCTCCTCGCTGCTGTGTACGGGGTGATGCAGTGGTCCCCGCTGGTCTTCTCCAACAGCCCAACAACCACGCCACCGGCCTGTAACGAGGAGGTGGAGGTGGAGGCCGACAGATCACCGGTGGTGGAGAGGGAGGTAACGGGGAGGAGAGGGTTGGCGCAGGGCCAGGGGAGGGGCACTGGGCATGACAGAGGCGAGGGGGTGGAGATAAGGACGGGAGTAGAAGGGGGAGGCCGTGGGGAGTACAGTGGTGAAAAAGGTGGCTCGGCCACCTTTTCTCCACCTCGAGCACGTTCTCGGCCGGCTCGGGAGGGGAGTAGCTAGGGTCAGGGCGAGGCCAAGGAGCAGCAGGCTCGGTGTGGGGCCGGGCTGCAGCGAGAGAGAAGGGAGAGAGAGAGGGTCGGGTAGCTAGGTTTGGAGGGGTGGATCGGGTTAGGTTTAGACAAGGGTGGTAGCTCGCCGGCTAGGGTTAGAGAGGGGGATAGGGTGGCCCTTGCTAGTAGAGAGAGGGAGAGGTGCCTCGGCATGGTGAGAGGAGGGTGGTGAGGTGAGGGTTAGGCAAGGGGTTAGGGTTTGGACTAGGGCTAGGGTTACAGAGAGGAGGTTAGAGAGAGGTTAGGGGTTTTGGTATGATCTCTCAAGATCATGCAAGGGGGTTAAGGGGTGGAGCTAGGATGATGGTGAGATTATGGTTACCATAAGGTGATGAAAGGAGGGAGAGAGAGATGTTTAGGGTTTTAGGTGCACATGGCAAGGAGGGAACAAACAAGAAGATGAGGGTTTGGGAGAGAAAGGTGGAGCTCAACCAAAATAAAAAGAATCACTTGACATGATCCCCAAAGGTCCATGCCCCACTCCCCAAAACAAATAAAACCAAAGGAGAAAGATAGTGGTAAATTGCATGGCCCATGCATGGACATTAAATGCCATGTTTAATCTTGTGAGAACAAAAATAAATCCCATGGCATTTATTTCCATGCATTCCCAAAATGTGGAGTAAAGGCCAAGCAAAAGAAAAATAAGAGGAGGTTCCATGGGAAGTAGATGGATGATGCTCATATTTAAATATAATTTGGCCATGCTAGTGTGTATGTTCCACTAGATGGATAGTAGCCTCAACACTATCCCAACATGAGCATACATTCAAACCAATCCATATGGAAGCTATAAAAAGGGGTTCTACTCATAATGCATGCAAAGGTGTCTCCACATATCAATAATGTGAAAACAACATGATGCAAAAGTGAGGGAATGTGGAAATAGAAGTGGATCGATCCCAACCCACATGAGCTAGATTTAAATGCCAAAGGAAAAGTGTAAAAGCTCATGGATAATTAGGATGGTGGAATTATAAGGTGGTGACAAGGAAAAGGTGGTGGAGTTGAATAAAAGATATGTCCCCAACTCAACTTGGGCATCAAGCATTTATCAAGAACCAAATATAATATATCAAGAGCCAAATACAATTAATAATGCATATGAGATAAGAACCAAATGAAAATGGTTTTATACGATGCTCAAATGTAAGGTGGCATGATGACATGAGCATGATATAATTATGATGCAACAATTATATGTAGGAAGTAGCAATTATATCACTAGACCATGTAGCATTACATATGTTAGATAGATGGGATGCTACAACATGTGAGGCTTCTCGTGGGTGCACCCGCGCGGGAAGCCTGCCCAAATCCGACACGGGCCCGCCTTGGCAGCGTCATGTGGCGGTGCAACACACGCGTTAACGCCCGCGTAAAATCGACCTGACATCGATGGACAGCCGTCGTGTACACATGGTCCGCCACTCGACGCCACCGATTAATGACAAACCGGCCTCTCCACCTCACATTTCATCGCATCCCTGGTCGCTTCGCAAACCATAGCCACCGACGAGAAAACCCGAAACCCTAGATGGCGAACAACCACAAGGCCGGCGGCTCTAGATCGGTGGTGGTGAAAGCTACAATTGCGGAGGAGGAGGAGACACGCCCCCAACCGCATCCTCAACCAAGGATTGGCGAGGGTGTTGTACGAGCACCAACTGCTCATGTCATTGGATCATCGGCTCCCGCACGGCTGGAACATTTCCTCCACGGGCTAGGCCATGCCGCCAATCACGGAAGGTGACCACCTGCGCAGCTACATCAACCGTCGCCGCCGCCAGCTTACCCTAGAGAAGGTCGACGAGGCGGGGTGGGCATTGGGAGATCCGGTGCTCTGGCTGCCCCTCTTCCAGCAGGAGAGGGATGCGGAGCTCGCGCGCCTCTACGGTCCCTACACCGGTCGGTTCAACTAGGTCATACGTCGTGCCTGGTAGTACGTTCACGATGTTGATGTCGAGCTACACGCGCGCGGCTAACGCCCGGCGTGTCGACAGATGGAGCCGGTCCTGCCACAGGCACCGCACGCGCCCTCTCTAGGATCCTGTCGCCCCGCACCTCCCCGTACCCGCTGCCCCGTGCCTCCACCGCCTCTCGTGGCCTCGTCATCCATGAGCCTAGCTCCGGTTCAACCTCCGGGACCTCAAATAGCCTTCGTCGCCCCAAGGAGGAGCCTACACCAGTGCCATCGGTGAAGGAGGAGAAGAAGGAGAAGGTGTGGTGGGAGCTGGAGCTCGAGCTGCGGGCCGGCTTTCATGACGCCAATGACCCTGAGAACACGCTGGGCAGGGGCTACTGATGGAGACCTCCTTCAACACGGCACATCCCCTGGGGGAGACGGCGGCCATCTTTTGGTCGACCGTCGATAGCGCCGCGCTGATCGAGGTGGATGACAATATGCCCTCACCGGAGCAGCAGCCCAAGCCAGAGCCGGAGACACCACCGCAGGAGGACGACAGCCTCTCCAGCAATTTCTGGGAACAACGACAAGGGCGATGGCACAGACGGTGGCGACGGAGCGAACAACGATGGCGGCGACGGGCTGGACTATAGCGCCTTCTACATGTACAAGTAGAAAGGCGGTTGTTTTTATTTTGTTTTTATTTAAGTTTAATGTAAATTCGATAGAAGTTTAACGAACTTTGCTAAAATCGGCGTATTTTGTTGATTCTAGTTTGAATTTGTGTTTATTGGGTTCGCCGGTGGGTACATGGCCTCTCGAAAAGAAACAAGGCTCTGCTGGTGCCCCCCATAGCATTGTGTCAATGGTGTTGCCGGCTACCATTTGGGGGCTGCCAGTGAGATGCTCTGAAGCGACCTTGTCGGGCTAGATATGTTGCGGCAGATCTGCGAGTGCGACCCATGGTTCATTTTACCTTGCCTACTTCATAGTTCATGAGGGAATTCCCCAAGAGTACAGCTAGGTGTGGGTAGCCCGGCAAAAAAAAGCCCGATGGGCCAGGCTTTTTAGGCCCGTAGGTTGGACCTGGGCCTTAGATCTGCAGCCCAGTCACTACATAGGATGAAGAAAACCCAGAAATAAAAGGAGAATCCCGGCCTGTGGCCCGACGACCCGAAGGAAATTGCACTGCGCGGGTCGGGCTCGGGCCTAGATTTGGGGCCCGACAACCGGGTCGGGTCGAGCTTGGGCCTGGGAAATGTGCGAGCGGTGTTTTTCCGGCCTGGTCCGAGAAATGCCCAAGTATACCCAAGAGCAAGAGAATTCGGAAAATATATAGCAAGTTTTTTAGTCTCTACATACTGGATATAACATATTGTCTAAATTTAGATATACTTAGAAACTATTTAGTACTCCTTCGTTTCTAATATGGGGTTCCTTAGGGGATAGATCCTTGGGGTGGTCCGATCTTGATGGATTTGAGGCGGGAATGAGGGGAAACCTGATGAACGTCTAAATTTAGATATACTTAGAAACTATTTAGTACTCCTTCGTTTTTAATATGGGGTTCCTTAGGGGATAGATCCTTGGGGTGGTCCGATCTTGATGGATTTGAGGCGGGAATGAGGGGAAACCTGATGAACGTGATGAATTCACTCAACTGTAAGGTAAAGATACAAACACATGCAAAACACACATGTTTTGGTTGTCCTTGTTGGATCGAATCACCAACCCGATAGAATCCTTATGGAATAGCTGCTAGGTAGAGATCCATAAAGGAAAATCTAATCCGAAGCCACTAGAATCCACTATGAAGAGATTACAATCGATAGAGACCCAAAGGGAGAGATCAACGCAACAGAGATCATGGGGTAGAATGAGGGCTCTTACGGCGAGGGTCTTGTATAACCTAGGTTGGTGTAGATCCTAGAGAGGTTCCCACTATGGGAAGATGGAGGCTAAGCCAAATGTACTCAATATTCATTTATGTCCATATTTGAGATACATGAGTATATTTATAGTACTAGGATCGAAGGGGTAGGTGGAGGGAATATTTTAGGGCATAACACCTGATTCTGCGTGCAGACAAATGTTTCAACGATAAGTTCGATGGTGCTAGGATCCAGGCTGGACGAATCATCGGGCATTGGTTGGGTGTACTGAATGGGTTTTCGGTAGGGCACTGGTTGTTTCGATGGAGGACGAACTATTCTAGTGGTGGGCTTAGTCGACCGTGTATGTCGTCAGGATGATTCGACGGTGGGTCTAGCGGGCCCGAGCTGGCGCCGGAACTCCTCTTTTGCCTTATTTTCCATGCTTCTTGCCTGGGCATCTTGACTCCTTGGGCATTCTTGCCTCCTCCTCTAGGCATCATGGTTATGGGCCTGATCATACAATTAGCACTTGGATCAAGTAGGATCTCGTTCACGTGATGATCAACAGAACACAAGAGAAGGAAGGGATTCACCTTTGTTGAAATTGTTAGTGTAGCATGATGTGGACCAATAGTGGTCGCCATGTGTTCGGCTACACCATCTCCCCCCGCTTAAAAATGAGTCGTCATCGACGAAGTTCCTTCATCATCATGCAAGAAAAGAGATGTGCTCATGGTCTTGAGCTTGAATGCAATTGGATCTCCATCGTCAAAACCTTATGCATAGTTGTTGAAGATCTTGTAGTTGTGCTTATGTTCAAGTTGCGATCGTAGATCTTGTAGCATGTTCCTTAGAGGCGGTGGTCTATTTTGGGTACCTTGCAAAACCAACAACAAAGAAAGAGAATTGTATGATGGATTGTTAGCATGGGTCATACTCAAATCACTCTTTTCACGTGTGGTGCCATGAGTCGTGGTAGTCATACTTTTCCACTCATTTGAGGTTTGTGGAACTCACTCATTTGATGGTAGTTCACTCTCTCACCACTCATATCACAAGGGTCCTTAGCTTGTTTAATCTTGGTATGGTTGTCAAGTTGGAAGCAATAACTTGGTTTGGCGTCATTGGTTGGAGCACAAATGTATTGTCATTAGATTTGAAGGAGTATTGGTTAGTTGTAACATCATTTATAGCTCCTCTATCGTATTGCCATGGTCTCCCAAGTAGCATGTGACACACGGTTTTGGAGGAGGATGCTAATGGAGTTTTTGCTTGCTTGGATGAGCTTGGTGCTTGATTTGTTGGCTTGGAGGGGGAATTTGCATTGATTGAAGCATAGTAGGACCTTTTATTATCATAAGCATTTTCCTTTTGCAAGTGGCGCTCGGCTTTGGTAGCTCGATGGAGAATATCAATAAGGTTCTTATACGGTTGGAAGTCAAAAAATCCGTATTGGGTGGCTCAAACCATTGAGGAACCTTGCCATTGTTTGCTCTCGAGTTCTCTCACATCGACTCGCATCATAGTCTTCTCTATTTTCTTGTAGTATTCTTCAATTAACCTTGTGCCTTGCTTCAAATTTCTAGATTGTCGAAGAGATCTTGTCTATAGTGCTCGGGAACGAACCTAGCATACATCACTTGCTTCATGTCCATCCAAGTGTTAATCAGTGATTCTTATTGCTTCTCACGATTGCATAGTATTCCCACCAAACACTGGCGTAGTCCTGAAACTCAAGGGATGACATGGCAACTTTATTCTCTTCAAAATAGTTGTGGACTCGGAAGATCTTATCAATTTTGAGTTCTCAATCAATGTATCATCAGCATCTTCTTCTCCTTTGAACTTGGGCATAACAAATTTGAGCTTCCCAAACTTGTCGTCATCATGCTCATGGTAGTATTTGCGGTGTTCTTGTCTCATGCTTGCTTCATTTGGTTCACGTGGTGGTGGAGGAGGATGTGGAGCTTGATTTCCTTGAGCATGCAGTGGATGAGGAGCTTGACGATCTCTCTCGTGTTCCCTTCCATGCCTTTGCTTGGGATCATTTGCATTAATTGCTTGGCGGTGTCGATGGTGTGGTTGAGCGAAGAGGTGAGCACATGGTTCTCCTTCCTCATCATCGCTTGGATACCAATCTGGTTCACCTTGGAAGTTACGCCTTGCATTGTAGTTGTGAGGATGATGTTGCCGGTTGTCATTGTTGCTGTGGGGAACTTGTACAATAGCTTAGTTCGGGGGTGGTTCATGCTCTTGACGAGGTTGAATACTATCTTGGGGTTTTTGTTACGATATGTCATTATGAGCATGGTGGCGATGATATATTGCTTGATGTGGTTGAGGATCTTGTGGATCAACTGGTTGTTCATGTCGATGACGACCTTGGTTTACCCCATTGTGGTAGTGGGGTTCTCCATGACGGGAGTGTGAGCACGAAGACTTGCCATGACGGCTTGAGGAACGAGTATGGGATGATTTTTACAAGCTTGAGAGATGTCCATGGCGGTTTCCTAGATTGGCAATAGCTTGATCAAGAGCTTGGAATTGAGCGTGATACTCCGCTTGATGTTGCCGATCACGGTAGTCGAACTCTCAAAATGTGTCATCAATACGGGTCTGAAGCCTCTCAAATTGGGCATTGAATTCTTGGTGTTGTGCCCATAATTGGTGTGTGGAGAAGTCTATTGGGTTCGCAACTTAGAAAACAAAAAAATCCTACAATGTGAACAACTAAGCACCAAGATCTATCTACCTAGATACAATCACCGGGTGGATATACATCCATAGATAACTTACCCTCAAATAGTGACAAAGCATTACGAGATTGATCTCGTGGATGGTATAGTCGATCACTTGCCGATCTCAAGATCGTGAGGAAGTCCAACACCGCAACTCATAAGTGCATCCATGATCGCACATAATTCCGATCCTCTAACAACCTCCGTGTTCTCGCTCGAGCAAAGCAGCGGAAGAAGTGATGGGGTTCGTTTCGTAGAAAACAAAAAATTCCTACGGTTGCAACCACCAAGATCATATCTAGGGCATACATGTAACGGTTTCATATGGACTCACCCTCAAAGACCGTAATGTGAGATAACATTCCCGCAAACAAACATGGCTGATGTAGAGTGTACACGACCGTCCTCAAGGACGCACAGACGATTAGCGCCACAAGCGGTAGCACCTCCGTTATCGGTAACACGTGCGGTGTGTCGATGACTCCCGAACCCTCGCTCCAGCTGAGCAACGGAAGTAGCGGATACCCGAGAACTCCTCCAACACTACGACATGGTGGTGATGGTGGTGGAGAGGATCTTGACCAGGGCTTCGCCTAAGCACCTCGCTCGTGGCAATGGACAAGGCTAGAAGGGGAGGAAGATGCCAACCAAAGGGCATATGAGAGGAATGGTGAATGGTGTGAGATGAGAGGGGAGGAGGGGGCCTTTTATAGGTGAGGGGGCATCCCAAGAGGGCATGGCTCACAGCCATGGTGCTACCCCCACCTCTCCCCCAATTATGTGGGTGGACACTCCACTCACATCAATATAGCTCCACTCATCTTCCATTTAATTTCCACTCAAAAAGCAAAGGTATTTCCATTAAAGCACCTTAATTCTCTTGTTTTAATGCAACTCAATTTAATGAACACTTCATTTAATGAGTACTTCATTTAATGAACATATTAACAATTTTATCCCTTGCTTTGTTTCGATACCCCAAAACTATTTCGGCAAATTCGACAGAACAAATTCCTGCGATGCCCATTATCTTCTCGTGTGTTCCCTATCCACTCAATTGCGTCGACTAACCTTAAGTGTGTCTCCCTACAGGTTCGAGAACTATGTAGACATGATCGAGACTTTCTTCGATCAATAATCATTAGTGGGATATGGAGATCCATAATGACTCCAACTAGTTCCACGAAAATCCAATGATCGTCTGAACCTTTTTCGCTGTAATCAAATTCCTTTTGTCTCGTGATATATTACTTTTTCGAGATTCGCTCGGTATCATCTATACCTTGTTTAATCTTGTCCCCGACAAGCACTCTTTTTCTCGTTCCTATGATATAACATTTTAGTGATCAAATCACTTGCTTGCAAGCTATGTCAATGTGATATCACCGAGAGGGCCCTAAGTATATCTCTTCATCATCTGGATGGACAAATCACACTCTTGATCCATGAGCCTCAACTAACACTTTCCAAGTACCCAATGGCACCTTTATAATCACCTAGTTACAAAGTGACGTTTGATGTAATCAAAGTACCTTTCCGATGAAAGTTATTGACATGATCTCATGGTCTAAGGACATTGAGTTACTACGGATGTGATAGCAATATAAACTTGAGGACATAATCGTATTGCTACATCTACTTCGGGTGACTGTTCATCATATCATTCTCCAATGATATGACCCTATTATTAACAACATCCAATGTTCATGATCAGGAAACCTTGATCATCTATTGATCAACAAGCTAGTATTAAGAGAGGCATTACTAGGAACCTTTTATTTTGTTTATAAATCACATATGTATTAATGTTTCTAGTTAACACAATTATAGCATGAGAAATAAACATTTATCATAAGCATGGAATAAGATAATAACCATTTTATTATTGCCTTTCGGGCATATTCCTTTTAGTCTCCCACTTGCAGTAGAGTCAACAATCTAGTTTGAAAAACTTGCGCATTCAACACCTATGACACTTTGGTGTTGTCTATACGCGTTTTCTTGTGGTAAACATAATCCCCGGATCTGACACTTTCAGGTCTATGTGTATTTGCATCTCTTGGCGTCTCTACGCATCACTCATTCTCAAATGAGGTAGCTTTGTATAAATTTGGTGAGAACTTAGTTCCTTGGGGGTTTAAAACATGTTGATATAATTGTCATACAATATATCTTCATAGTACTAGCCGATTGAACCACACCTAGTTCTTTGCTGCTACCATAGCAGTCTCCTTAGCCTTTCGTTCTAGTATCTATCACAATGTCCTTAACCTTTTGGAACTTATCCAAATCCATCATGGAACTTCCTTCCATTACATTGTGCCACCTTAAGCTATAGCTTAAACTGAGATAAACTTAGTTTGTATCTGGTCACAAAACTAGTATCAATGTAACACTTAAAATGAATTATTTTTTCAGTTCCAATGTAACACCTTACAATGAACTATTTGTATAGTGTCAATGTAACACCTTACAATGAACTATCTGTCACTTCTATACACAAAATGTATTCTTAGTTCTTCCAAAGATCATAAGAATATCCTTACTATCATCCAATGATCATTGTATGAGTCACCCTGGTATATGCTCATAACATTTATAGCATAGGACATATCTGGATATGTACATATCATGGTATGATTGATTAATATATTCATGTGATTTTAGTCACAAAGTGTCAAAATACTTGAATCTCGTTATCAAGATATCCATGTGATTTTACTCACCAAGTGTCAAAACACTTTAATCTTGATTTATCAACCTTTTCCATGTGGTAAGAACCTTTCTCGTCGTTCCATATTGAACTCATTCAATATTTCATCTATGTACATTTGGCATAACCATATTAGCGTCTCAATCTATCCAAGTAGACTTTGATGCCAAATATTCGGGTTTTGCCCAAATATTTCATTTAAATCTAATTTAAAAGAAATCCTTAACTTGTGTCAAATAAAAGATACATCATTTCCAATCAATAATATGTCTTATACACAATGTATTAGAAATATATCTTAGCGATCCCACTTAATTTTCTTGCAAAATGCAAGCATCTTCATCATCTCTGATGAAATTAAACATTTTAACATTTTCATCACGATGAAGATTCCAACTCCGCTATGCTTATTTCAACTATTGAAATTTGCATGCCTTTTAGCATCCTTTGATTTAACAAAACTCCTTGGATCGTGTCACGTACACGTCCTAGGTAACCATTCTATTAGAAGAAAGTTGTTTTGTTTGTTCAACTAGCATATACAACAATTGACATATGTAGTGGTTGGTACACTAATCCGTCCAGACTAAATATCACTACGAAAGATCGAATCTTGTCGTATTCAACTCCTTGAACATTGTCGTAAACTCTTTACCGACAGGTCGACTATTTCATAGATGTGAAACATCCATGTCTATTTCTTTATAGATCCAAATACGACTGATAGGCTTCATGCCTTTTAGAGGGTCTTCCAAGTTTAGTAACTTGGTTTCTCGTGTATGGAAATATCATGGATTTTAGGGCTTCAAGCCATTTGACAGAGTCATGGCTCATCATCGCTTCTTTGCATGTAGTCAGTTCATCATTATCAAACAATAATGATTCAATCTCAAATCTTAGTATTTGATTCTCTACCCGACCTATGTGGTTCAATAGGAACTTAGGTCTCCGTGATCACAACCTTTGAGGCATGCGAGCCATGAGCATTATGGCTGCCTTCGGGACATTTTCCGGCGCTGTGCAACTCAACACATATATCTTAGGTTCAATAACCTTATCAAAGTTCTATTGTCCTCCCACTTAACTTTTCACGAAAAATTCCTTCTCAAGAAACTTGACGTTCTAAGCGACAAACACTTTTGTCTTTGGTGCTATGGAGGAATACCCAACAGTTATTTGGAATAACCTACAAATACATGCTCATCCGACTTTGGTTGTGAACATTTTACTGATTCCTAGCATACCAAAATTTAAGAAAAGACAACTTGGGTTTTATCCCAATCCATAACTTATATGGTGTTATTTCAATGGATCACGATGAAGCTCTTTTCAGTGTAAAAGCAGAAGTCACTACATCTTAATCTTTAAAATATAATGGCAATTTAATAAATAACACCATTGATCCTACCATATGAAACACGGTTTGATCACATTTCGCGAAAACTCCATACTCCTATGGTGTTTCGAGAAAGGCAAGTCAATGGAATGATTCCTCAAATCATAGGTGTTTTGCTAAATTTGTAACTCAAATATCTTTCTTTATGATCCAATCATAAATTTTTTATTTTCTTGTTACAATGATTTTCCACTTTATCTTGAAATCCTTTGAACATTTTCAAATGTTTCATACTTCTCCCTTATTAGTAAATATAAAATATACACATATATTTAGTCAAATTTCGGGGAAAACATATGAAGTTTAAATCCGTCGCTCACGACTACACATAATGGACAATATACATTGAGATGCACTATGTCCAATAGGTTAGGCGTTCGTTCTTATTTGTCCCATGACCGATGATTTAATTATCTCTAGGAAAGTTTCACAAGCGTCAATTGAACCAAATCAAAAGACTACAAAAATCCATAATCATGGAGTGTTCTTCTTGTTTTCTTTGCAACATAATTTAAATGACGATGTCACTCAAAAGTGATATTCCAATCATTCGTCTTGCGACTTTTTAACATCAATGTTTATGGACGTGATTTATCCAACTAGATTGGTAAAAGTTCATCCATGGTCTATGGAATACGGTAATTATTTGAATAACCATTATTCTTATAATATCAGAACAAAATAACAATTAGTAATACAAATCTTTAAGGCAAGCTTTGATGTTAACGAGAAACACAATAACACTTTATTTGTTTTCAATGAACATCATCACATATTATTTTGCTAGTTACTTAGGACATTGTTGGTCATGAATTGTGTTGTTCTGTATGACACTTCATATGAACAAATTCGATATCCAACACCCAAGAACCACATTGTTTAATTAGCAAATAATACACCCATAACATGTATATCATCTATATACCTAAGCTGTATTTTTCCAATCTTTTTCCTTTCTGCCAAATATTTACCAAATTCTCTTTCAACATTACCTTTCCTTCTTAAAAGAAACTATCAGCATCAATAGTGGTGGCATACATATGACACATAGTCCAAAGCGTGTATAGTCAAATACTAATACCTCTGGACTTGCACTTTGAAGTTGATCACTGATGACTACAAGTGCACAAATCGTTTGCAGCTAGTTTTGAAGTTTAGATATCGATCCCACAGGGTGCTCAAAGGTAAGTGTTTATTCGTGAAGTCTCTGTCACACCCAAAGTTGTCACATATCTTCGAGTGAATTGAATACAAGTGTTTAAATAAGAATGGGAATTTTATTAAATGCAATAGATGTAAATAGAACTAAAATGTAAACTTCGGAAATATAAAGCATAAAAGTAAAGAACGGCTTTGCTTGTTTGTTGTTTCCTGTAGATGACGAAAGAAGGCACGGGGAGATTCAGTGCATGGTGATAGTGCTGTGCCAGGTGCACAAGTGGTAAATGTAACAATTATAATCTTATAGATATGTGTGTAGGCGAGCAACCCATAATTAGCTAGAACTCCTCTTGGTAGATTTCATCCCAACTTCAATAGTCCTACTAGCCTGCTACCAAAACCATGGTTAGACACTAGACGATTAAGACCCTTTAGGTTGCTTAGCGATTAAGCTCCTTGGATCGGACTAATGCAATAAGCACAGTGGTTACTCGTTATACTCGAGCCAACTAGCTTTCCATTGATATCCCTGTGTCACCCAGGGTCGCCGGTCTACTAGCGTATAAGATCTTATCTATGTAGAACAAGGTATCATGTTGTCTAGGCCCTTAATTGGACAACAAGCATTAGGCATCCCACATATAGTCAAGCACACATATTATAGTATTTAGAATCAATCACAAATTAGTGGAAAATATATGAAGGCGCATCACATCTCACCAATCCCCCACATCTCCCACGCCCAAGAGAATTACTCACACATGAGAGAAGAACAGATCATCAACATAATTGAATAAAGGGAATTCGTCTTGGTATTACCGTGGATATCCACAATAAGAATAGAAAAATATCCAACACAATTGAAGATGGGAAGAAACAATATCAAACCCTAGTCTTGCAAGGTAGAGATCCCTCTCTCTCTCAAGTACAAGTAGTGGCTATGGGGGTGTATTGGCTAGGAGGTCGAAGATCGTGGAGCGAGATGAAGAACGTCTTCTCCTTCTTCTTAGGATCTCTTCTTTCTCCCTTCTGGATGGTGTGGCGGCTGCTATGTTCTGTTTTTGTTCCCTATCCCTTCACAGAAGTTGTCCCGTTTGACAAGACAGAGGTAGAGGCAACGATACGATGGGAACTATACAGCCATTCCCGCCGTATAGTTAGTCGTTAAGCCATCTTTGAGCTCCCCTCGCGTGCTTCCAAAGTGGGACTTCCTTGTTTTCTCCAGAATATTTTATTTCTCTAGTTAAATCCTTCTATTGACATTCAGAACCTGAAACACACATTAAAATCTAAGTTTTCTTTGCTACCAAAGTATTAGCGTTAGGTAAAGCCAGAAAACGATGAAATCTGGGAGAAAACCATCAATAAAAGCCATAAAATGTGTAGAATCTCACAACTATCAATCACCATCATCAAATGTTTGGTATTCTTTCAAATTTCATTCCTTTTAGTAATCCATTTAATATAGTAAAAAATTTACCTACATATTTTATCCATCCTTATCATGACAACTTTCACGATCAATCTACTATAGCTTATAAAGGTGAATCGCGAATATAATGTTAGTTCTCAAAACCTTTTGGGAGATTAGAACACCTAGCATCTCCAACCTTTGCAAATTCTCATACAATATGAGAACATGTATCTTACTAAAATTATATTCTATCATATTTCAACCTAGCATTATTTTGGATATCATAATATCTTCTACAGATGATGGTTTCTGAAACAATTTTCAGCTCCTAGATAATGTTTATATTAAAATAATTTTTAATATTAAGAATCATGGAGGAAAGCATGATACTTAGATACTAACGCTAGAATTTGTTACTCTTGATTCAATACAATTTATTGAATTTCACAGAGTAAGTGAGGTTTTGCTGAAAGTTTTCAATAGTACTTTAAACTTTAAATTGACACATATATAATAATACAATACCAGTTCGTAAAGTAAAAATTTCCAAAATCCTATAGTTATATTATCTCAATCATAGCTAAACACAAGGTAGTTAATGAATGCCAGTAACTACAATGAACTATGCAAACTCACTTCAGTTTATAATAGACTGAGTTCAAATTAATCCAAATTACTAAATTGAACTCCCACTCAAAAACGATATCCCTCGAATCATTTTTAGTGATTACATTAACCAAATTCACTACGCCGTGACCGATCATCACGAGTGGTGGCGCATCTCCAATGGCGAGCACCGTATGGGCATCATATTATCTATATGACTCATGCTTTACCTTTCGGTTCATGTTCCGAGGCCATGTTTGTACATGCTAGGCTCGCCAAGTAAGAACCTTAGTACCCGCGTATGTAAAACTGTCTTACACCCGTTGTATGCGAGCATAGAATCTATCACACTCGATCATCACGTGGTGCTTCGAGAGGACGAACTTTCTTAACAGTGCATACTAAGGAAGAACATATTATTATCTTGATATTTAGTGGGAGGGATCATCCTATAATACTACTGAGATAATAAAATACTACCGAGGCGATCAAATCAACGCAAAATAAGATGCATCAAAGGATAAACATCACATGCATATATAATGTGATATGGTCCTTCTCACATTCGATCTCCATCTTGTGCGTCTTGGTATGATATCCATCACTCCAACAGCGTTTCACCAAGGTCCGTGGTGCCACCATCATTGTTGTTTTCCACTAATCTAATTACATGGATTTCCATTTTCCGAAACGTAGACCATAAAATAAAATAACAACCATATGGATCCTGCCGGTTGTTTTACAATAAAAGACATTGCATACAACACTCTTTGTATCATAGACCATATCACATCACATGCCCTGCAAAAACAAGTTCAACAACTCTAATTTACTTTTGCATATTTTACGCGGCTTTGGGATTTCTAGGAGAGAACCGCTCTACCTACGAATTTTAGCCACAACATTAACAATCAAGTTATTTGCAAACTGTTGTAAATTATATCACGATTATGTTGGGAGAGACAGACACCCGCTGAGCCACTTATGCAATACGATTTGCATGTCAAGCATGGGACATGTATCATGTGTGAGGACATGTAAAGTTAGTTCGGGCTGCTATCAACGCCCACATCTCTATGTGTTCTAACTGTACAAAGCATCTACATATAGATATAGTTCTGATACCACTGATGGGGTTCATTGCATAGAAAACAAAAAAAATCCTAAAGTTGCAACCACCAAGATCATATCTAGGAGATACATGTAATAGTTTCAGATGGACTCACCCTCGAAGACCGTAATGTGGGATAACATTCCCGCAAACAAATGTGGCTGATGTAGAGTGTACACGACCGTCCTCAAGGACACACAGACGATCAACGCCACGAGTGGTAGTGCCTTCGTTATTGGTCACACGTGCGGTGTGTCGACGACTCCCGAACCTTTGCTCTAGCTAGGCTACGGAAGTAGCGGATCCCTAGAAACTCCGCCAACACTATGACATGCTAGTGATGGTGGTAGAGAGGATCTTAAGCAGGGCTTCGCCTAAGCACCTCACTCTAGGCAATGGAAAAGGCTAGAAGGGAAGGAAGATGCCAACCAAAGGGCATATGAGAGCAAGGGTGAATGGTGTGAGATAAGAGGGGAGGAGGGGAGCCTTTTATAGGAGAGGGGGCAGCTCGAGAGGGCATGGCGCACAACCATGGTGTTGTCCCCACCTCTTCCCCAATTATGTGGATGGACACTCCACTCACATCAATATAGCTTCACTCATCTTCCATCTAATTTCCATTAAAAAATCTAAGGTATTTCCATTAAAGCACTTTAATTATCTTGTTTTAATGCAAATAAATTTAATGAACATTTCGTTTAATGAGTACTTCGTTTAATGAACACATTAACATTTTGATCCCTTGCTTTGTTTCGATACCCCGAAACTATTTCGGCAGATTCGACAGAATAAATTCTTGCGATGTCCATTATCTTCTCTTGTGTTCCCTATCCGCTCAATTCCATCGACTAACCTTAAGTGTGTATCCCTACGGGTTCGAGAACTATGTAGACATGATCGAGACTTTCTCCGATCAATAATATTTAGCAGGATATAGAGATCCATAATGACTCCCACTAGTTCCACGAAAATCTAATGATCGTCTGAACCTTTTTCGCTAGAATCAAATTCCTTTTCTCTTGGGATATATTACTTGTTCGAGATTCGATCACTCGGTAACATATATACCTTGTTTAATCTCGTTCTCGACAAGCACTCTTTTTCTCGTTCCTGTGATATAACATTCTAGTGATCAAACATTTGCTTGCAAGCTATGTCAATGTGATATCACCGAGAGGGCCCTGAGTATATCTCTCCGTTATCTGGATGGAGAAATCCCACTCTTGATCCACGAGCCTCAATTAACACTTTCCAAGTACCCAACGACACCTTTATAATCATCTAGTTACAAAGTGACGTTTGATGTAATCAAAGTACCTTTTCGATGAAAGTGATTGACGTGATCTCATGGTCTAAGGACATTGAGTTACTACGAATGTGATAGTAATATAAACTCGAGGAAATGATCGTATTGCTACATCTACTTCGGTTGACTATTCATCATATCATTCTCCAATGATATGACCCTGTTATTAACAACATCCAATGTTCATGATCAAGAAACCTTGATCATCTGTTAATCAACCAGCTAGTATTACACTACAAGAAAAGTTGGCTTTTACAACAGATGATTATTGTGGTTGAAGGCCCATTTTTCGTGGCTAAAAAGTCTTCTGCAATGGATGCCCATCGTGGTAAAAGCCCCGTCACAAAAGAAACTACCATGGTTTTCTAACTATGGCGGATCGCACCCTCCAGCCACGAAAACTTGTTCCGTCATAGATCTATTTGCCAGCCCTATTGACTGTTGACGTCATGCAAGATGCCACGTGGCGAACACCGTTAACGCCTAGTTACTGCTGTTAACGGTCAGAAAAACCGTGAAAGAAGCCAGGCCTAGAATAGACCTGCTAAATGTTAAGTAGGCCAGCCCATGAGGAAAGCCCAATAAGAAGAAGGCCCGTTACTGTTTCATCCAGCACTGTCTGAAATGGTCCCACTAGTGCAGACATCCGCAACCCGTGAACTTTCAGGCCCAACACTGTTTCAGCCTATAGAAGGCCCACCTTGGTCTAATACTGTGCGACCCATTTTCAGCCTGGGCCAAGTCTGTCCGTTACTGTTAAGCCCTTCTGTCGGCCTATCACTTTTCTTGCACCCATTGTGGGCCGTTACGGCCCTCTATAGTTACGGCCTTTACTGTTCTAGACATTCACTGTTCTGGCCTTCAACTATTCAGTCCCATAAACAGGCTAAAGATTCTGGCGTACTAAAGTTCTGGCCTTGTTACTGTTTCTGGTCTGTTACTGTTCTGGCCTTTCACTATTCTGGCCTTTCACTGTTCTGGCCTTTCACTATTCTGGCCTTTCGCTGTTCCGGCCTTCCACTATTCTGGCCTTCCACTATTCTGGCCTTTCACTGTTTTGTTCTTTTACTATTCTGTTATTTTGCGGTCAGATTCTACAAATAATTGCCTCGGTGTAGGCCCATCACTTTTGATTGGTGGCCCATCAAGGACTGATAAAACATTGTGGGGCTGCTACTGTTTAAGCCTATCTAACTTAGATCCATTGCCAGGACATAAACATGGATAAACAAAGAACACAACTTCTCTAAAATGCTAAATAAATTTTGGAACTGTGGAAAAAAAACTTATAACTGGAAAATTAGTAAATTATTACAGTCCTAAAAATTCTGTAGCTCGTAAAGCATCATCGGAGTACAACACAGCTGATAAACAATATAATCTCAGTTTCAAAAATGTTCCTTTTAGGGAGCTCGCGCCGCCTCACATGTAACAGCGGGATTACCACGAGACTTGTTGAGGATATTATTAAGTAGATTCTCCATCAAAGCTTGCCTATTTTTTTACTCAGATAACTCCTTCCCTGCTATGGAGACTACTGCATCTGTTCTATTGGCTTCCTGTCCAACTACATCAAGTGCATCTTCGAGTGCAGCACCAAAAACTCTTTCCGCTGAAATGTATGGAGCAGTCGATATTGTGTACCTACGTGATCAATACACACTATCACTCCGGCTCTGTCCAAAGAGATCTACACTTGAGGTAGTTGTTTTCTGTTCTTCCTTCATATTTATATTTGCAACCTAAAACAAAAATAAACGTCATATAACATAATTACCAAGGAAAACAAAAACCAACGAATTTCAAATCAGTCCTTTTGCTAAAAGGAAGAAAGCAATTAGTAACAGCAGGGCATCATACATCTCTTTCTTTTGGAATAACTGGAACAATTGACTTCATAGAGGGATGAGATAGTGTGCAACTATCACTTCTGCCCTGTGAAATGACTGCTCTACTTGATGAAGGTGAAACTAAGATAAAATAAGTTACAACATCATACAAAGAAACCAAACTACCATGTTCATTCTCAAAGATTTTCAAAAGATTATTTGGTCTGTTATAGCGATGTAAGCACTCAACACAAGGACCTCATGCAGACAGGTGCCTCTAATAGAATAGCCAAATCATTTTAGAGAAATGATCAAATAATCTATCGAACAGTTAGAATGTTTAAATTTTTTGATTGTCCGCCCAAAGACAAAGTGTACTATCATCTGCCTCGTATTAAAATAGCCATACACATGTAAATACCATAATGATATTTGAAGTAGGTGGTTCTTTATATTGGATTCGTTGCATTTCTGGCCTTGTTATAATTATCCTAGTGCCTCCAACAAAAAAACAAATCAACTAGAGTTAATGGCATGACACCAAGGGACTTAAACCTTAAAAAAGGGGGGCGTCCTTACAGTAGCTCTATGTAGAGTCTCAGGGTTGTTGATCTGGTTACAGGTATGTTCGTCGACGATGTCCGCTGCATCAAGTAATTGGACTGGTGGTCTCCATAATTCAGTGTGGGTCCTCAGCATAATGGTGCGGCGAATAGTGAACACAAAAAGGTTCCAGTCTCACAGATGTTAGCATGAAGTGATACAAAAGAAATAGATACTTACGAGATTATAGGGGCCATTCATTCTACGATTTCTAGTGTAAAGTGCACCTGTTCATTGCGTAACAACATCAATCAGTTAGGAATAGTGGGGTAAGCAGAAGCAAATGAAACAGACATCTTAGTGGAAGCAGTATAACGAATATAAACATTTACTGCATACATAGGATAAAAGCATCAAGCAAGAAATAACAATTAGTGCCATAGCCTATGCCAAGCCAGAGAGAAATTATGACCGCATCACATATGTGCACTTACTAAAGTAGATAATAGAAACAAATGTGTTAACCGTTGGCTGACTCATATTTCGCCATGAAATACAAAATCGCACTTGAATGCCTTATGGTTAAACCTGACTACAAAAAAATTATTTAGGAAGATACGGGTAACAAGTATAGTACTTGTAAGTTACTACAAAAGTAGCACCAATACAAAATACAGTTAACTGCTACATATTTATCTTACCAAACTCCAAGGAGATATGGTTACCTCGGTCGCGACGGCATTTAGGCATGATGCGAATCCTGGGTGATGACGTCGAGGTTGTCGAGGGTGCTGCAGTTGCGTGCTTGTGGGCGAAGGTGAAGCAGAATAAGGGTTCCTCTGAGCGCTGATCGACAACGACAAAGAAGCAGATTCCTGGCGGTGGGAATGTGTTCGGAGCGCCAGGAGAGTGGGTCGGTGAAGCAGATCTGGTGCAGTGCACGACAACGACGGTGAATAAGATCTAAGGTGCTGAAGGTAGATCTGGGGTTTTTCGTAGGGCTTGCACAGCTGGGGGTGAGAATTGTGTGTGGGTGAGGGGGGGGGGTCGGTGGTAGGGGGCGTTGTATAGAGGTACTAAACGGGGAAATTATGATTGAAGCCCCAACGAACTGACTTCACTAGGGGTAGAAGGGGGATTCCAAGATGTTTGAAACATTGGAGAGCGAGAGATTTTCCCGCTCGACTAAATTCAGATTTATGTATAGTCCAAGTAGTAGTAAATTGGTAAGCCGTACTCCCTGGAATCAAAGGTCGATAGGCACATCGGTGATCATCCATGGCCCATACTGCCTTAGTTCAGAAATTAAGGGCCCATTTGGCCATTTGGCATCTAAATATTGATCATCCATGGCCTAGATTCGCTCAGTTTAGATATTAAGGACGAGTTTGGCATCAAAGTATTTTTAAATTATTTAGAAAACATTTTGATTTCTGAATAAACTGAACTATTGAATACCTTTTAGTATTTTCTTCCAACAAATAATAGGGGTTTAAACTGAAGTATTCTCCAAAACTATGTTTTTTAAAATAATTGAGAAAGAGGCCAGACCCCTTTTTGAAGAAACTAAGAAGAGAGAAAACTGAAGTATTACTTTGGTAGGCACTAAAATACTATGGCATTAATATATTTCCATATTATATCTATTCATGAATGATGATGCGTATGAAGATGTTGTCACCAAGATAGGTAGTGAGCATGAAAATTATGATTAAAGCCCCAACCAACTCGAGTGAATTTGTTTATCCATAGTCCAACTAATAATAGCATAATGGTAGGCCGGTGGTATGGGGAATCGAGTGTAATAATAAAGCGCCCCGAGCTTTAAAAAAAATAAAGCGCCGTTTGTCGATAACTTTTCAATCACTATGGTTGGCAATGTTCATACTTCTATTCTAAACAAAAATATGGGAACCCACTATTTCGCTAACGTGAATAATCTAGCGCCTGAGGGAAGACATCAAACCATTCATAAGGTAAGCAGCGACGGTGTTCTCATCGAAAAAATGTGAAAGTTGCTAGGCCCCACAACTACTTTATTCTCACAACTCTTATTGTCCCTTCGCGCTAAGGATGAAAATTTTACCCACGAGTGCCCGCAGGTACTGTACCCGTGTTGGTAGGGTATGGGCACAATTTTATACCCATGGGTAATACCCATACCCTAACATGTTAAGTCATGGGTACGGGCACGAGTAGATAGACCCATGCCCTACCCATTTAAACTGACATAGTAGTAAAACTTACATGTAAAGTTACAACCTATGGGGCCAACCAATCTAGGGAAGAGTATAATACTGTGGCTTCTAAACTTCAATATTTTTCATGGGTACGGGCATGGGTAAAGTTTTATACCCGCGGGTATGAGTATGGGTAAAATTCTACCCATTGACTAAATGGGAGTGGGTATGATATTGTTCTACCCTACTCATACCCTACCCATTGCTAGCCTTACTTCGCGCTCATTCATTTATGCGGCCACGTTTTCCTTTAGGTTTTTCGAAAGTTGTTCGGTCATGCACACATAGCATATTCTATGAAGTACAATAGTACAACATACGTAGACCACAATTAATTATTCGAACTAATTACTATGGTTCTTATTTAAAAATAAAAATTACTAGGCTTTAGAGCATGTCCAACAACCTTTTTGTATTGAATTGCTAAAATCTGACTCTAGAAAGAGGAGCACGAAGGTTTATCAATAGAACACAATTTCCAATTTCCCAGCCTTCCTATAAGCATTCATTAGTGTTTACCCTTCCTAGCAAAAATCATGTCTACTCTCTCCATTCCGAAATATAAGACATTTTAGCTTTGTGAAAGAAATATATCTAGACGCCTTTTAATGTAAAGGTTCATGATACATTGCAAATGTATCTATAATTTTTGATGCTCCATGCTTGGTTTTATTCACTTCTTGTGTTTTGTCCACACTTTGGAGTACTTTTCATATGATTTCTTGGACTAACATATTAACAAGAGCCACAGTGCCAGCTGCCTGTTTTCTGCTGTTTTTGGTTCTAGGAAAGTCAGAAAATGAATATTCTCGGAATTGGACGGGATAAAAGCCAAAGTGCCTATTTTTCCGGAAGACTCACGGAGCCAGAATACGAGACGGAGGAGGGCCAGGGGCTGGCCACACCCCCCCAGGCGTGGGGTGGGCCTGGCCATGCCAGGTCATGGTGTGGTGGCCCTAGGCACCCCCTCGGTCCCTCTCTTCGCCTATAAGAAGCCTTCTGACCTAAAAACTCTGAGGGGTTCGACGTTTTTCCAGAAGGAGTTCCGCTCCGCCGCCACCACCAGATTCCACGAAACAGCACCAGAAACTCTGTTCTGGCACCCTGCTGGGACAGGGAATTGGAGGAGATCATCGCCATCATCATCACCCTCGCTTCTCCATCGACCATCCATGTTTCCCCCATCTATGAGTGAGTAATCCCCCGCTGTAGGCTATGGGGATGGTAGGGATTGGATGAGATTGTTCAAGTAATGGCATCAGATTGTTAGGGCATGGTGCCTAGTATCTTTTATTAGTGCTTTATGACTTTGTTTTGACTTGTTGTGCTTAATGCTTGTCACTAGGGCCCGAGTGCCATGATTTCAGATCTGAACATGTTATTGATTCATTATTATAGTATTGTTTAAGGTCTTATCTGCAAGTTGTATACACACGTTGTTGTCCGGAACCTATGGCCCCGAAGTGACAAAAACCGGGATAACCGGAAGGGAATGGCTTTGATGTGAGGATCACATGTGTTCATGGAGTGTTAATGCTTTGCTCCGGTGCTCTATTAAAAGGAGCACCTTAATTGCCAGTAGTTCCCTAGAGGCCCCGCTGCAAACGGGCTGACAGGACAAAAGATGTTGTGCAAGTTCTCATTGCGAGCAAGTATGACTATATATGGAACACATGCCTAAGATTGTCTAGTACTTGGATGCTTTATCTTATTTATCTGCAATTGCCCTATGTTCTGATTGCTATGTGGATTGTCTTTTCCATGCAACGGCCGTCCATCCATACCTATGCCTACCGCACTCGAATCCCACTGTTTACTGCTTTTGTTAGTACTGTCTTTACTTTGCTACTTCTGCTACTTTGCTATTCCTGCTATAAAATTGTTGCTACTGATAAACTGCTGTGAGCAATATTGTTTCCAGGTGTAGCTGAATTGAAAACTCAGTTGTTAAGGCTTATAAATATTCTTTGGCTCCCCTTGTGTCGAATCAATAAATTGGGTTTCACTTCCCTTGAAAATACTGCGATACACCCCCTATACTTGTGGGTCATCAAGACTATTTTCTGGCACCGTTGCCGGGGAGCATAGCTTTATTTATCAAGTTCACTTGGATTCACTATTGTTCAAGCTAAGTTTATTTTCACTTTGTTTGCTTGTTTCTTTATCAAAAATACAAAAAAGTAGTTCCTACTCTAGTTGTTATTTTCATTGGTCTGTTATTGTCTTGCTTTATCATGCTTGTTGTCAATGGTTGGTTTCTTTGAAACTGAAGCTTATTGGCAAGGTGGGTTCACGGAAGATCAAAAATATTATTATAAGGAACACCGCTTGTCACAAAAAGGGAAACACTTATAGGAACAAATTGATAGACTGTATACCATTGCTAGAAACATGTGCTCTACTTATAGTGTTACTTATTGTTGTGATGAATCTTGTTACAGAAAGAGGTATAAACACCTCCCTTTTTAATGTGAGTATAATGATAATGATACCATATCTTCCTATGCTAAAGGAATTTATGACTTTTATGATGCGGAACAAATTGAAGAATTTTATTGCTTGGAAGGGTGCTTTTGAACTTGCTAGTTTGCTTGAAAATATTGATGATTCACCTTACAAATATGAGGTTTATGGTATACTTAAATTTTGCTTTGATAATTACAAGGATGAAAATGGCTATATTCTTGAATATTTTAATAGATGCTTTCCACAAATGAAAGAGACTAATGCCTTGCAGGATCCTATGGAGGAAGAATTTGATGAATCTGAAATCTCTTTAGATGAAAAAGAGGAGGAGAGTGATGAACAAAAGGAGGAAGAATGGATTAGCTACCCATGCCTACCTTATAATGAGAGTAACTCTTTATCCCTTACATTATTTGATTGTCCTCCATGCTTACTAAAGGAGGATGAATGTTATGTTCCTGAGGATTCTTTTGAAAGTGTTAATAATAAAGCTTTAGTGCTTGTAGATCATGAAAAGCATGCTTTATGTGATAGTTATATTGTTGAGTTTATTCATGAGGCTACTGAAAATTATTATGAGAGAGGAAAATATGGTTGTAGAAGTTTTCATGGTGTTGAAACACCTCTCTATGTGCTGAAAGTTTTGAAGTTACTCTTGTTTTATCTTCCTATGCCTATCACTTTGTTATTTGCTTACACGATTCCTATGCATAGGAAGTGGATTAGACTTAAATGTGTTTTGGATTTGCTTCTTGATGCTCTCTTTTACTTCACTTCATATTTCTTATGTGATCATCTTCTCAAACTATTATGCCTGAAGATGATAATATGTCTATTATTCTTGGGAGACCTTTTCTTAAATACTACAGGAGCTGTTATTAATTGTAATCAAGGGAAGGTGACCTTCAATGTCAATGAAAAGGAACATACTATCTATTTCCCCAAGAATTTTGAAAGGACTTATGGTTTGAATTCAATTGAACATGTTGAAGGCATTCAAGTTGGAGAAATATATTGTTCCATACCAAGAGAAAAATTTGAAACTATTATGATTGGGACCATTGCTATCAAGGTTGAGGTAACATAATCATTAGTGGAATACAAAGTTTTGTCTCATATGAAATTGTTTTGGTAAGAAGACCTGATCAACCTTGTTAACAAAAGGATTTCATTGAACAAAACAATGTTTTCACCATGATTATCTCCGCTTACTTCTATTCTATCCATTTTAGTTTTTTCTTATGCCTAACTTAAAGGCGTTAAAGAAAAGTACTTATTGGGAGATAACCCAAAAGTTTAGATGAGTCTTGGAAGTTATTACTTCAGTAATAACCGCTCCTTATCCTTTTTATTTGCTTTTTGTGCCAAGAGTAACCTCTAATGAGAGAGAAGTAATGATTGGGAAAGTTGCTGTCCCAAACAGATTTCGGTGCTTCACCGTAAAAATTCGTGTAAAATCTCTGGACGTCTTTTTGAGGCGTAAATTTTTGTGCTTATGCCCCAGGTTGTTATCTAACTTTCGTTCATTCAACACTTTTTTATTTGAGAAACAGAAGGTCTTCGAAAAAATTTGTATTTACCTGCTGGTCTGTTTTGACAGATTTCTGCATTTGCTTCTTGTTGGTTCCTTTTTGAGTTCTTTTGGGGAATTGAGATTTTTGAGAGAAGTGCTATAGTAGCTAGTGTTCTAATGGAAGTTTTATTTGGTGTTAGAACTGAACCTTAAGACTTATTATCTTGAATGCACTAATGTTGCTAATAAAGATTGTGTGAAGTTTTATATAAAGGAAAAATTTCAGGTGTATGGAAGGAATGAGTAATGAGATGAAGGATGGACTAAAGCTCAAGCTTGGAGATTCCACGTGTGTCACCCCAAGAAATATCCAAGAAGTACAAGCGTCAAAGCTTGGGGATGCCCAAGGCATCCCTTTCTTCATCAATAAAAATCCCAGGTTTCTTCCAAACACTTCATTTTTATTATTTCATGCACAGTTGTGTTGTTCTTGGAGCGTCTTCTTTTTCGTTTTTGTTTGCTTGGTTTTCTTAGTTTGCTAAATTAATTGCTTGGACCCCCTCTTTCATACATTGGTGTTCAAATAGTCTGGTTTGGATTGGGAAATAGTAGGAAAGCTCATGCTTAAGTGGTAAAGAGAGCTTGTTTTTGACTGTGGCCTATGCTTTGTCATGCCATGCTTGATATTGTTTTGGCTTTATGCTTAGTATTCTTTGCTGTAGCATGACTTGTTATAAACAATTGAGATTGCTTAATGTGCCTTGGATGAATCATGCGTTGTTTTAGCATATTAAAGCATAGTATTGTGGTATTCTCCTTTGATGCTTTATTTGGGTTGACTTGGCACATGCTCACACCATGTTATGACTATCTCAAGTCACCATAAGCCTTTATGATCCTTTAGTTTTCAACTTGTACTATCACTTTATGCTTTGATCAATGATGTTTTGTCGCTCTGCATGATTATGGCCATTATTGCTCACTCATTTGTCGCTCCCTTACTATTGCTAGCCTTCACTTACACTGAGTATGTTTTACTAAAGTTTCCAACTACCTAAACCAAATATTGCCAAAGTGTCCGCCATACCTACCTATTAGCATCATTTGCTACTTCCGTGCATATTCAATATGCTTTGTTTTCTTTCGAATAAAATGTTTGCTTGTTATGAGAAAGTTAGTTAGTAAAGCTCTCACGAACTTGATGACACACTTTATTTTCTTGCATTTAATAAACCTGAACCATTGCGTCCTTCTTTTTTGCGTATATGCTTGCACTTTATAAGTTGAAGTTAGCAGAAACATGTATCATGGGGAACGCTTTCAACATTGCATTGGTACTTAGTACCTCGTTGATATCATGTTCTTTTGTTTATGGATCCCGACGGTGTGAAATAAAAGTGGAACTTGTAAGATCATGGAGTTTGTATGTATGTTAGCGAAACGCCTGGCCCGCTAGCCTAAGCCATGCCTAATCATGGTGGAAACTTGCAGCATAACCATATTGAGCATTCTATGAAGCATCCTCAATAAAAATCTATGCACATAGTAAATAAAAAGATCGCTGAGATGCTCATTGTTTGCTTGCCTTGTCATTTTGATTATGGGATAACTCCTGTATCATGTGCAAGGGGTACCCCGTTGGCGGTTCTCCATGATACGTATATACTTACAATGACAAGAGCTTACTCGTGACTGAAGTTGAGTAGCATGAGGATCGGTCTTCGTAAGTAAGGGGCATGAGACTTCGATTTATAACTTGTCAAGCATATCCTCTTAGTTGTGTCACTTTAACCTTAACCATTTAAAGATGCTTATGATAGGGGCAATGAGAGCTCAAAGCTAACAAGTACCATACTTTCAGCATTTGGAAGCCTTTCAAACTATGCAAAACCTTTTCTTTTACTTGTTGAGTCTCCACTTATTCTTTGAGCACTTTCTTGAGAGCATAGTAGCCATTCTTAGTTCTATGTGCATTGTCCCAAGACTTGTTGATTGATGCATACCTTGATATTGCTTGTTTTAAACTATTTGGATCTAGTCACTCTTGTGAAATTTGAAGGTGTCCTATGCATTTATGTTTGCTACTCTTAGAGGGACAAGCTGAATGCCACTATGCTATGTTTCCTTTATGTGAAACAAACAAACGTCTTGCAAAGCAATGTTATTCATGAATCTTTTGTTTGTGCTTTTTCATGTTGCATCATAGTTTCTTTGTCTTATTGCTAGAACTTTGTCTTTCATGTTATGATTGAAGTACTATGATCCCAACTTTGAAGGTTTTACAAATACTTTGATCAAGTCTTTGATGGTGCATGTCACCTCAAAAATTATTCTTTCTTTTTATCACTTACCTACTCGAGGACGAGCAGGAGTTAAGCTTGGGGATGTTGATACATTGCAAATGTATCTATAATTTTTGATGCTCCATGCTTGGTTTTATTCACTTTCTTGTGTTTTGTCCACACTTTGGAGTACTTTTCATATGATTTCTTCGACTAACCTATTAACAAGAGCCACAGTGCCAGCTGCCTACTTTCTGCTATTTTTGGTTCTTGGAAAGTCAGAAAATGAATATTCTCGGAATTGGACGAGACAAAAGCCAAAGTGCCTATTTTTCCGGAAGACTCACAGAACCAGAATACGAGACGGAGGAGGGCCAGGGGCTGACCACAACCCCCAGGCGCGGGCTGGGCCTGGCCGCGCCAGGGCAAGGTGTGGTGGCCCCAGGCACCCCCTCGGTCTCTCTCTTCGCCTATAAGAAGCCTTCTGACCTAAAAACTCCGCGGGGTTCGAAATTTTTCCAGAAGGAGTTCTGCTCTGCCGCCACCACCAGATTCCACGAAACAGCACCAGAAACTCCGTTCTGGCACCCTGCCGGGATAGGGAATTGGAGGAGATCATCGCCATCATCATCACCCTTGCTTACCATCGACCATCCATGTTTCCCCCGTCTATGAGTGAGTAATCCCCCGCTGTAGGCTATGGGGATGGCAGGGATTGGATGAGATTGTTCATGTAATGGCATCAGATTGTTAGGGCATGGTGCCTACTATCTTTTATTAGTGCTTTATGACTTTGTTGCGACTTGTTGTGCTTAATGCTTGTCACTAGGGCCCGAGTGCCATGATTTCAGATCTGAACATGTTATTGATTCATTATGATAGTATTGTTTATGGTCTTATCTGCAAGTTGTATACACATGTTATTGTCCAGAACCTATGGCCCCGAAGTGACAGAAATCGGGATAACCGGAAGGGAATGGCTTTGATGTGAGGATCACATGTGTTCACAGAGTATTAATGCTTTGCTCCGGTGCTCTATTAAAAGGAGCACCTTAATTTCCAGTAGTTCCCTAGAGGCCCCGCTGCAAACGGGCTGGCAGGACAAAAGGTGTTGTGCAAGTTCTCATTGCGAGCACGTATGACTATATATGGAACACATGCCTAGGATTGTCTAGTACTTGGATGCTTTATCTTATTTATCTGCAATTTCCCTATGTTCTGATTGCTATGTGGATTGTCTTGTCCATGCAACGCCCGTCCATCCATCCCTATACCTACCGCACTCGAATCTCACTGTTTACTGCTTTTGTTACTATTGTCTTTACTTTGCTACTCCTGCTACTTTGCTATTCCTGCTATAAAACTATTGCTACTGATAAACTGATGTGAGCAAGATTGTTTCCAGGTGCAGCTGAATTGACAGTCAGTTGTTAAGGCTTATAAATATTCTTTGGCTCTCCTTGTGTCGAATCAATAAATTGGGTTTCACTTCCCTTGAAAATACTACGATACACCCCCTATACTTGTGGGTCATCAGTTCACTCTGAACATCTACGAACCTATACACGAAATGACGTCTAGATACATTCAATTCACAAAGCTAAAACGTCTTATATTTCTAAACGGAGGAAGTACATCACAATGATGTGTGGTGTCAACCACTCGGCCACCCAATAATTAAACCCCCTTTATTGATAAATTTTTAATTACTATGGCTGGGAGTGTTCAACCTTATGTTTAAAACAAAATTTTGGAACTCACTATTCCGCTAACGTGAATAATATAGTGCGCCTGAGCAATGACATCAAAGCCACCCATGAGGTAAGATCATTAAAAAACAAGAAGAAATGTGGGGTTGCTAGGCCCCACAAGTAATCTGTCCTCACAACTCTTATTGTCCATTCACGCTCATTGATACATGCGTCCTTGTTTTTCCATGAGAGTATCTAAAAGCTGTTCAGTCATGCACATATAGCATCATCGCCAATGTTTTCGAATTATCCCTACTACTATAATGGAGCAGTTTTGAATTAGATCCATAGCACAAATCCCGACTGTTGGTCTGTTAGATCCAATGGTTTAGAGCAGCTGGATTCGTGTTGAAGGAGTAGTACCTAGAGTAAACTCCACCATGTTCTAGCACCATCATGTCACCCCCTCCCTGCAAAAAAAGTTCATGGCACAGTAGGTTGTATTCTCAATATGTGTAGATAGTTATTATTAATATACTTAATGTATGCTTTTTTTCTCTAACAAGACTATTGGTTAATAACAACTTAATGTTTATTAAGTTACATTTCATACAGTATATACGAGTGTGGCACGTGCCTTTTACTAGTAGGAAGTAGCGTGTGACTTGTTGCAAATCTTGCCACTATATAATGTACGAGTAACTTTGAACAATGAAAATTGAATCAAGACTGGCAAATCTCAACAATGTTAACTCTTGAATCTTTTTTCCATTCTAGCACGTAGAAGATTCTATCGATTGTCCTTAGCACAATGAACGCTATGCAAAAACCATAAAGATTCTAATGACATGGTATACATTTAATTATATTATCATACCCAGTATATAGTATACGAATAACTTTGAACTTTAACCGTTGGATGAAGATTGGAAATCCCAACATTGCTTACCGATGGATTTTCCTTCAACTCTAACATTTAGAAGATTCTATTGATATAGTCTTTAGCACAATGAATGCTATGCATAAACCTCAAAACACACTTTCCATCATTATAGAATCTATATATCACTTCTCTAGAGCATGTCAGGAATTATGTACCTACTAATCGGTTGATTTCTAAATGATACAACTTACAAGAACCAAAAATACACCAGATACTTTATGGATGTGGCTCAAATTTATAATTATTTTTTTGAGCTTTACCTATTATTAATTTAGATAAAAAATTATATTTGTGTACTATATTATATAATTAACTATGAAACGTTTCTCCAAAAAAATAAGAAACATTCAATGACTAGTTATGTATTATGTACAACAATTACAGAAAATGTCTGTATTTTGCACAAAAAAGGTCTATTGTTTTTGTTATGTGCAAAAACCTCCCCAACATGTGGTGGTACTTGCAATATCCTCGCCGCTGATGCTCTCGGACGAAGGAGTACCAACCGTTCGATCTTGTTTCAAAGTTGGAAGGGAACTTTTGTAAAAAAACAATTTAAGGGAGTGTAAAAAACGATGGAAGGGAACTGCCAGGCTACTCCTACGGCACGTGGCAACTCCTGGATATCTCGAGCAAGCCTTTTTAAGGGGCCATCAAGAACGACCACCTCTCCCATCCAGGCACAACACACACAATGAAGAACTCGTTCTATCTCTCCTGTCCCTTTAGGCCGGCCAAGCCACCACACACACAAAAATGCCGCGCAGCTGCTCCGCTTAGTGCACCTCCATTGACGAGTCCAACGCACGGGCGAATGGGGATATCAGTCCCTACCATGGTGATGGTGGGGAGTCCATTGACAGGCCATACTATTCCGACAGACCGGAAGGTAATTTTTCTGACGAGGACCTTGCTTATCGCCATCTGATGGAGGGGACGCTACCGGCAGAGAGCAAAGAGGAGAAGGAGGAGGATCCTTGGTATTTCATCTATGAAGTAGACGTCGTCTTCAAGAAGAGTTCTCTCGATCCATCCTCCATCGGAAAGAAGAAGAGGGAGCACAAGTAGGAGGATCAGGGGTTGGAAGATTTATGGCCATTTCTCGACTTCGTCTCCAAGAAGAGTGCACTCGATCCCGCCTTCATCCGCAATGAGAAGAGGAAGGAGAAGCAGGCGGGAGGCTTAAAGAAGAAGAAGACAGCGAGAGCTAGGGGATGCCACGGGAACCGGAAGGATGACGTCAGCACGAAGATGACAACAGAAGGATCTAGGTCCAAGAAGACGAAGAAGTCTTAGGATTAATTTTGTTTAATTTCACCTCTACTTGCTTTCTGTAATAATGTTCGAAGATTGAATATTAGTATTATCAAGTACAAATTAGAACGGTGTTTGCGATCTACTACTAGCATAAGTACTCCGTTTGTCATTTCATCTTCCATTGCGACGCAATAAAACCTCTTGTATTACCGAGGAAGGTGAAATTACTTCCTCTCCTTAATTTCTGCATGCGTTCAAGGAAAGAAGGGTGCCAATACAGAGAAATCCACGTTAATTACTCACGTGAATTCACGTAATTAATACTGAAAGGAAGAAGCCTAGGAACCCGCATGCATTCTTTAATTACCAATATCAATCATTATAAGTAAAATATAGATTAGTAGTATACCAAAGTCCATGGATAAAAAATAACCTTTGTACAGTCCACGTAAATCATCTCCTTGCGCGGCATTTCTGGGGCATTGATTTGAAAACTCAACTGCGCCCAACTTGCCACGTGCTCTCCCTATCCCCTGGCCGTCACCACGGCACGTCAAAAAGGCTGCATCGCCTGCAAAATCAAGCAAGCACGAAACATTGGTCTATATACACCAGAAGAATCTAGTAGATACGCAAACATCAGAATCATAGCCCTAGCTAGCCTCGGTCCCATCAAAGCAGACCAGTGAGGCACTTGTGACTACATCATCATTAAGGTGCACCTGAACCTTGTGGATTGCCCATAAGAAATAGAAAATTATTTTCCCTCTGTCCTCTCCCTTCCATTTTATATTTAGAAAATTGTGAGGCTCTTTGTGTTGCTTTTTATAATTTGAAATTTGTGAGGTTGTTTATGAATCTATTTTGCTTTCTAGAATTATTTTCAAAACATGGTCAAATTTCGAGACATGCATATTCTTAGCAAGAAGTTGAATCTTGCCAAACTCTCACTCGTTCTTGATACATTGACTACCTGATGGGTCCACTGAACAGATTTTTGCAAAGTGTGAAGTTAATTTCGAAACACAGCCAAAATTTCGAAACACGGTGAGTCATAGCCTCTTTGATAGTTTTGAAAACACGGTCAAATTTCTAGGCATGCATATTCTTAGCAATAAGTTGAATCATTCCAAACTCTCACCCGTTCTCATTACATTGACTGTCTGGTGGGTCTAGTGAACAGATTTTCACAAGGTGTGAAGTTAATTTCAAAATGCACACAAAATTTCAAAACATGGTGAGCCATAGCCACTTTGATTGTTTTAAAAACACGGTCAAATTTCTAGGCATGCATATGCTTAGCAATAAGTGTAATCATTCCAAACTCTCACTCGTCCTCGATACATTGACTGCCTGGTAGGTCCACTGCACAGATTATCGCAAGGTGTGAAGTTAATTTCAAAACACAGCCAAACTTTCAAAACACAGCGAGTCATAATCTCTTTGATTATTTTCAAAACAAGGTCAATCTTTCAAGGCATGCATATTCTTAGCAAGAAGTTGAATCTTGCCAAAAAACTCTTACTCGTTATCAATACATTGAATGCCTGGTGGGTCCACTAAAAATATTATCTCTAGGGTTAATTTCGGAACACCGTCAAAAATTCAAAACACAGAGAGTCATAGTCTCTTTGTTTTTTTTCAAAACACGGTCAAATTTCTAGGCATGCATATTCTTAGCAAGAAATTGAATCTTGGCAAACTCTCACTCGTTCTTGATACATTGACTTCCTGGTGGGTCCACTGGACAGATTTTCGCAAGGTATGAAGTTAATTTCGAAACACAGCCAAAATTTCGAAACACGGTAAGTCATAGCCTCTTTTATTGTTTTCAAAACACGGTCAAATTTCTAGGCATGCATATTCTTAGCAATAAGTTGAATCATTCCAAACTCTCACTCGTTCTCGATACATTGACTGCCTGGTGGGTTGAGTGAACATATTTTCACAAGGTGTGAAGTTAATTTTTAAATGCATGCAAAATTTCAAAATGTGGTGAGCCATAGCCACTTTGATTGTTTTCAAAACACAGTCAAATTTCTAGGCATGCATATTCTTAGCAATATGTTGAATCATTCCAAACTCTCACTCGTTCTTGATACACTGACTGCCTGGTGGGTCTAGTGAACAGATTTTTGCAAGGTGTGAAGTTAATTCCGAAATGCACGCAAAATTTCAAAACGCGGTGAGCCACAGCCACTTTGATTGTTTTCAAAACACTGTCAAATTTCTAGGCATGCATATTCTTAGCAATAAGTTGAATCTTTCCAAACTCTCGCTCGTTCTCGATACTTTGACTGCGGCCTAGTGGGTCCAGTGAATATATTTTCACAAGGTGTGAAGTTAATTTCGAAACGCATGCAAAATTTCAAAACACGGTGAGCCACAACCACTTTGATTGTTTTCAAAACACGGTCAAATTTCCAGGCATGCATATTCTTAGCAATAAGTTTAATCATTCCAGACTCTCACTCCTCGATACATTGACTGCTTGGTAGGTCCACTGAACAGATTATTGGAAGGTGTGAAGTTAATTTCGAAACACAGCCAAACTTTCAAAACAAGGTAAGTCATAGTCTCTTTGATTGTTTTCAAAACATGGACAAACTTTCAAGGCATGCATATTCTTAGCAAGAAGTTGAATCTTGCCAAACAACTCTTACTTGTTCTCGATACATTGGCTACTTGGTGGGTCCACTGAAAATATTATCGCAAGGTGTGAAGTTAATTTCGAAACACAGCCAAAATTTCAAAACACGGTGAGTCATAGTCTCTTTGTTTGTTTTCAAAACACGGTCAAATTTCTAGGCATGCATATTCTTAGCAAGAAGTTGAATCTTTCCAAACTCTCACTCGTCTTCATACATTGACTGCCTGGTGCTGGGTCCACTGAACAAATTTTTGCAATGTGTGAAGTTAATTTTGAAACCCAGCCAAAATTTTGAAACACGGTGAGTCATAGAATCTTTGATTGTTTTCCTAACACGGTCAAATTTCTAGGCATGCATATTCTTAGCAAGAAGCTGAATCTTTCCAAACTCTCACTCGTCTCCATATTTTGACTGCCTGGTGGTGGGTCCACTGAACAGATTTTTGCAAGGTGTGAAGTTAATTTCGAAACACAGCCAAAATTTCAAAACACGGTGAGTCATAGCATCTTTGATTGTGTTCAAAACACGGTCAAATTTCTAGGCATGCATATTCTTAGCAATAAGTTGAATCATTCCAAACTCTCACTCGTTCTCGATACATTGACTGCCTGGTGGGTCCAGTGAACAGATTTTCGCAAGGTGTGAAGTTAATTTCGAAACGCATGGAAAATTTCAATACACGGTGAGCCATAGTCTCTTTGGTTGTTTTCGAAATATGGTCAAATTTCTAGGCATGCATATTCTTAGCAAGAAGTTGAATCTTTCCAAATTGTCACTCGTCTCGATACATTGACTTCCTGGTACTAGGTCCACTGAACATATTATCGCAAGGTGTGAACTTAATTTCGAAACACACCAAGAAATAGTATACTAGTAGAGAGTAACGAAATGAATTGCCTTGGCTGTGTGGTCAGGCAGCAAGGCTTTATCCAATCGCTAGGCATCGGGGCCCACCTAGGACGCGCATTTGAGCACCTATGTCTCTAGCGTCTCCATAGAAACCGTGGTATGATGACAGCTGCATCTAAGCAGTACAAGACCACAGTACACTACTGAAGTCTTACCTCATGAATTAGTGAGCAGGAGTACTCGAGTACTACTCCATACTACTAGAACCCTACTGCCACCGCTACCCGCCTCCCGCCACCCTAGGAGTAGTAAAAAGCCGCAAATAGCCACCGCCGCCCTCCACCCACCGCCTGCAGATGCCTACCTACTAGAGTACTAGTAGTAGTATAGTAAAAAGAAGGCATATGTACTATATTACTATTGGAGTACTGGTAGTACAACTTGAGTATAAAAAGACATATACTCCGTATTACTGGAGTACTAGTTCAAATGTAATATGTACTACTACTAGTACTCTGTATATGGACAAGCTTTAACCACAAGAAAGAAATGGAGAAGAGAAACGAGTCTGCGATGCCGAGAAAGAAAGAGCTAGAAGAGACAAGCAGATAGAATAAAATGTAGATGGTGTTGAAGACATGCATGCAATCCTTGTTCTCTCCCCCGCAGCATTGTACACTTTGCGCCAGGCCCCAGGTTTATCCATCTCTCTCTTGGTGTAGACCTTTTCCATTTCCAAAAAAGGTGTAGACCTTCTTACCACTCACGCGGGTAGGATCTGTTTGTATGGTACAGTACTGTACAGGGTATTAAGTGCCTGATTTACTCTCACCTGTCAACTTTTTGCAGCCTTCGTTCAAAAAAATCTCAATGCTGCATAAAAATTGAGGACTGTGGGCACTACATCGGCGAGCCGAGCTTCCAGGGAACCACTCCAACGCTGGGCGCGTCAGCGGATTCCACCAAGAGCTAGCCGGCGATGGACAAAGATGAGCTAGCTCCCATAACTGTTTTATGCCCCCATGACGGCTGCCTCACCATGGTCGCCTACCACGAGCTCGATGACCACAAGGCCGTGTGCCTGTACAACCCATGCGACTGCACGGAGGCGGGCTGCATATTCACCGCCTCGCCAGTCAAGATCCTTTTGCACCTCAACAACGTCCACAAGGTACAAGTGCATAGGCTATCATACGACCCACCCATGGAGTGTGTAGTAATGATGCCGTTACCGTCCTTTCCGCCATCCATGGTCATCATCTACGGTGATGATGCTACCGTGTTCAGCCTCATCATCTGCGAGCTCGGCCAGGCCACCGCCGTTTCCTCGGTGTGCGCCAGGGCGGCCTTATGCTCGTGGCCTCGGTACAGGGTGAAGCTGTGCACGACTGGCCCGCAGTTACCGGTGGACTTCTCGACGGACACCCTTAATGGGGTCATTGAGCCGACGAGCCGCGCGTCGCCCGACATTGTTGGCCTCGAAGATCTGACGTTCCTCATGGTGCCGCCGTGGTATATTACCGCGGCTGATGGACAATATGGGGCGATCAAGGTGTTGTCTTTCTACGTTTGCATCGGCAGGATGAATTGATCTTAATCTTCGGCTAAGTGATCCTAATGCGATGGTAATGATGTATTACTAGTTAATTTAGTTGTAGAAAAGTACCACTCGTTTACTAGTTTATGTAGTAGTAGTCGGAGGCAGGGTCTCTTTTGGCACTAGGAAGGGTGTATTTTGGCTATAAACTATCTTTGTTGTTAATGTTTATATTTTTGATTTTAAGTGTTTTCTGAAATTGTTCAACTACTACTCCATGTGCCCACTGCTAGGGGGACTCGGATCAACATGCCCCTGTATGTACCACCCAATATTCATCTAATGGACAAAAGTGATCCAAAGCAAAGCAGAAAAGAAAACATCTCACACTTACGCCCTAGTTTTCAACTATGTTTAATTTTTTAGACACTAGACAATAAAAACATTTTGTTAGTCTTTAATAGTTCAAATACATGCATATATTTATTAAAAAATACGACATATAATTTTAACAAATTTGCATAAATTAATTTTCATACTTTTGTCCGCACACTATATATAATAGTGGTAAGATAAGAAAAGAAAGACTATCAATAGTATCTTCTCGATGCTAAAATGGAAATGAAGACCCAACGTCTCACAATTTTGGGATTCGAGTCTTGATCCAACGGTCAATATTCAAAGTTATTCATACACTATATACAATTCTACGAAAAAAAGAGAAACGTGTATTTTGATACCTTTGAATACAAAAAAATGCTCTGGCTTCTTCACAATGTGTATTGGCCTACGGTGTATGATCATTCCTGGTTTTGACCCATACAGCCAAGGTCATGACCATATCAACATTATGTATTAGCCTACGACTTATCTCTCAAGAAGGGGCCAAACTATAAAGTTTTCCTTTTAGGGTCCTTTGGGCTAAATGTATGGACCTCGATGTAGTAATTTTCCTTTTTTAGGTCCTTGATGTAAAATATACTCTGTAAAATGTTAATGTAAAAGTAAATGGTGAAATTTAAAAAAATTTAAGCTTAGTTGTCAACGGGTATGAACATTCTTGGATTTCAAGCCGAACGACCAAGGTAAGGCCATATCAACATCATACTTTATGTTGATGATCCCATGTTAGAGAATTTGCATGGCAACAGATCTGGCCATGTTTTGAAAACAATCGAAGAGGAAGTAGTATTAAGAGTTTGGCTCAGATCAGGTGATCTCTCGAGAATGAGCGGAACCAGATTTGTTTCTTTTAGGGTCCTTTATGCTAAATGTATATGGACCTCGATGTAATTTTTACTTTTTTGATGTCCCTGATGTAAAATGTACTCCGATCGACCGTGTAAAGTTCTAACCTAAAAGTAAGTGGTGAAATTTAAATGAATTTAAGCTTAGTTGTCAACGAGTATTAACCATTCTTGTATTTCAAGACGAACGACCAAGGTCAAGGCCATATCTACATCATACTTTATGCTGATGATCCCATATCCAAGAATTTGCATGCCGACAAATTTGGCCATATTTTGAAAACAATCAAAGATGAAGTAGTATGGCTCGATCAGCTACTCTCTAGAGAAGGAGCTGAACTCAACTGTTTTTCTTGCTTAATTTTAGTGTCCTTTGTGCAAATGTATGGACCTCAATGTAATTTCCCCCTTTTGTTAGGTCTAAAAGTGTAAGTGGTGAAATTTAGATGATTTTAAGCTTACTTGTCAATAAGTATGAGCATTCTTGGATTTCAAGACGAATGACCAAGGTCAAGGCCATATCAATATTATACTTTGTGCTGATGATCCCATGTTAGAGAATTTGCATGGCAACAGATTTGGCCATGTTTTGAAAACAATCGAAGAGGAAGTAGTATTAAGAGTTTGGCCCAGATTAGTTGATCTCTCGAGAATGAGCCAAACCAGATTTTTTTCTTTTAGGGTCCTTTATGATAAATGTATATGGACCTCGATGTAATTTTTTCTTATTGAGGTCCATGATGTAAAATGTACTTCGGTCGACCATGTAAAGTTCTAACCTAAAAGTATTGTGGTGAAATTTAAACGAATTTAAGCTTAGTTGTCAACGAGTATGAAGCATTATTCTTGTATTTCAAGACGAAGCACCAAGGTTAAGGCCATATCTACATCATACTTTATGTTGATGATCCCATATCCAAGAATTTGCATGCTGACAAATTTGGCAATATTTTGAACACTTTCAAAGATGAAGTAGTATGAAGAGGAGTATGGCTCAATCAGCTACTCTCTCGAGAAGGAGCTGAACCCAACTATTTTCCTTGCTTAATTTTAGGGTCCTTTGTGCTCAATGTGTGGACCTCGATGTAATTTCCCCCTTTTAGGTCTAAAAGTGTAAGTGGTGAAATTTAGACGATTTTAAGCTTACTTATCAATGAGTATGAACATTATTGGATTTCAAGCTGAACGACCAAGGTCAAGGCCATATCAACATAATACTTTATATGATGATGATGATCCCATGTCAGAGAATTTGCATGGCAATAGATCTGGCCATGTTTTGAAAACAGTTGAAGATGAAGTAGTATCAAGAGTTTGGCTCAGATTAGCTGATCTCTCGAGAAGGAGCCGAACAAGAAAATTTTCATTTTAGGGTCCTTTATACTAAATGTATGGACCTCGATGTATTTTTTGCTTTTTTGAGGTCCCTGATGTAAAATGTACTCTGATCGACCATGTAAAGTTCCAACCTAAAAGTAAGTGGTGAAATTTAAACGAATTCAAGCTTAGTTGTCAACGAGTATGAACCTTTTTTGTATTTCAAGACGAACGACCAAGGTCAAGGCCATATCTACACCATACTTTATGATGATGATCCCATATCCAAGAATTTACATGCTGACAAATTTGGCCATATGTTGATAACAATCGAAGATGAAGTAGTATGAAGAGTGTAGCTCGATGAACTACTCTCTTGAGAAGGAGCCAAACCCGACTGTTTTGCTTGCTTGTTTTTAGGGTTCTTTGTGCTAAATGTATGGACCTCGATGTAAATTTCCCCTTTTTTAGGTCCTTGTTGTAAAATATACTCCCACCGACTGTGTAAAATTCTAACCTAAAAGTAAGTGATGAAATTTAAATGAATTTCAGCTTATAGTTGTCAATGAGTATGAACATCCTTGGATTTCAAGCCGAATGACCAAAAGGTCAAGGCCATATCTCTACATCAGACTTTATGCTGATGATCCCATATCCAAGAATTTGCATGCCGACAAATTTGGCCATATTTTGAAAATAATCGAAGATGAAGTAGTATGAAGAGTGTGGCTCGATCAGCCACTCTCTCGAGAAGGAGCCGAACCCGACTGTTTTCTTTGCTCAATTTTAGGGTCATTTGTGCTAAATGTGTGGACCTAGATGTAATTTTCCCTTTTTTAGGTCCTTGATGTAGAATGTACTCCCACTGACCGTGTAAAATGCTAACCTAAAAGTAAGTGGTGAATTTCAACGAATTTAAGCATAGTTGTCAACGAGTATGAAAAAATCTTAGATTTCAAGGCGAACGACCACAAGGTCAAGGCCATATCTCTACATCAGACTTTATGCTGATGATCCCATATCCAAGAATTTGCATGCCGACAAATTTGGCCATATTTTTAAAATAATCAAAGATGAAGTAGTATGAAGAGTGTGGCTCGATCAGCTACTCTCTCGAGAAGGAGCCGAACCCGACTGTTCTGTTTGCTCTTTTAGGGTCCTTTGTGCTAAATGTGTGGACCTCGATGTAATTTTCCCTTTTTTAGTTCCTTGATGTAGACTGTACTCCCACCGATCATGTAAAATGTTAACCTAAAAGTAAGTGGTGAATTTCAACGAATTTAAGCATAGTTGTCAACGAGTATGAAAAAATATTGGATTTCAAGGTGAACGACCACAAGGTCAAGGACATATCTCTGCATCATACTTTATGCTGATGATCCCATATCCAAGAATTTGCATGCCGAAAAATTTGGCCATATTTTGAAAACAATCGAAGATGAAGTAGTATGAAGAGTGTGGCTCGATCAGCTACTCTCTCGAGAAGGAGCCGAACCCAACTGTTTTTTTGCTCAATTTTAGGGTCCTTTGTGCTAAATGTGTGGACCTCGATGTAATTTCCCCTTTTTTAGGTCCTTGATGTAGAATGTACTCCCACCGATCGTGTAAAATGCTAACCTAAAAGTAAGTGGTGAAATTTCAACGAATTTAAGCATAGTTGTCAACGAGTATGAAAAAATCTTGGATTTCAAGGCGAACGAGCACAAGGTCAAGGCCATATCTCTACATCAGACTTTATCCTCATGATCCCATATCCAAGAATTTACATGCCGACAAATTTGGCCATCTTTTGAGAACAATCAAAGATATTAAAAATAAAAAATAATCAATTTCAATTTTCCAAGTGACAGGAATTTATTTTCCGAAAAGCAAGTAAGACGAATTTATTTCCTTTTTATGTTAAAAAATGAGCGAGAAGAGACTATGAGCACAGAGGAGGCAGCGAGAGAGCTGCAAAGAGGAGGATTTGAAGGTGGTGCAATGTTAGAGCAAAGCTGGGATGGGTTCCTGACACGAGGTACATGGTATAGTGAGTAGAGTAAATTTCAGGACCACAATATATATGCATGCAAAAAATGTGTTTTCTATCTCCTTCACTCCCCCATCACCACCCCCACACCCCGACCGACTAATCTCTCCCTCGTCCACAACGTGGCGCTGCACACGTGCGTCGACCGACAACCTGCCATTGGCGGCTCCATTTCTTTGTTGGCGGCTCCGTGTCTTTGTCTGGTGTGTTCTTCAGCTGCGTTGGTGGGAACCATTTTGGTCCTTACAATAGAGTAGCAATTCAAACTTTCCCGGTTTCAAAATTTTCACTTCCTTCACAAACATCCGGGGAGAAGGATATTCAATAGATCGTCATTCCCAGTACTACTACTAGTACTACAGGGCACAGTGAGTAGTACCAAAAGAAACTTTTTTTTGACGAGTAGTACCAGAAGAAACTTCATACAACCATTAACTTCATATAGGGCTCACTGATGAACTAGTGCAGGTCCGGCGCCTCCTTACACCTAGTCCGCGTCGCGAGCAGTAGCTCGTGACATCGGCACCAACAACAGCTCTAGTGACAGATCTAGCTCCTGACTCATCGGCACCTCCAGAGAAGGCAGCGACACCTCCTGAGCCATCGGCGGCACCGTCGGAAAACGAGGCGGCACCTCCAGATCGATCGGCAGCTCCAGGAGAACACTATGGATGAAGTTGCCGTTGTTTGGGAACCGGTTTTAATAGTTGGTGAAAGTGTTGGAGATGAACACCACCATCTCATAGCCATAGTGGAAGGCATGGCCATAGAGGAGACGGGCATCCCTGAAGTTGACGAACTTGACCTGCAGCGTCCCATCTAGATTGTCGTAGATGCCATACATCTACTTGCGGTCATCGTACCCAACATCGAGGAAGGCGCACGCCAGCGGCCACTTTGTTCTCCGCAGGGAGAAATCCCAATTGCGTAGGGCATTGTCCTCATGTGCGGCGATGTCGGGGTCTTTGCGCTCTGGTATGGCGGGCGGCAGCCGGAAGGTGGCCATGGATGACAAACGAGGTCGGAGATGTTTGTTTGAAGTGGGGGATTAGAGATGGTTTGGTGCGGGGAAGGGGAGAGATTAAATAGGAAGGAGGTGATCTAAGATTAATGTGGCAGATTACCAAAGCGAGCAGACAATCAATGTCGCTGATGAAGCCGATGCGTGTGGCAAATATTGATGACGATGACTAGGGTAAGCGATTGGACGGAATGCTAACTCTACTTCCTGCACTCGATGGCCTAGTCACAATTTTGTGCTGCGTCCAAGGCGACCGTGACCTCCCCAATCTGTGGGCCCTACGTGGATGGCTGAGTTGATGGGTGAAAACAAATTGATAATGATCAAGTGGTATGAAATTTTATTTAACAAACGTTAAGTTGTTTTAGCCAATATTCTTGTTAAAGAAAAAAATGCATACATTAAGTCTATTAGTAATAACTATCTACCCATATTGAGAATACATCCTAGTGTGCTATGAAATTTTTGGGGTGGTGAAATGATGGTTCTAGAACATGTTGGAGTTTGCTCTAGGTACTATTCAACACGAATCCAGCTGCTCTTAACCATTGGATCTAACAGCCCAACGGTCAAGATTGGTGCTATGGATCCAATTCAAAACTGCTCCATTATAGTAGTAGAGAAAAGTACCACCACCCGGTAGAATGGAAAAAAGAAGATCCAACAACTAGCATTGTTGTGATTCACGAGTCTTGATCCATAGGTTAATACTCAAAGTTATTCGTACATTATATAGTGTCAAGATAAGATAACAAAGACTATCAATATTATCTTCTAGATGATGCAATGGATTAGAGGATCCAATAGCTATTGGGTTCGCAGCATAGAAAACAAAAAATTTCCTACGATGGGAACTATCGCCAAGATCTATCTACTAGATACAAACAACGAGTAGATATACATCCATAGAGAACTTACCCTCGAAGGCAACAAAGCTTGGTTAACGAGACGGAACTCATGGATGATGTAGTCATACACTTGCCGATCTCAAGATCGTGATGAAGTCCAGCAGGTCCGGCTCCAGCACGTCCATCAGATCCAGCTCCAGCAAGTCCAGCACCACCAAGTGCAGCACCGCAAAGCAGCGGTGCATCCATGATCGCACACACGTTCGGTCTCCTGACAACCTCCGTCCCTCGCTCCAGCAAAGCAGAAACTCCTTTCCAAATAAAGCCACCGGGAACATGTATCTCGCATATCCGAGACCATGGGGAATAACTAGAGGGGAGAGAGATCCTTCACGAGGAGGTGTGTGTTGTGAGGAGAAGAGGGGGCCTTTTATAGGGAAGAGAGGGGCACCCAAGGGCCATGGCATGGCAGCCATGGTGGTGCCCCCACCTCTTCCACATTCATGTGGGTGGAGCTCCCACTCCCATAAAAAGCCTCCACTCAAAATTCCACTCATACATGCATTAAATTTCCACCAAATTTAATGCAAGCTCTCATTAAATAAAAAATATTTTATTTATTTTATTCAGAATTTTTTTAATTACATTAATTAACAAACATTCACATAAAACCCCCTGCAACATTTCAATATCACATGCAGAACTAATTTCAGCAATTTCACCTGAAATAGTTTTGGTGTCTATTGAAATAATTCCAGCACTTTCTTAAATCTTTATCTGAAACATATTTGCTCCAAATGGTGTCGGTATCTCTTAAGTGTGTCACCCTACGGTTCGTGAATATGCAGACATGATCGAGACCTCTCTCCGATCAATAATCAGCAGCGGGACCTAGAGATCCGTACTAACTCCCACATATTCAACGATGACTCTTGTGATCGTGTGAACCTTTAATGTCATAACTAAATCCCTTTGTCTCGTGATATATTACATGTCCGAGATTCGATCATCGGTATCCAAATACCTAGTTTGATCTTGTTACCGACATACACTCTTTTCTCGTTCCCGTGATATAACATTCTAGTGATCACATCACTTGCTTGCAAGCTATTTCAATGTGATACCACCGAGAGGGCCCAGAGTATATCTATCCGTCATCGGGATGGACAAATCCCACTCTTGATCCATGAGCCTCAACATAACACCTTTGTAGCACTAAACCCACCTTTAGAGTCACCCTGTTACGGTGTGACGTTTGATGTTATCAAGATACTCTTCCGGTGTTAGTGATTAACATGATTTCATGGTCTAAGGACTAAGATTACTTCGTATGATGTTATACCAGTATAAACATAATGACTTTTATCGTAATGCTATACTTCGGATGAATGTTCATCACATCATTCCACCAATGTTGTGACCTTGTTATTAACAACATCCAATGTCCATGATCAGGAAACCTTGATCATCTTGTTAATCAACGAGTTGGTTTATATGAGAGGCATTATTAGGAACTTTGTATTTTGTTTATTAAACACACATGTATTAACGTTTCCAATTAATACAATTATAGCATGCAAAATAAATATTTATCATAAACATGGAATAAGATAATAACCACTTTATTATTGCCTCTCGGGCATATTCCCTTCAATAACTTGCAGCAATGTTGCGATTCGCGGGTCATGAATCAGCGGTCAATATTCAAAGTTGTTCGCACACTATATATAAAAAATTGTGGTAAGATAAGTAAAGAAAGACTATGAATAGTATCTTCTCGATGCTAAAATGGAAATGAAGATCTAACATCTGACAATGTTGGGATTCGCATCTTGATCCAACGGTCAATATTCAAAGTTATTCGTACACTATATAGTGCTAAGAAAAAAAATGGGAAACATGTGTTTTGACACCTTTGAATACAAAAAAATGCTATGGCTTCTTCACAATGTGTATTGGCCTATGGTGTATGTACATTCCTAGCTTTGACCCGAACAGCCAAGGTCATGACCATATTGACATCATATCTCTACTACTATAATGGAGCAGTTTTAATTTGAATTGGATCCATAGAACCAATCCTGACCGTTGGGCTGTTAGATCCAATGGTTCAGAGCAGCTCGATTCATGTTGAATAGTACCTATAGCAAACTCCACCATGTTCTAGAACCATCATGTCACCACCCCCAAAATTTCATACCATAGTAGGTTGTATTCTCAATATGTGTAGATATATTATTAATAGACTTAATGTATCCATTTTTTCTCTAACAAGACTATTGGTTAATAACAACTTAATGTTTGTTAAATCACATTTTATATAGTATATACGTGTGTGGCACGTGCCTTTAGTAGTAGTGGTAAGATAAGAAAAGAAAGGCTATCAATAGTATCTTCTCGATGCTAAAATTGATATAATGAAGGTCGAATGTCTGACATTGTTGGGATTCGCGTCTTGATCCAACGGTCAATATTCAAAGTTATTCGTACACTATATAGTGCTAAGAAAAAAATGAGAAACATGTGTTTTGACACCTTTGAATACAAAAAATGCTCTCGCTGCTTCACAATGTGTATTGGCTAAGGTGTATGAACATTCCTGGTTTCAACCCGAATAGTCAAGGTCATTACCATATTGACATCATATATAGTTTATGATATAGTACCTGCATCTAGTAGATTCGTGCATCTTCTTTAACAAGATATGCTAAAAGTGGGAAGTGCGTTGTTTTCTTTTGTTAAGCAAGTACTAGTCTTACCATTACCACTATGTGAACACTATATGGTGTACAAAAAACTTTGAATATTAATTGTTGGATCAAGACTTACGAATCCCAACATTTCTAGCCGTTGGATCTTCTTTTCCATTCTAGAATCAAGAAGATTCTATTAATAACCTTCATCACAAAGAAATACTATGCACAAACCTCAAAACACACTTTTCCATTATTCTAGAATCTTCCCCCCATTTCTATAGGCCATGTTACCAAAAATTTCAAGCATTTGATTTTAGTGTCCTTTATGCTAAATGTATAGACTTGGATGTATTTTTTTTGTTTTTTGAGGTCCTTGGTGTAACATGTATAGATCCACTTACCATGTTAATTAATTTAAGAATCTCGCTCCCTCAGGACATACCTTAGTCAAAAAAAAGTACCACCACTAGGGCTGGAATTCTAGCCGAGCCGAATTAGCTCGGCTCGACTCGCTAAAGCTCGTTCAACTAAGGACCTAGCTTGGCTTGGCTCGTTTACAAAACAAGTTCATATTTGAAACTCGGCTCGACTCGGTAAACTCACGAGTAACTCACGAGTAGCTCGTTTAGCACGTTATGAGTTATGAATAAGAGCACATATAAGAAAAACTAGTAATTATCCTACTAATTAAGAACTATAATAAGGATAGTACTTTCATAATAACATGAAGGAAAGATCGAATGGAAAATATAGTAGTTCTACATGATTACATGTACAAGAAACATTCATAGTATGGTACTAATCAGTGGAAAATTTCAAATTCTATATTTGAACGAGTTTAACAAGCTAAATGAGTAGCTCATTTATCTTGGGTCAACAAACAAGTTCAAATATAAAACTCAGCTCGACTCGTTAGACACCGAGTTCAAGTCGACTCGATCCGAGTCACAAGTTACTCATTTAGCTCGCGAGTTTCGAGTTATAATTCCAGGCCTAACCACCACTCGGTTTTTAGAAAACGTGGGGACCATGTTTTCTTACAATTTCCTAGTCTTAGCACATTTCAAGATTCCCTAGCAAACCGTTCTCACTTAAATAACTTGATGTCGATTTAAAGAAATTAGGTCAAACTTGAACTACAAGTAAGCGTGGTAGATTCCTCTTGAATTTTCCTAATGCCATCTGAAGGGACACATGATGTCTATATATCAAGACTTAAGTTCCGGGACGGAGTACTAAACACTAGTAGTACCTATATCCAAGGCTCAAGGCCTACTTTTTTTGAAAAGTCAAACTATGCAAAGTTTGACCAAGTTCATAGAAAAATATATTAATATTATATGAAATACATACCCTTTGATACATCATGAAACATATATTCACATGGTATCTACTAATATCATACAGTAGTTCTTGATATTTTTTTAGAAGTTTGGTCAAAATTTTCATAGCTTCACTTATAAAAAAAACCTTAGGCCCTATTTGGAACAAAGGGAAATCATAGGATTTTTGGAGGATAGGATTCCTATAGGAAAAATTCCTATGGGTTCGTTTGGGACAAAGGAATAGGAATCTAAGATTCCTTCGAAATTCCTATGGTATAGGCTATTTCATAGGAATTTTCTAGGAAAAATAACATGAGGTATAACCTCATGTTTCATCTCCTTGTGTCTACAATTCATGCGGTTTTCTTGTGTGACATCCAAACGACACCCTAAATTTTTTCCTGTGGTATTGATTCTTATAGGAATTGAGCATACATGATACTATCTTAATTCGTGCATTTTTTCTATTCCTATGTTTTGCATTCCTACATTCCAAACAGGGCCTTAAGCTTTGGGACGGAGGTACTAGTGAGATGAGGGAAAAGCCGAAGAGCAAGAGGAGCTTGGAGAATAAAAGGGAGGCAGTGCGGGAGGGCAGCGTGACAGGGCACTTGAAGGTGGTGCGATGTCAGAGGAAAATTATGATGGGTTCCTGACATGAGGTATTATAGCCTTTACATCATACTCACTCTAGTAAATTTTAGTACTTATGTGCACTCATAACAAAACAAATTTATTTTTTTGCTCTCAGTCGTCGCTTCACCATCCATCTCAGCACTCCCTCGTCCACAGCGCTGCGCATGTGTGTCTTGGTACGGAGGCTCAACTGTGTCTCCGGCGTGTGCGGTTGTGTACATAGGAAGGAACCGGGTATTGGCAGCAAAAATTAGTAGAATTCAAACTTTTGATTTTTTGTCTTCCTTTCCAAGCATCAGGAATGAAGGTTATTCAAAGGATGACCATATCGACATCATATCTCTATCTGTACTATTACTAGAAAGTTGCACGTGCCTTGCACGTGAGACTCAGATAGTAGACGTATGATATATCATCACTATATAAAATTATAATTAGTAAAGCACAATAAATTATAAATTTGATCAACATCTATAAAGTATGGGTGTATCCTTGTACTTTGTATGTCATGTAGAAGTCAAACATTATTAGCTACCTAACACATGAATTTTTGATAACATGGTCTAGATAAAAAAGGAGAAGATTCTAGTATGATGGAGAAGTGTGTTTTGAGGTTTGTGCATAGCATTCATTATGCCGAAGACTACAAATAGAATCTTCTAGATGCTAGAATGGAAAATAAGATCCAATGGCTAGAAATGCTGGGATTCATAAATCTTGATCCAACGGCCAACATTCAAAGTTATTCGTACACTATATAGTGGTAAGATAAGATAATGGAGTAGTTTTCAATTGGATCCTTAGCACCAATCCTGACCGTTGGGCTGTTAGATCTAATGGTTCACAGTACGTGGATTCATGTTGAATAGTACCTAGAGAAAAATCCACCATGTTCTAGAACCATCATGTCACCACCCCCAAAATATCATAACATAGTAGGTTGTTTTCTCTCTACTACTACAATGGAGCAGTTTTGAATTGGATCCATAGCACCAATCCTGACCGTTGGGCTGTTAGATCCAATGGTTCAGAGCAGCTCTATTCATGTTGAATAGTACCTAGAGAAAACTCCAACATGTTCTAGAACGATCATTTCACCACCCCCAAAATTTCATAGCACTATAGGATGTATTCTCAATGTGGGTAGATAGTTATTACTAATAGACTTAATGTATGCATTTTTCTCTAACAAGAATATTGGTTAATAACAACTTAATGTTTGTTAAATCACGTTTAATACATTATATACGTGTGTGACACGTCCCTTTTGATCAACACGTGAGACTCAGATAATAGACGTCTAACATATCATCACTATATATAATTTTAATAGGTAAAGCATACAAAAATATAAATTTGATCAATATCTATAAAGTATGGGTGTATATTTGGTTCTTGTACTTTGTATATCATTTAGAAGTCAACGATTATTAGCTATCTAAAATTTGAAAAATCTGGTAACATGCTCTAGAGAAACTAGGGAGAAGATTGTAGAATGATGGAGAGGTGTGTTTTGAGTTGTGTGCATACCATTCATTGTGATGAAGACTATCAATAAATTCTTCTAGATGCTATAATGTAAAAGAAGATCCAACGGCTGGAAATGTTGGGATTCGTGAGTATTGATCCAACGGTCAATATTTAAAGTTATTCATACACTATATAGTGGTAAGATAAGATAAGATACGATATATATGTAAAAAAATGTCAAAACACACTTATCCATCATTCTAGAATCTTCTCGATTGTTTCTCTAGACCATGGTTCTTAAATTTTCAATTAATAGGTAGCTAATAAACATTTATTTCTACATGATATAAAGTGCAAGAACCAAATATACACTCATACTTTAGAAACGTGGCTCAAATTCATAGATATTTCAAGATTTACCTATTACAATGTTATATATTAATGATATGTCATGCTTCTGTATAATATGTGAGTTTCACATGCAAGACACATGCATCTTACTGGTACTACTATGAAGAGCATGGCTCAGCTCCGCGATAGAGGAGCAGGACCCGACTACTAATTTTAATTGCTTGATTGTAGGGTCCTTTGTGTTAAATGTATGGACTTGGATGCAATTTTCACCTTTTTAAGGTCCTTGGTGTAACATGTACACATGCACTAGCTGTGTTAATTATTGAAGCATCTCACTCCTTCAGGACATACCCCAGTCAAAAAAATAAAGTGCCACCACCTGATAAACGTGGAGATGTTTTGTTAAAATTCCCTAGTCTTTGGACATTTCAAGCTTCCCTATATATTAGCTAACTACGCCCATGCACTCAAATAACTTTATGTCGATTCAAAGGAAGTAGGTCAAATTTGAACTACAAGTATGCACGATAGATTCTTTCTTGAATTTGCAAGAGATCCAACAATTAGCAATGTTGGAATCTGTCAATCTATATCCAATGATCAATGTTCAAAGATATCCATGTTATATATCTTATTAGTAAGTTACAAATGCCTTCACGTGAGAATCAGATAGTAGAAGTATATGCCATATCATTTTTCTCTACTACTATAAAGGAGCAATTTTGAATTGGATCCATAGTACCAATCCTGGCCGTTGGGCTATTAGATCCAATGGTTCAGAGCAGGTGGATTCGTGTTGAGTACTACCTAGAGCAAACTCCACCATTTTCTAGAACCATCATGTCACCCCCCCCCCCCAAATTTCATAGCATAGTAGGTTGTATTCTCAATATGTGTAGATATTTATTATTAATAGACTTAATGTATGCATTTTTATCAAACAAGACTATTGGTTTATAACAACTTAATGTTTGTTAATCACATTTCATACAGTATATACGTGTGTGAAACGTGCCTTTTACTAGTTTATATAAAATTATAATAGGTGAAGCCCAAAAATAATTATAATTTCGAGCTACGTCCATAAAGTACCGTTGGATCTTAATTTTATCCATTCTAGCATCTACAAGATACTATTGATAGCCTTTAGCACACTAAAAGATATGCACAAACCTCAAAACACACTTCTCAATAATTCTAGAATGTTCTTCGTCATTTCTCTAGAGCATGGCGAGTACTATTAGGTAGCTAATAGGTTGATTACTACTACTCCCTCTGACCCACATTAGTTAACTTGGTTTTGTCTTGATACGGATGTATCTAATACTAAAGTGTCCAGATACATCCATATCTAGAAAAATCTGAGTCAACTAATATGGGTCGGAGGGAGTACATGATATAAAGTATAAGAACCAAATATACAACAGATATTCTATGGACGTGGCTCAAAATTATAATTATTTTTTGAGCTTCACCTATTATTATAGTTTTTTAGTAGTCCTAATTATTAGAGTTGGGCATGTGGGTTCAAATCCTTCACGTGCTAGAAAAGCGATTCTATGATGCACGCTATCTAGCAGGGAGGGGAGAAATGTGGGTTCACGTCCTTTCCTAAAACACAGTCTACGTGACAAGACGGTACAATACTGAGCCAGGATGTGACAACTTGCTAGTCTATCACCCTAGCTATAACTCCAGTCACTACCAGGAAAATGGCTATAGGTAATCTACACATCCGTGGCGCACGTGCTAGTGGTGCCCCACGGCTAAAATAGGCGTGGCGCACTGGCCACAGGTGCCCTACGGCTATCTACCATAATAGTGGCGCACATGCGGTTGGTGCGCCACGGTCGTGTGTGGGCCAGGCCACTATCGGCCGTAGACCACATAGCCGTAGCGCACCCCTGTGAAGTGCGCTACAGGTGTGGCCGGTAGTCGTGGCGCACATGGCCTCCGTGCGCTACAGGCAAGATCGGGCCACCCGTACTGTTAACTGGGAAAACACGTATGTGGCGCACTGCCGGTATGTGCGCCACAGATGTTCTTTACTCCTGTGGCGCACCCCCCCATGTGCGCCACGGATGTGCGTTCTGCTATTTCTTTTTGGCAGATACACCTTTGTACATTTGACTAGATCTCACCATCTCACACTTCACTTTCCCCTCCTTCTTCCTCCTTGGATCTCGCCCCCTCCTCCTTCCACCTCAATTTCTCCACTCTTTCACCATTTGTAGCATGTAAAACTTACCTTGGATGCTACATACATAATAGAGGAAAGCTCTCCTTCCGGCCACCATCCTCTCGGTCTCTTACCTCTCCTTCGAGATCTTCTCGGTCTCTCATCTTGGTAAGTTGTCTATGTAAGAGGATGTGTTTATGTGTATGGATGATATATGGTCACATATCTATGGAGAGGATCGATGCTCTCATGTGTTTGGAGAGCATGCATTGTATGCTCTCTCATATATTGGCATTGTTTTGCCAAAATGTTGATTCATTTACATTTTGGCAAGACTTTGGCATTTCGCAAAGGTCCTAATTTTAGGATAGGTCATGCCGAAATTTTCCATCGACCATTGCATGCATGCATTGGTTCTGTGGTTGTAATAAACTTCTAATTCTACCTTATACACCGCGCAGGCAACCATGGTCCGCATAATGAGCGAAGTCATTGTGGCTAGATTTTTGAAATGCGCGACGGCCGACATGATACGAAATAACATGACGAAGATAAGATGTCCGTGCAGAAGATGCAAACTCAATTGGTTGATTGACACAGATTCCGGAAATTTGCAGGCGCACCTGCTCCGCCATGGTTTCATGGATGGCTACACTCGGTGGATAAGTGATGACGAAGATGATGAGGCCATAAATGGGGCGGCGGAAAATGAGGAAGGCGGGCAACATGATCATGATCACGGCAAGTACGGGCGAGATGAAGAAGAGTCTCCTGGAGATGGTGAAGGTGCGGAAGCAGACCAGGATGATGATGATCTAGATGTTGGAGCAGACGATGGAACAACGTCAGGCTGGGTGCGGGACCCTTATGTTCAAGAACTACTACTCAAGCAAACGAGTAACGCCAGGGCTGCCGCTAGAGAGAAAGCCAAGCTTGTGCAACTTGAGAAAGACGCGGTTACTCCATTGTATGAAGGATGCAAGCCCGATGATACCCGGTTGAATGTAACGCTCAAGGCTATGGAGATGAAGGCAAAACACAAATGGACCGACGCAAGCTTCGACGATATGATGGCATTCTGGCACGATCGTCTTCCGGAGGGGAACACATGTCCAACTAGTATTGAGGACGCCAAGAAAATCGTGTGTCCTCTTGATCTACCGCACATTAGATACCACGTCTGCATCAATGATTGCATCATTTATAGGGGCGAGGATGCGGAGAAAACCACATGCCCGGTGTGCGTCGTTAGTCGATACAAGAAAGGGAAGAAAGCTCCTCGAAAAGTGGTATGGTACTTTCCTATCACTCCTCGTCTGCAGCACTATTTCGCAGACCCTAAGGAAGCAAATCTTATGCGCTGGCATGCGGAAAGAAAGAAGCTAGCAGATGACAATGACCCTGAAAAGGACGAGCTGCTGACGCACCCTTCAGATGGTAGCCAGTGGAAAGCATTAGACCTCGAATTCCTAGAATTCGGTGGAGATTCAAGAAACATCAGGCTAGGTGCAAGCACCGATGGACTCAATCCGTTCGGTAGCTAGAGCAGCACGCACAGCACTTGACCCGTGTTTGTATGGATGTACAACCTCCCTCCCTGGTTGTGCATGAAAAAGAAGTACATACAAATGAGTATGCTAATTCAAGGGCCAAAACAACCTGGTACCGACATCAATCTATATCTCGGGCTGTTGAAAGAGGAGCTAGCCATGTTATGGGAATCCGGAGCCAATACGTATGACGCTGTCGCACAGGATTATTTCACTATGAGAGCCGCGTTGGTCACTACGGTGCAAGACTATCCAGGTTGCGAATATTTCTCGTTGCAGGTTATCCAAGGATTCTACGCATGCGTTAGGTGCATGGATAACACACCTATCTCCAACTAGAGAAATATCCAGGGTCTTTGAAATGCGTGTTCATGGGGCACCGAAGGTGGCTTGGAAAGAATGATGCATGGAGAAAACATGGAGATATGTTCAATGGAAAATCCGAGACCTGAGGAATCCCAGAGCGGAGGAGCAGTGAAGAAGTGGATGAATTTCTGAAAAACTGGAAAGAGTGTCCTAAACCGGGAAAGAAGCGAAAGAGGCAGCAAGACAAGCCGTTGATGAAGGTATGGAAAACAAGGTCTGTTTTCTGGGAGTTGCCATACTGGAAGTTTCTCCGCACGCCTCATAGCCTTGACATCATTCATATCACGAAGAACATGTGCGAGAGTCTAGTCGCCACCCTAATCAACATGCTAGATAGGACGAAATATGGTCCTAAAGCAAGGAACGACTCGATATTCATGGGCATCCGGAAGGATCTTCACGGAGGACGCCCTACTCCTGATGATCAGGAAGATGACGATGATCATCAGTCGGAGGCGACACAAGGTCGTCGAAAGGGTAAAAAGGTCAAGAAGAACGAATATTACTGCCCCCCTTCGTGCTTCACACTAAGCCAGGATGAGATCAAACAGTTTTTCAAGTGCCTTCTAGGAGTCAAATTTCCTTACGGCTACACTGGCAAGATAAGCAGGTACCCAGATGAGGCTAAGCAGAGGTTTAGTGGGATGAAGTCTCACAACTATGCCGTGCTAATGACGCAGATACTTCCGGTTGCACTATGAGGTATAATGGACGATAATGTCCGAGAAACATTGTTTGGGATCTGCAAGTTTTTCGACGTCGTCTCTCGAAAGTCAATTGGCATGAAACATCTCGGGAGGCTACAAGAGGAGATCGTGGTGATACTATGCGAGCTCGAGATCTACTTTTTGCCCGCATTCTTCGACATTATGGTGCATCTGCTGGTCCATATCGTGGAGGATATCATCCAACTCGGGCCGATGTTCCTCTGCAGCATGATGCCGTTCGAAAGTATGAACGGACACATCAAAGGATACGTTCACAACAGGTCCCATCCAGATGGAAGCATAGCCAAGGGCTTTCTGGCCGAAGAGTGTATCTCTTTCTGCATGAATTATCTAGGCATCGAGAATCCTGTCGGTCTTCCCGTCAATAGGCACCTTGGCAAGCTCGATGGATCGGGTCACCGAGAGGGTCGTCACGTACTGCATGCAGACTACGATTGTCGACGCGCGGACTTTGATAGAGCAAACCTAGTCGCGCTACAACATTTAGAACTGGTCGATCCTTGGGTACAAAAGCACAAAAGGTCAATCGAGAAGAAGTATAGTGACCGGGGGATACAGAGGACGTAGGGAGAAATAATCAAAGAGCACAATTCAGATTTCACGCGTTGGTTTAGGCAGACGCTCATAGATAATCCCCCGAAATCGTATTCTGCGGAGGAAAACATCATATTCACCTTGTCGCAGGGACCCATGCACAACCTGGTGACCTATCAGGCGTATGATATCAACGGCTACACATTCTACACGGAGGAAAAGGACAACAAGTGTGACTATCAGAACTCAGGCGTAACATCGGAATTCTACACCGATGACAATGTGAAGGAAAGATTTTATGGAAGGATCGAGGAGATCTGGGAGCTCGACTACTATGGAGAAAAGGTGCCGATGTTCCGTGTCAGATGGGCCAAGAGCATCGAAAGAGAAGACCGGTATTTCACAACCATGTTAATACCCGAAGCAGCCGAATCCAAGGCCGCCGGTGCGCACGTCGCCGCGAAAAATGAACCGTGGGTACTGGCTAGCAAAGTGGACCAATGTTTTTTTATTACTGACCCAACAAAGCCTAGCCGTGTTGTCGTGAGGAGAGGAAAAAGAAACATCATCGGAATGGATGGAGTCGCCAACAAGCAAGACTTTGACCAGTACGGTGATCCAAAGATTGAAGATGACGACGACTACGATGAAAAAACATACATCACAAGAAGAAAAAGGACAACCTTACCCAAAAAAGGTAGCCCGTTCGAGCGAAGAAACATAAAAGTGCGAGGGCTAAATTATTCAACCGTGACAAAGAAGGGAAAAAGATTGTAAAACGCTAGCTCAAAAAAGTTTGTAATTTCTTTCTACTTTGAATCACTTTTGTACCACTTTTATGATATATATGTATCACTTTTGTCATATAAAACATATAACAGATATTTTATATATTTTACATAGTTTTTGGGATATTTTTTAAAATTTTAAAGTAGTTTTAAAATAAAAACAAAAAAAGGGGGGCACCAGGGTTCAAACCTGGGTGCTCACACAGGTTTCGAGCATAGGGCGGAACCATTGGGATACTGTAATGCTAGTGTCAACAACAGGGGTGGCCGCCCTCTTATTTGACCTATCACGGCACTTAGCCGTAGCGCACTAGGTGCGCTACGGCTAAGTGCCGTGACAGGTCAACTGTCGAGCACGAACCCGTACCTCCCCCCATCATCCTCAGACACAAGGTTAGAGAGGAGACGCGCCACCGCTGCCGCTTGATTTGCCCATCGCCGCACTCGCTGCTATCGAGGAGGAGGCCGTGGAAGAGGAGAGGAGGCCGCCGCGCGTCTAAGGAGGAGGAGGCCGTGGAGGCTGAGGAGGCCGCCGCTCTCCGTCCGCGCGTCCAAGGAGGAGGAGGCCGCCGCTCTCCGTCCACGTGTTCAAGGAGGAGGAGGCCGCCGCTCTCCGTCCGAGCGTCCACGGGCTCTCTGCTCAGGTAAGTCATGGAGTCACGATCTATACTGCAGTTTAGTTGATAGATATCACTATATTGGCAAAAATAGTTGATCTAATGTTAAATTTGGTAGTGCTGTGGTGTTGTGTTGTTAAGCTTGCAGCTAGCTTAGCAACCGTTGATCAATTCTTGGACCTGAGAAATGTGTAGCTAGCTGGCTGATAGGTTTGATTCCTAAATGTTACAGTGAGTTGAGGCTGAAACCCTAGCTTGATATTTTTTCACATATGTTGGTTCCTCTGGACTCTGGTGAACACAGTGCAATCACATATGTTGGTTCCTCTGGACTCTGGTGAACACAGTGCAATTACTTGGATGAGATGTGCTTGTGTTGTAGCTATTGGTAGTAGATGTATAGCTCGAGTAAGTGTTATTGCCTAGGCTACTGAGGCGTGGTTTTCTTTTCATTCCCTTTCGTGTAGTAGATCCTATACTAGAGAAACTAGTAGTGTTTCTGTAAATTGGTTGTAATCTGTAAATAACCATCACTGAAAGAAAATCTGTAAATAACCACAGTTGTAAATTGTAACTTGTAGATATTTATTTCCGTGAATCTGGACGTATAACAGCTGGTCTGATTTGTTCTACCACTAGGTTTATATTGGAGAATTATTGGGATTTTTTTTGATTTTGTGATATATATCGGCTATTCTTTCAGATAAACACAAAACTTAACTGTAAATTGTCTTTCATTCTGAATTTTACTTTGTGATGATCATTGTGGTATCAGTCTACGGAGCAGCAATTACTGTCTGTTGCTCTCGGTCACTGCCATTTCCATGCATTGACTCCAGACTGATCATAGTGGTATCAGTCTACTAGTGTAGATGCATACATCATTCAGAGCTAGGGTACTGCTTGTTTTGGAGGTGAAGTGATAAATTTTTTGGGCTAGCTATACCATATCTGATATAGATGAAAGCTACAGGAAAATTAGAAGAAAAATACTCTAGTGCTTTCTAGCTTTGTGTAGCTCCAGGTCTGTTGTTAGGCTTATATGCAGGTGCTCCAGGTCTGCTGTTAGGCTTATATACAGGAAAATACACTGCCTAGTTGTATTCGTATGCAGGTGCTTGTATGAAACGAGTTCCGTTTCGGCAGAAATCGGGCACTCCTAGTTTAACAAAAATGAGCAATGGTCATGCCAGACTTTTCCGCGCACTTTACTAACCATTATTTGCCTTTTATTAGTGCAAACATGTGTGACAACGACGAGGCTGGATCTTCTCAGTGTGTCAATGCTGAAGGAGACGTGAGACCTCAAAACAGCCGTTGTCATTCTGGGAGGAGGTCGAGCGGCTAGAAAGAATGACAGAGGGTGATGAATAATACAACCCTTCCGAGAGCGACGCCGATGAGATGGAAGACGCGGAGGAAGAAGAAGCGGCCGAAGGAACGACGGATGATGAAACCACTGATGGCGGCGAGGGCACAACAAGTGGTAGTAATCCGCCTAAGAAGAAGAAGGAAAGGCGCCTGAACACGGTCGGCACCGTCAGAGAGGAAATTACCGAAGTGAGCCCAAAAGGGGTTCCTTTGGCGCCCGACCATGTGGTCAAAAGGTACGGTGGGAAAGTGGCGGCTATCACCCGGACCACCCTCTCGATCAACACCGAGAATCTCTGGCATAAAGATAATGGCCATTTGCGCACACTCCTCTTCGAGAAGCTGCACGCAAGATACAAGTTCCCCCTTCAGTATCGGAACACAGATTATCATGGGAATGAAGTAAATAAATCCGCCCTCACGAGGATGAGCACCGCCCTGGCCAGCTGGAGAACCCGGATAAAGAAGAGAAAAGTCTCGAGGAGATCCAGAAGATTGACCCGCAGATCACCGAAGATCAATTCCAGGAGTTCAAGGCCAAGTGCACCTCCGAAGCAGCCAAGGCCTCGAGTAAGTGGGGAAAGGAATTACAGGAGATGAATATAGGTCACCACCATCTCGGATCTGGTGGTTACAGAGCTGCGGAGCCCAGATGGGATAAGGAGGACAATGAGTATAGAGCTAAGGGGATACCTAACCCCTTTTCGAATTTCGAAAACAAGCAGCTTCGAAACTGCATCAGGGCTCGTTACCATGTGGACCCCAAAACCAAAGAACTCACCGCGGAAACTAAGGTGAAGGACTTCGAGGTTCTTGCGGTAAGTAATTTAATTACCGCGGATCATCAATTACATTATAATCGATCAAGTCGAATTTCTAAACGGTTCACGTTACTTCTTCTGCAGGACGAGGAAATTGCTAGTCAGGGATCCCATGGGTCCTCATCCCACGGGTCGACGGCGGCCACCCGGTGGGATAACCCTTTTAACAGGGCGATGAACCGGGCCAAGAAAATCACGCTGGTTACAAAGAAGCCATCATCGGCTGGCTGTCTGGCCGGCTTCGGGGCTAAGAATTGGGTGGATCATTTTGGTCCTCCCCGAGGACGCGTGTGGAGGGAAGGAGCGACGAGGAAAACCGCGAGGTTCAGGAACTTAAGGAACAAGTGGCGCGGATCCTGCAGATCGTCCAAGACAACCTGGCAATCACCCTCACCTCCATCCTGCCTACCTTGGTGGAGTCAATAGCGAACTGGAGTGCGGGTGGTCGACAAGGGCCGTGCCCGATTCCAAGCATGGTCAGTAGCCACTCAAAAAATGCAGCGCCGGCGACCCCGGTGAATTATGTGTTCGTGACTCCGCCCGCTAGCATGGCGGGGTCGGAAGCATTGGTAACTCCGCCCGCTAGCACGGCGGCGCCGGAAGCATTGGTGACTCCCCCTACCATCACCACAGCGCCAGAGCTTAATACAACCGATAGGGAGAATACATCGGCGACCGGCACCGTGCCATCAAGCAGCCCCTCCGTCTCTTGCACGCCCGTCGTCGTATGCGGTGCCTCGACATTAGCCGAGCTCGACGCCATCACGGTAAACCAAATACTTTACCGCCTTGCCATTTATTACTCTTATGGCATCTTTTTAATGCCATACATGTTGTTCGCAGATGGATGTTCCATGCACTCTCTTAAGCTTCGTGAACAACGAGTTGAGGGATGTTGCCAAGGGTACCATCATTCAACCCTTGCACCGCACGTTCCACTCAAAGACGATGCCAAATAGCGTGCATAGGGTTAAAATTAACCGGGTGCTAAGGGGCTGCGATGACCTAGAATCTCCCATTCAACCCCCAGGAGCGGATGAAGAAGATCCGGCTGTCCTCAGAAGTTGCTTCGGCTTATTCCTGCTATGGACAAAGAGCATGATTCGTTTGGGGACGGCCGGGGCCATCACCCCACAGACAACAACACTGCCCGTCGTGCCAGCGCCAAGCCATGGCAAGCCCCCACACCGTCACCTCCACGCGATTGTTCGGCTGGTCATATTGACATGATCATGGTGCAGGATCCGAACGAGGATGACGGAGATTACTTCGATGATTTCATCAACACTAATCTTTTCCCCGGCCACCTAAATGAAGACCCAGCTAGTGGCCCCGTAGAGAAAGCCACTTGCAACAAACGTCTCTTTGGTTCTCAGGAGACGCCTCCAGCTTGCACCTTCACCAAGCCAGCGGATACATCCAACCGGCCCTTTGTTCTAAGCCCTGACACACTACATAGGGCGATCGATGCTCAGATTGCGATGCCTACCCACTTCCCAAAAGGCAAGAAGACCAGGAAAAGAAAATCTCACAGCTCGAGCCAGCCGGTGGCGTCAACTGCGAATCCGATCAGGTTTCAGGACGGGTCACCAAGACCAAAGGGTATTATGTGGAGGATGCATGTGGCGGGTGAGCCCATGCTAACTAAGAAATTGCTCAGGCTCGCCACTTCAGAAATGAGGAGTGTGCATGACGATGTGCCTACGATAGAGAGACTCCTTCTTGCGGAGAAAGATCCCTCGCACCCGGTATTCGTGGTTAAGGTGCCACGAGGCTTGGGCTTCGTTGATAATGTCCCCACGGATCTGTTCTTCCTGCGGTTTGACGACATCTTCAATATGTTCCACCTGTATCCACTGCACTATACCATGGTACGCCTGTTTTCTCTCAGCCTGGCCATTCAGATCATTAGAGAGAACACCCCGGGCATCGCTATAGTGGACCCCTACTACATATGTGATGGCTGCTTGGGAAGCGCCATTGAATGGTGATTCGTGGCCTCGTACCTCCAAGGCATCTTGGTGGCGAACAAAACAAAGGAATACATTCTCGTGCCTTTCTTTCCCGAGTAAGTCATTATTCACTCACCGCCATAACATGCTTTATTAGATTTTCATCATTCTTTTTCCAACACATTCCGTTTGAATTGTTTTGCGCAGAGATCAACACTACACACTCATCTTCTTGTCGCCGAAACATTCGCAAGCCACGTATTTCGACTCAGGGAGTCAAGAGAAGAAGAAAAACTACGACAAGATCAAGGAAGTTCTGGATGATGCTCTCACCGGCTATGCCTCAGCGGAAGGCGCCACCTTTGTGCGTAAGAAGCTCAAGTTTGGCAGGCACGTCTTCACCCATGTGACGGAATTCCCCTACGTGAAGCAGCCGGCAGGCAGTCAGAAGGAAGCCTACTATGCACTCCATCACATGAGGGTGTTCCTACTAGAGCAACAGAATTCTACGCTGCCAGATCATCTCAACCGGTGGGCCGAAGTCAAGGCCAGGATCAATGATTCAGATATTAGACAAGAGATGTATCGCATCCAGCAACAGTTTGGGGCAATCATCAGCCGTGATGTCATGACTTCAGGGGGGGTCTTCTACGAAGGCAATCCCCCGAATAACCGTGACGTAGTAGACCGCCTAAAGATGCATGGTGACTATAGGGCGTTCATGACGAAACAAGGCATCATCCCGTTCCCTGAGCCGAGCCAGAAGTCTTGATGCGTTGGTCTAGTTGTAGTTCTTTATCCCCACGTGTACTTGTGTGTGTCGAAATGTACATGCTACTACTTGGTATTTTTTGCTTACTTTGTTACCTTATTTGATAAGTATATCTTTATATGCGACTTTTACTTGTTTTTTCACCATCATTTAATTATTATTGCCAACTTTTAGATGATGTGGTACGTCGTGTACAAGGGACGGGTTCCTGGAGTCTATGATGATTGGGAAGACTGTCGGAGACAGGTGCACCATTTCAGCGGCAATATCTATAAAGGCTACAATACTATGGCGGAGGCGGAAGCTAGATACGCGCGCTATCTAGCGGGAGTTAGGACGAGGAACCGGATGAAGACCTATACCTCCGTCGCGGTGATGGTTATCGTCCTTGGTTGTCTGTCATGCTTGTTCCTACTTTAGATGTCTAGGCGAGCTTCCACGAGCTCTAACTTGGTTGAGACATGTATTCATGTTATCACTAGCTACTTTGTAACTTGATCGAAATAATATAACTTATACTGTGTATTTATGTATGTGACTTATCTATATGTATTTGTTTCTATCTTGTCTGTGTATTTATTTCTGTATTGTATATCTGTGTATTTATTTCTGTACTACATATCTGTGTATATCAGCTGTATTGTATATAATTTGTATTGAATATCATCTGTACTGAGTATTTTTTTGTTTTTTGAAAAGCTAAGCCTTGGCGCACATATACGTGGTTAGTGGCGCACCACGTCGGTGGCGCACCTGGTCAGGTACTAGTAGCGCACTACGTCATGCGCCACAGGAATAACCGTAGTGGCGCACCAGCCAGTGCGCTACTACTAACTAGATACTAGCAACACACTTGTCATGCGCCACAGGAAAAACAATGGTAGCGCACTGTGTTGTGCGCCACTACTATGTCGAGATACCTGTAGCGCACCTGGCAGTGCGCTACAGACACTTTTTAGCCGTAGCGTAGAAGTCGTGGCGAAAATAGGTGCGCCACGGATTAGCTGTTTTCTAGTAGTGAGTAGGCGTCCTCGATCCACTGCAAAAGACCGACGAGTGAACACGCAAAATTAACACCCCTCGTTCAAAGAGCCTCCCATCTTCCCCATCTCTAGCGATTCCCATTCGCTAATGCTGGCTAGCCGCATTTTGGATCCTCTCGAGCGCCGCACTTCCTAAATTTTCCTAGCCATTTCTCGCCCGCTGCATCGGTTCTTGCAGGCCTCCATCACTCTCCTCCAAGAAACCCCAACAATCATATTTGAATCCGCCCTTGCCCCCAGTCCATCCGGATGCAATGGCGGATTCGATGCACAACCTTCAGTACGGTGGCTGGAGCAAGGTCAGCGACGACGCCTTTGGAGAAATCTCTATGCGTATGGACACTACCAGCACCGTCCGGCTGGCTACATGCTCCAAGGAGTTGCGCCGTCAAGTCGTCAGCGGAAAAGGTAGCAGATGCCCCAATGTCGGTTGCAGGACATTGGTCGCCTTCCATGACTTCCTCAACCACAGGATGGCGTGCCCGCACGGCCCGTGCAATTGCACTGAGCCTGGCTACGAGTTCGCTGCCCTACCCACAGCGCTCCTCGCTCACCTCAAAAAAGCCCACTCAATTGAAGTGCAGAGTTTCCACTACGACGAGGAACCCAGGTACATCTCTTAGCCTTTGCTGGCACCTGGCTCATGGAGACTAGAGACCGTGTTATCCGGGGACGATGGTACATTGTTCACCGTGCGATTTGACATGCTCGACTATGGCCTCGCCGTATCCGTCCATTGCGTCAGGTCGGCGGCGTGCTTGTTTCCGTGGTACGTGATGGAGTTGAACTTTTATAAACCTTCAATGATTGGAGAGGACCTGGAGGAGTTCGCCGAAGATAGCCTGTTTTTCGAGCCGAAGAGCAGCATGTCGCCAGCCTCTGTCAGGATTACTGAAGATTACCTTAGTTTCCTGATTAAGAAAGATGATAGGTTCACACTGGATTACTCATTTTGCATCCACAATGTGGGAGATGGCAAATATGACCATCATGATTCTGATGATGATCTGCCATACAAGTTTGTTTAGATAAAACGCTGGAGATGATCTAACATTTCCTTTGAAACATGGATCTGTATTTTTTCTTGGGAGTGCCTAGATCTCAGGCACCTGGGAACTTCTTATATGTATATTTAACATTTTGCAATTTAGTCCGCCGATTCTTACTTCCTTTAGAAATCCCAGGTTCATCTCTCAGCCGCTGTCGGCACCACGCTCATCAAGACTAGAGAACATCGGATCTAGGGACGATGGTACGGTGTTTGTTGTGCTATTTGACATGCTCGAGTGGGGTTACATCATCGTATCCATCGTGTGCGTCAGGCCAGACGGGTGCCCATAGCCCTTGTACAATGTGAAGTTCATTGTCTATCACCCATCACCAGAGGCTGGGGTTTGGGATGGTGCAGTGCACAATTCCTTCACTCCTGGGAGAAGGGCGGTGCTTGGCATCATGCAGAAGGAAAAGCATTCCATGGTGGTGTACCTTCAAACTTCTCAGACCCATGGCCTGTATTACTCAATATGCATCCATCACGAGGAGAATTCCAAATTAACCATTCTACTACCTTAGATTTTATATCCCACTTTCACTAAATACCAAGGACGTATGTGTACTGGAGGTTGGATTTTGGATGCAGAGTAGTACTAGTATATCACTAGTTCTTGTACTTCCGACTATTTTGTACTACTATATACCGGTACTGGTAGTACTTGTTTAGGTCAAGGGCAGGAGATGGTCTTGCTTTGCCTTTGTTCTATCGTTGCTATTACCAAAGTATTTTGTTGAACTAATAGTGATGTACTGTTACTTGTTTAGATCAAGTGCAGCGATTGTCTTGCTTTTCTTTTGAAACCTAGCATTGTCACAATTATCTAGATGAGTCTTGGTCATTTTGGGTTGCATATGGGGGGTCACACAGGCATTAACGAAATGAGGTCGTGTTCGCACAGAAGCAGACATGATCATCAGTTTTGCTTGCTCCTATGATCGAGCCTATTCGGAGAATAGGGCAAACTGATCGTGTGCCAAGGGTTTTTGAGATGGAACAAGAACTTATTATCTCTATACTGCTATTGAATTTCAAGCAGGAAAGCTACTGAATCTCTCAAATGTTCTATCGTTACTATTACTAAAGCATTTTGTGGAACTAATACTGTTGTACTGGTACTTGTTTAAATCAAGGGCAGTAGATAGTCTTGCTTTTCTTTTGAAACATGGCCTTGTCACAATCTAGATGAAACTTGGGCATTTTGGGTTGCATATGGGGGTCACACAGGCATTGATGTGAGAAGAAGGTACTCAAAGAAGACTTGATCGTTAGTTTTGCTTACTCCAATGGTCGAGTGTTATTGGTGAAAACGACAAACTGATCGCGCGACAAGGTTTTTAGAGCTGAAACAAAAATTGGTTCTCTTTGTACTGCTATTTGTATTTCATTGTCTGTATTGCTGAATTGGTCACTTTTGAAATGCTGCTGAATTGGTCAAGTGCTCCTGAATATGAACTTCAAATCTGTTGATAATTTTTCTACCTTATTCTGTACTACTGAATTTTGACATGAATAGCTGCCAAAAAGAATTATCGCTTTTTTCCCTCCCTCTTTGAGGTCTTTGTTTCAAATCTAGCCGAGCACATCACAATGCAATTTTTATTAACCAGGAGAAGACATCTAGTACTTCGTAGCTCATTCGGCCCCTCTTTATCCCAGAACATTTTTATTCGGTCTTTTGAGGGTCAGGGGACTGCTGATGACATCCCAGTGAAATTTGAGAAAGGAGCCCATGGTGCATAGCCAAGAACATATTAATTCAGCCTTTTAGGGGTTAGGGGACTGCTGAGCAGAGCCCACTAAAATTTGAGAATGAAGCCCATGGAGCCTGCCCTATGGTGTATAACCCACATAGAGCAGCCTATGTAGAATAGCCAAACTCTTTTTAATTCGGCCTTTTGGGCATTGCCCCCACCTCTTAAAATAAAAAAACTCCGCCTACACATTTTTAAGAAAATACTCCATTATGTGGCATTTTATAAATTGAGATGCCAGGAGCGCATCCCTTTTATATTTTAAAAGAGATAAACATAGACACCCAAAATATTTTTAAGAAGACTAATACATAAATTGTAGTACTAATAAATGTTTAATGATATTTATTCTATAAATATCTTTGTTGTAGTGGCAACACACTCAGTTTATAGTTATTTTATTTGAAGGTCTTTTGTTCGAATCATATCTTGGATTTACATTTTTCTTCTAGCAATATCACATTACGGAGAGGCTGACATCACGGACCCACCAGCATGCAGCATCCTTAGAGTTTGTTTTGAGGGAGGGTTTGAAACAAAAGTTTATATACTTGTATAGAGAGGCTCGCATCGGGGACCCACCAGACAGAACATACAAGGCTGCATCAGGGACCCACAAGCCAGAACATGCCAGAGAGGCTGACATAAGGGCCCTAGCAGTAAGACCATACACGGCTGCCACGATGAAAACAGTGGACATAGACGGAAAAAAAGTCTATCATACACACATTGCACTTACAGAGAAGCTAACATGTCGTACCTAGCAGGCCCAAGCATAGCCCATGAAATTAGCCTATTAGCCCCAAGCATAGCACAATACCTTCTAATTCGGCCTTTTCGTGGTCTAGTGGCCACCGACCATAGCCCATTCAACTTAGGAGTGAGCCCATAGAATATAAGCCATGACGAATAGGGCATCCGCCCCGCGTTAGCCCAGAATCTTTTTAATTCAGCCTTTATGAGCATTTTTTGTACTCTTAGGCTGACATCTGGGACCCGAAAAAACAGTCCAACATACACACGTTTCTTTCAAATAGAGGTTGTCAGCTGGGACCCAGCATAGACACGTTTCCTGCACAGAGGTGGTTGACATCTAGGACCCAGCAAGTTGCCAAGGTCAAAACAACGGACATGGCCAAAAAAGTCCATCATACGCATGTTTCATTTACAAAGCGGCTGATATGTGGGACCCAGCAGCGCGACCTTATACAGATGCTGCATCGAGCAACGTAGCTAGTTCGAACTAGGGAGGCGCGACCGAGAAAAATCTCAACATGTACACGTTTCTTTTAATGAGAGGCTGAAATGGGGGACCCAATAGCGTGATCAAACGACAAATTCGTCGAGCAACGCTATCTAGTTTAGAACAGGGTAGCGCTAGAGAAGAAAAAAATTCCATCGTACCCACGATTCTTCTAATGTGAGGCTGACATAAGGGACCCACTAGCCCGAATAAACGGTTGATGCATCAAGTGATACGTTGCAAACATATCCATAATTTTTGATGTTCCATGCTTAGTTTTTATCTACTTTCTTATGTTTTGTCCACAGTGTGGAGTACTTTTTATACACTTCCTTGGACTAACCTATTAACAAGAGCCACAGTGCCAGCTGCCTGTTTTCTGTTGTTTTTGGTTCCAGGAAAGTCAGAAAATGAATATTCTCAGAATTGGACGGGACAAAAGCCAAAGTCAGTTTTTCACCGAGGGGGACACGGAGCCAGAATACGAGACGGAGAGGGGCCAGGGTCCCGCCACACCACTTGGCCGCGCGGCCAAGCCTAGCCCGTGCCAGGGGGTGGTCTGGCTACCCTAGGCACCCCCTCGGCCTCCCCTTTTGCCTATAAGATGCCTCCGATACAGAAACCCTAAACACCCGATCAAAATTCCACGAAAGAGTCTGTACCGCCGTCATCTCCATCCCTAGATCGGGAGGGATCTGAAGCTCTTCCCGGCACCCTGCCGGATAGGAGAATTCACCCTGGAGGCCTTCTTCATCACCATGCAAGCCTCCGGTGTGATGCGTGAGTAGTTCATCCTTGGACTACGAGTCCATGTAGTAGCTAGATGGCCAGTTCTCCTCATTTGTGCTATCATGTTTAGATCTTGTGAGCTCCGTTCATGATCAAGATCATCTATTTGTAATCATATATGTTGTGTTTGCGGGGATCCGATGGATATTGAGATGCTATTTCAGATTGATTATTGATTCTATCATGTCTTTGTTATTTGTGATCTTGCATGCTTTCCGTTGTTAGTAGCTATCTTGGCCAAGTAGATGCTAGCAACTCCAAGAGTTAGTATTTATGCTCGATAGTGGGTTGATGCCTCTAGTAATCTGGGGAAGTGACAGAAATCTCTAAGGTACTAGATGTGTTGTTGCTACTAGGGAGAAAACAACAATCCTTTGTTCATAGAACAATCGTATTGTTTACTTTACATTCAATGCGTAATACAATTATCTGTTGCTTGCAACTTAATACTGGAGGTAGTTCGGATGATAACCTGAAGGTGGATTATTAGTCATAGATGCAGTTGGATTACGATATATGTATAATGTTGTAATGCCCAATCGAATCTCAAAGGAGTCAAGATGATTAGTATATGCATGTATTGCTTTCTCGATGTTTGTTAATTGCCCCACTGTAATTTGTTCACCCAACATGTTATCTATCTTAAGGAAAGCCACCACTAGTGAACTATGGACCCCGGTCCTTTCTTTTACCATCAATCTACAATTGTTTACTGCTTTCTGTTTAATTTCTGCAAACTATTACTTTCTTCCACACAATACGTTTAATCCTTTGTTTTCAGCAAAACCGGTGAGATTGAAAACCTCATTGTAAGTTGGGGACAGAGTTCCGTGTTTGTGCTGTGCGGGTTTCCACGTTGTTGCTGGCGCCGGTAGTGCGCCCTGCCAAAGTCCAGCTAGCAATACCTTGGATGTGTTTCCTTGCACCTACTAGTTTGATAAACCTTGGTTTCATAACTGAGGAAAAACTTACTGATGTGCTCATCATACCTTCCTCTTGGGGTTCCCCAATGAGCTCGTTAATACACGAGTCAGCAGCGAGCAAAGCTATCAAGTTCGGAACACGAAGGAACTGCAGAGGGTAAAAAATCCATCATACACACGTTTCTTTTAATGAGAGGATGACATGTGGGGCCCAACATCATGATTAAATAGTAGATGCATCGAACAACGCTATCAAGTTTGGAACAGGGTAGCGCAAGCGAAGGAAAAAAATCCATCATACACACGTTTCTTCTAATGAGAGGATGACATGTGGGGCTCACGAGGTTGGTTAAACGGTAGATGCGTCAAGTAGCGCTATCAACTCGGAACGGGTTAGCACCAGCGAAGGAAAAAATTCCATCATACACACATTTCTTCTAATGAGAGGATGACATTTGGGTCATAGGAGGTTGATTAGATGGTAGATGCATCGAGCAGTGCTATCAACTTCAGAATAGGGTAGCGCGAGCGAAGGAAAAAATTCCATCATACACACGATCCTTCTAATGAGAGGCTGACATGTGCGACCTAGCAGCCTGACTAAACAACATACATATCGAGCTACGTTATCAAGTTCAAATCAGGGAGGCGCGACCAAAAAGTATGGTCCGCTAGAGACACTGACGTCCGGGCCCTACACGCCTCAAAAGACTTCGGCGAGTCAACATCGCGCGAGGAAACGAAAATCTTGCTTCTGACACGTGCTGGCCGAGCTTCCTCCATGTTTTTAGCAGATCCGTCGTAGTAGAGGGCCGCGAAATCGGGAAAAAAGTTTTGCATCGGCCACGGTCGAGCCGAGAATGTTGTCTCGGAAGACGTGCCTTCTACGATAACCGTTGGGCCAATTCGGGTCGGAAGGAAACTTTTCTTGTAGTGTTAAGAGAGGAATTACTAGGAACCTTTTCTTTTGTTTATAAATCACACAATATTAATGTTTCTGGTTAACACAATTATAGCATGAGAAATAAACATTTATCATAAACATGGAATAAGATAATAACCACTTTATTATTGCCTCTCGGGCATATTCCGTTCAAGCAACAACTCCTTCTAGACAAAGCCAACGGGACTTTGCTAATCTGAAGCCAAGGGGAAATATTCTAGAGGGGGAGAGAGATCCTTCACGAGGATGTGTGAAGTGAGAGGAGGAGGAGGAGGCCTTTTACAGGGGGAGGGGGCGGCCCCTCCCATGGACAGCGGCCAAGGTGGTGCCCCCACCTCTCCCTTCATTCATGTGGGTGGAGCTTCCACTCACATAAACTTTCTCCACTCACACTTCCACTCACTTGCATTAAATTTCCACCAAATTCAATGCATCTCTCATTTAATAAAACTCTTTTATTTATTTTATTCAGAATTTTGTTAATTAATTTAATTAACAAACATTTACATAAACCCCTTGCAACCTTTTATGCAGAACCAATTTCAGCAATTTCACCGGAAACAATTTTGGATTCCATCGAAACAATTCTAGTGCTTTCATAATCTTTCTCTAGAAACATATTTTCTCCTAATGGTGTCAGTATCCCTCAAGTGTGTCACCCTATGGTTCACGAATAATGTAGACATGATCGAGACTCCTCTTCGATCAATAATCAACAGCGGGACCTGGAGATCTATACTAACTCCCACACATTCGACGATGACTCTAGTGGTCGTGAGAACCATTAACGTTGTAAACTAAATCTCTTTGTCTCGCGATATATTACATGTTTGAGATTCAATCATGGGTATCCCTATACCTAGTTTGATCTCGTTACCGACAAGTACCCTTTTCTTGTTCCCGTGATATAACATTCTAGTGATCTCATCACTTGCTTGCAAGCTATGTCAATGTGATATCACCAAGAGGGCCCAAATTATATATCTCCATCATCAGGATGGAAAAATTCCACTCTTGATCCATGAGCCTCAACATGACACTTTCAGAGTACCCAAACCAACCTTTATAGTCACCCTTTTATGGTGTGATATTTGATGTTATCAAAGTACTCTTCTGGTGTTAGCAATTAACATGATCTCATGGTCTAAGGATTAGGGTTAATTCATATGATGTTATAGCAATGTAAACATAATGACTTTGATTGTATTACTATACTTCAGATGAATGTTCATCACATCATTTCACCAATTTTGTGACGTCGTTATTAACAACATCCAATGTCCATGATCAGGAAACGTTGATCATCGTGTTAGTAAACAAGCTAGTTTATAGGAGAGGCATAACTAGGAACTCTATATTTGTTTACTAAATGTAACACCTCAAAAATATTAAAAGGGGAATATCAAATTCCAATCACCCAAAATTAGGGTTAACAAAAGATTTTTAATATTAAACACTATGTGAATGCATGTGTGTTTGCTAATGATGTATGAATGCATATTATGCCATGTTTCATTGTTATATGTGTTCAGAAATAGTTTAATGATCAAAGCAAGATCATCTAGGTCAAATCCAAACAAAAAAAAATCAAAAGAAAATCAATATATGAAGCATATGACCTAATGGTCATTTTGGCCAAAGTTAACACCTAGCCCACTTTGGGCATCTCTATTAAATGATTTCCAACATAAACAATTCTATTTCTTTTCTCCCCTTGCTAGACCAAGTAAAAATGAACCCAATTGAAATTTCAAAATTTACAGAAACATTTTCAAATTCATTTGAGGGAATTTCCAAAATGGAATCAAGTGTATGCATCTAGATGGCCATTTTTCAAAAACCAACCAAACCTTCACCACTTGAAAAATCCTAGCAGCCAGAGACACACAAGCATATGACCAACACACCCTCCAAAAAGAATTTGAAAATTCAAATGTTTAGTTCATGCGGCCATTTAATCAAACACTTAGCAGGCACAGTACAAGTCTACCAACTATCTACTGTTGTGATCAATCTAGTGATCATACTTGTACTCAACACAACTCCATTACTAGCCCACGATCACCCCTAGTACCAAGCCGTGCAGTGGAGCTTCTCTCACTCGCTCCAATGACTAGTGTGATCCCGTACCCGAGCATGCCATGCCGGTCGAGCATGGACACAACGCCACGAGCCTCATCGCCCTCGCCCATGATGTCTAGAAGGTAGGAGTGACCTCACCATACTCACCAGTACACGCCTCGACCAATGGAAAGCAATGGAGAATCCAGCACAGCCGCGCCCTTTACTCTATCCGCCATGTCGAGCGCACGCCAGAGCACCGAGCCGCCCTGCGCAGCCACGCCGCGCCTTGCTCTCTGCTCGCATAAATGCATTCGCCACGTCACCAGCAACCTCCCAGACATGACCATTCGACATCGTGCTCCTCGTGACCACCGTACGCAATGACGGACGTTGCGGTACCCAAGCAGAGCATGGATGTCTCCCGTCCGATTAAGACCCCCCTCGCCGTGCCACTATGCGCATGATGACCGCCAGGGAACACAATGTGGACCAACACCCCCAGCCATGCCGATAGAGCCTTGTAGCAACATCGCTGACGAGCCCAAGCCATGCCACAATGCTCCCTCGCCGGGGGTATAAATAGACCCCTCCCCTACCTCCATTTGCACACCACTCGACTCACCTCTCCCCCAGAAACCCCCTGAACCCTTCCCCAGAGCAAGGCGAGCACTGCATCACCGGAATTTCACTGGAGCCCACCGCTGCTGTGGACGAACAAATCCATCGATTGGAGCCACCCCAGGAGCTATCGCGACCACCCCTCGAACCGTCGTTGTCTATGAGCTCGTTCGCCCACGTCGCTAGACCTAGCTGGAGCCCTGGTAAGCCCCCAACGACCCCCGCCGTCGAGTTAGGTTTAAATCCCTAGCACAACGTCTGACGGAGATGAAAATGCTAAGCCGTTGATCGGATTCTAATCGTTCGGCTGAGATTCACCTATTCTGTTCACTTAGACACAGCCGCTGATGTCTACGCACGCTTCTATCCTTATAGACAGTGTTGGGCCTCCAAGTGCAGAGGTTTGTAGAACAACAACAAGTTTTCCCTTAAGTGGATCACCCAAGGTTTATCGAACTCGGGGAGGAAGTGGCCAAAGGTATCCCTCTCAATCAACTCTCTAATCAAGATACAAGAAGTCTCTTGTGTCCCCAATACACCCAATACACTTGTCAGGTGTATAGGTGCATTGGTTCGCTGAAGAGATAGTGAAATACAAGTAATATGGATGATTATAAGTGGTAATTGCAATCTGAAATAAGAATGGCAGCAAGAAAACATGCAACATAACTAATTGCAAACGGTGTTTCAATGCTTAGAAACAAGGCATATGGATCATACTTTCACTAGTGGACACTCTCATATAAATATATTCTCTTCATGATGCTACCCTGAGCTACTCTCCGGTTGGACGATGTAGGGCTATAACATCACACCTTAAAGTTCACATTCCCCATCTAGATAACCCCTCATTGTCACCTTGAGCGCTAGATGGTTCCAACAAACACCCCAATCTCATAGAGACATCCAACTCAAATTATACTCATGATAAGTATTTATGTAACCTTAGCCAAAGTGCCACACGGTGTGCACACTGTCAACTTCACACACGTGGGGATAAGCAGAGATTCATTAAAGCCCTTGAGTAGAAGATTAGATCTAGATTACAAAGCTCATGATCTCATAAGATCACACATAGAGAGAGAGATGAACACATAGCTACCGGTAGAGCCCTTAGCCTCAAGAGAGAACTACTCCCTCCACATCATGGGAATCAACAACAGTGATGGAGATGGTGGTGGAGTCGATGGAGATGGATCCAGGAGCACTTCCCCGTCCCGGTAGGGTGCTGAAACAGATACTTCTGTCCCCGAATCTCCTCTTCGGTGGCGACGGTGCTGCGGAACTTTTTGTGGAATTCTGATCTGGTCTTTAGAGTTTTCGTCCCGGGAGGCTTTTATAGGCGAAGAGGCAAGGTTGGTGGGCGCCCTAGGCGGCCACACCACCCCCTGGCGTGGCCTGTCCTGGCCCGCGCTACTAGGTGGTGTGGGCCCCTCGTGGCCCCTCTCCGTCTCGTCCTCTGGCTCCGTGAGTCTTCTGGTAAAATAGGAACTTTGGCTTTTGTCCCGTCCAATTCTGAGAATATTTCTTTACGAGCTTTTCTGAAACCAAAAACAACAAAAAACATGCAACTGGCACTGCGGCATCTTGTCAATAAGTTGGTTCTAGAAAATGTTTAAAAATACCTCAAAGTATGAACACAACATAAGAAAGTAGATACTAAACAAGCATGGAACATCAAAAACTATAGATACGTTTACGACGTATCAGCCGCTGACGCATGGAACCAGCCTGAGTGCAGCCCGTTGCGTGCGTGCCGCGTAGCTGGGCTGGCCCATTAGCATTCCCGCGCTTGGCCTAGAGATTCAAACTTAGATTTTCCATTTAATCCTAAACCCTATTCTATCAGTGATTTCAAAATTGGATTCAAAGAGATTCACTTAACCAAATTTCATGATTCCAAATTTGTTAGAAAGGTATTGAAAATATCTACACACTCCCATTGGATTCAAACCATTTGAAATTATAGATCACCCATAGTAAAAATAACAAGACAGAGACTTTTCCAACTTTAATTTTTTTCTAAAATCAACCATAAATGCTTTTGAGTTAATTCCAACTCTCAGAAATCACACTGGCCATGTCTATTGGAATATGTAAAAATATTTAGTTTTACATGTAGTAATCATGGACTAGTAATAAAATAATGCTACATAAGAATTTCTAGTCATTTTAATAATATTAAATAGAAATATTCAACTTTTTAATATATGCCAACCCCTTTAAATCACATTCCCAAGTATTGGAATATGTGGTGATGACACGTGTCAACATGATACCATATTTTAATTGGAGAATATCAAATCTTAATTATTTTTCAATGAGTAGAAATTGCATTTCCAAAATAAGTTAAATAAGGATATGTCAATATTTCATGTGATGATTGAGATGATGCTAGATCATATAGTGTGAACCCTTGTGTGAAAAATAGAAGTAGCTAAGTTTTTTGGTGATTGTATACCTCATATTTATTTATAAGCACTAGTACCGACCCGGATTACGAAGAGGAGGAGTACTACGAAGAACAAGAAGAGAACTTCAACAACTGCACCAACCAAGGCAAGCCTCACAATGCAAGCTAACCTATGCAAGATGCACTATGCATGCTTGGTTATGCAACCTTCATTATACCAATCCCAAGTTTTACTTGCAAGCTTTAGTATTTTACCTTTACCAAAGTTTCCTACCTAGTTAATTAATTGTGATTAGTGGAAAATAGGATGGTATTATAGAACTAGTTTTGGGTAATTACATTTGATTAGCACCCCTCATAGTGATACTCTCATTAATAGTGGCTAGTGCTAAACTAAACTTGATCACTTTAGATGGGAACACTTGGAGAAAATGATTATGAAAACCTTGGGAATGATGAGTCATTCTATTGAAATGTTTTGACATGTGTTATGAAACACAATGAATTGATGATGATACTGAATGAGGCATGTGCCTTGACTTTGATAAAAACTGATGGTTGGGTTCGGATGCGATACCATTCTAGATTTTACCGTACAACCACAATACCTGATTTGGGTAGGGCTTAATTGGAAGTTTATATGTCTTAGTATGGGTTCCCTTGCGGAAAGAGGTTAAGATGAGGCTACCTCATGAATATGAATGTCCACCTATGCAGTTCCCGGGATGGCGGATGGCCATGGCTGGGAGGCCAAGCTCATAAGGGAGGTGCCTATACTAGTGTGTGTAATTGAAAGGTTAGGATTGATTATCCGCATACCAAGTATGACGATTCAGGTTTATCCCTGATGGATGTATCAAATTTTGTGGTGAAAGTGTACCACCTCTGCAGAGTGTTAAACTATTCGAATAGCCGCGTCCGCGGTCATGGATAGTTGGAGTGGCCATAATGTTCCATTGTCAGATGTTTCTCAAAAGGACTTGTGACTTGAACTATGACTTTGACTTGACCACAACAGAGTGGTGAAAATGAAAACTAGGTTCCCTCTTGAGTAATCTAGAGAACTAAACTAGGTCTTTACTACTAAGAACTTCTGAAATAAAACTAGCTTATTGCAAATAAGCCTAGAGCCTAAAATTCCTACTAGAATTGCCTTACTTAGATTAGTGATGGTTTGCGAGTACTTTAAGAGTACTCGTGGATTTGTCCCTGGATATTCCCATGGCCAGACTACGAAGAGGACTATCTAGAGGAGGGACAACAGGAGGTCTACGAGAACTAGGATCATCTCCCATCGTCAGCATTGCCTGTGACAATGAAGATGGAGTCTACTAAGTTTATTTCCGCTGCTTTGATGTGTATAAAGACTTGATCATGAGATCAAGTATTTGTAAGATTATTATGGTTTGTAATGGATGATGTACTGTGCTACCAATTCTGTTATGTCTCACGAAAATGGTAATCCTGGGATTGCGATGTACGGCATAACAGGCATCTGGACTTAAAAATCTGGGTGTTGACAAGTTGGTATTTGAACCATCCTGACCATAGGAGACCCTAGTTAGAATGGACGTCTGAAAAACTTAGTTTCAAAACAACGGAAGTGAGTATTTATGAAAACCTATTCTCACTCTTATCCTCGAGATTATTTCAAAAAGAGTACTCATGTTCCCCAAAATTCTTGCAATTCTACCTAAAATTTGACACACTTGATCACCTCACTAACTTACGCATCCTAATTACTTATAGATGGAAGTCAAGTATAGCAAGTTCTACCAGCTAGGCAACGAAGGAGAGCTCATCTTCGAGAGGGATTTGGGACAGCTGGCGGAGTTTCTTGGACGCCCGCGCCCCGAGTTATTTGGAGCGTAACTCAATGACTAGTCAGGAGGCGAACTACAGTGGTTGATCGTTGCGGATCTGAGAGAAAAGATGGAGCCACCCACCTCGGAGAAGATCCAGTTCAGCTTGAGGGAGAACAACTGGCTAGATGGACTAGCTAGGGCAATGCAGGAGGCATTTGCTCGTCTATGTGCACAGAACATCAACTAGATAAATGGAACCCACTTCGCCCACTATGCAAGACATGACTCTATGGGACAACCCTTGGCCATGCCAGGACATCTGGAGCTGAAGCACCATGTGGATCACCTTGACTTCATGCTGCACGAGACCCACAAGGAGTTGGACAACGCCCGTGCCTACACCAACCAGAAGCACGTTGTTGCAGCCAAGAAGAACCAAACCCTCGCCATCCTAGCTAAGGAGTGCAAGTCAAATTGTCTCCAGCATGACAAGAAGGACCGCATCATCGCTCGCCTTCGCCAGAAGGTGGATACCCTTGAGGAGACCATCCATGACTAGGAGATTTAGCTTGAGGAGAAGGAAGAGGAGGGTAAAGATATCCGTGGAGATATCACCTCTTACCTTAGTGATGATGATGACTATCTGGAGGACGTCGCCATGGAGTTCCACACCGACGAGGATGACGCCGACTTCCTGGATGATGAAGAACCCACCAGTTCTGATGATGATTAGTCATATTAGAGCACTGTCGTAGGTGTGAGTTTGTATCCGGTCCCATTGTATCGTAGCATGACAGAATGGTTCTTAAAACTATATGCTTAGTAGTTGTGGTGTGTGTTTATACTCTGTTACTTGGAATGAATGACAGTGAGTTGTGGTTTTCAAAGCTTAGCAGTACTCAAGTTTTAAAGATTTTTGAACCATACCCCTGATCCATAGAAATTTCCCTCTTGTCTTATGATCTATCTCAATCTTCAGATGAATCGTGGCAACCCCGGTGGTAGCAGCTCATCTCAGGATCCGATGCTTCAGATTCAGCATATGCTAGTTTTAGATCGTGAAGCTGGTAGAGCCGAGCATCAAGCCAATCTAGCCACTCTTCAGCAGATCGCGCAGATGGCCCACAACAACCAAGGCCATGGAAACCAGGATCACCATGGATCTAAGCTCAAGAACTTTCAAAACACCAATCCTCTATGTTTAGTAAATCTGAAGAGCCCTTAGATGCTGATGACCGGCTGCACACAATGGAGAACAACTTGGAAGTTGCAGGAGTAGATGCTACGGAAAAGGTACCGTTTGCCACCCACTATCTGGCAGGTTATGCAAGATCATGGTGGAACAACACTCGTACCATGAACGAAGGACAAATGATGACTTGGGAGGAATTCAAGCTCAAGTTCAACAGGACTCATGTGCCCCCGGATTTGATCAAGAGGATGAGGGATGAATTTAGGGAGTTGAAGCAAGGAAGGATGACTGTGGTAGAATACCGTGATATATTTCTGTTTCTAGCTAGGTAGGCCCTGATACATTGCAAACGTATCTATAATTTTTGATGTTCCATGCTTGGTTTTTATCTACTTTCTTATGTTTTGTCCACACTTTGGAGTACTTTTTATACGCTTTATTGGACTAACCTATTAATAAGATGCCACAGTGCCAGCTGCCTGTTTTCTGCTGTTTTTGGTTCCAGGAAAGTCAGAAAATAAATATTCTCGGAATTGGACGGGACAAAAGCCAAAGTCGGTATTTCACCGAGGGGGACACAGAGCCAGAATACGAGACGGAGAGGGGCTAGAGGGCCGCCACGCCACCTGGCCATGCGGCCAGGCCTGGCCCATGCCAGGGGGTGGTGTGACCACCTAGGGCACCCCCTCGGCCTCCCCTTTCGCATATAAGATGCCTCTGATACAGAAACCCTAAGTACCCAATCAAAATTCCACGAAAGAGTCTGTAGCCGCCGTCATCTCCATCCCTAGATCGGGAGGGATCTGAAGCTCTTCCCGGGACCCTGCCAGAGGGGAGAATTCACCTTGGAGGCCTTCTTCATCGCCATGCAAGCCTCCGGTGTGATGCGTGAGTAGTTCATCCTTGGACAACGGGTCCATGTAGTAGCTAGATGGTTGGTTCTTCTCCTTTGTGCTACCATGTCTAGATCTTGTGAGCTCCGTTCATGATCAAGATCATCTATTTGTAATCATACATTTTGTGTTTGCGGGGATCCGATGGATATTGAGATGCTATTTCAGATTGATTATTGATTCTATCATGTCTTTGTTATTTGTGATCTTGCATGCTCTCCGTTGTTAGTAGATATCTTGGCCGAGTAGATGCTAGCAACTCCAAGAAGGAGTATTTATGCTCGATAGTGGGTTCATGCCTCTAGTAATCTAGGGAAGTGACAGAAATCTCTAATGTACTAGATGTGTTGTTGCTACTAGGGAGAAAACAACAATCCTTTGTTCATAGAACAATCATATTGTTTACTTTACACGCTATGCGTAATGCAATTATCTGTTGCTTTCAACTTAATACTGGAGGGGGTTCGGATGATAACCTGAAGGTGGATTATTAGTCATATATGCAGTTGGATTACAGTCTATGTATAATGTTATAAGGCCCAATCAAATCTCATAGGATTCAAGATGATTATTATATGCATGTATGCTTTCTCGATGTTTGTCAATTGCCCCACTGTAATTTGTTCACCCAACATGTCATCTATCTTAAGGAGAACCACCACTAGTGAACTATGGACCCTGGTCCTTTATTTTACCATTAATCTACAACTGTTTACTCCGTTCTGTTTACTTTCTACAAGCTTTTACTTTCTTCCACGCAATACGTTTAATCCTTTGTTTCCAGAAAAATCGGTGAGATTGACAACCTCACTGTAAGTTGGGGGCGAAGTTCTGTGGTTGTGTTATGCAGGATTCCAAGTTGGCAACAACACCTTGGAGGTGTTTCCTTGATCCTACTGGTTTGATAACGTTAGTTTCATAACTGAGGGAAACTTGCTGCTGTGCTCATCATACCTTTCTCTTGGGGTTCCCCAACGAGCTCGAGATATCTTGGGCCATCAAGCTCTTTTCTAGCGCCGTTGCCGGGGAGTCAAGGACATCTTCACAAGGGGAGTCCCTCATAACGAATCTCTTTACTTTGTTTTATTTGTTTTTCTTATTTTATTTTTGCTTTGTTTGCTTGTTTCTCTTATCAAAAACACAAAAAAAGTTCCTACTTCAAGTTGTTTTTATGTCTAGTTCTGCTCCAATCACTATTTCTTTATGGATAGCCCACTCGGTTTTCCTATTTGGGAAAACTACTATCACTGCTAAGGTAGTAGATGAACCACCACCTTCTAGAACCTCCATGGAAGATTTTATACGGTATAGAGAACCTTATAAGGGTAAAGTCATGAGAGCCATGTTAAAAAGGTTGGATCTAATTGCTAAAATTTTGCTTAAACGCCATGATATAAATTGTTGCTCTGAATAGGATACTAAACATCTTAAATTCCAATGTGGATTTAGTAAAGAATTTGTAATTATGAACTATCATTGGAATAACTATATTCATCTTGGATTTGAAGAAGTAGAACAATTCGTTTTGTTTATGGGAGCTTCTAAAATAGAATCCTTCATGTCTAAAAACTACGAAACCTGTGTTGCTTGTAAAGACCTTAAAGATATGGTCTCTTCTATCCTTGATCATTGCATAGAAAATTTCAGCAATAATTGTTATATCATTGATTATAAAGAGAGACTCAGTCATGGACAAGAATGTGTCCACAATTTGCAGGAGCCTATGGAAGAAGAAATTGCTGAACCTGAAAGCTCATTAGATGAAAAAGAGGAGGAGAGTGATGGAAAAAAGGAGGAAAAACAGCTTTTCTTAGAAAATGTTTATGATAAAGCTCTAGATGATGGTCCTATATTGGTTGATAATATTAATTGTACTACTATTAAAAATGAGACTGGAGGGGTCTTGACCTTATCTTGGAATGCCATACCTCTTGAGAATGATCATTCACCTTGTTATAAATTTGTTAACAGTGGGTTTGAAGGTTTTAATCCCATTATTTTTGAGCTTGATAAAAAATATATGTTTGTAGATCATAAAAAGCATGCTTTATGTGATATTTATATTGTTGAGTTTATTCATGAGGCTACTGAAAATTATTAGGAGAGAGGAAAATATGGTTGTAGAAGTTTTCATGGTACTGAAACACCTCTCTATGTGCTGAAAGTTTTGAAGTTACTCTTGTTTTATCTTCCTATGCATGTCACTCTGTTCTTTGTAAATTTATTTGCATATAAGATTCCTATGCATAGGAAGTGGGTTAGACTTAAATGTGTTTCTAATTTTCTTCTTGATGCTCTCTTTTACTTCGATTCATATCTTATGTGAGCATCTTCTCAAACTATCATGCCTAACTTAAAGGCGTTAAACAAAAGTACTTATTGGGAGATAACCCAAAAGTTTTAGTTGAGTCTTGGAAGTTATTGCTTCAGTAATAACCTCTCCTTATCATTTTTGTGTGGTTTTTGTGCCAAGAGTAACCTCTAATGAGAGATACGTAATGCATGGAAAAGTTGCTGTGCCGAAACAGATTTTTGTGCTTCACTGTAAAAATTCGTGTAAAATCTCTGTACGTAGTTTTGAGGCGTGAATTTTTGTGCTTCTGCCCCAGGTTGTTATCTAACTTTCGTTAGTTCAACACTTTTCGATTTGAGCAACATAAGGTCTTCTAAAAAATTGGTTTTTACCTGCTGGTCTATTTTGACAGATTTCTCCCATTATTTGCATTTGCTTCTTGTTGGTTCCTTTTACCTGCTGGTCTGTTTTGACAGATTTCTCCCATTATTTGCATTTGCTTCTTGTTGGTTCCTTTTTACCTTTCTTTGGGGAATTGAGATTTTTGAGAGAAGTGCTACAATAGCTTGTGTTTTAATGGAAGTTTTATTGGTGTTGAAACTGAACCCAAATACTTTTTATTTTGAGTGCACTAATGTTGCTAATAAAGATTGTGTGAAGTTTTGTGTGAAGGAAAAAATTCAGGTGTATGGAGAGAATGATGTAATGAGATGAAGAATGGACTAAAGCTCAAGCTTGGGGATGCCACGAGTGTCACCCAAGAAATATCCAATAAGTACAAACGTCAAAGCTTGGGGATGCCCAAGGCATCCCCTTCTTCATCAATAAAAATTCTAGGTTTTTTCCAAACACTTCATTTTTATTGTTTCATGCACAATTGTGTTGTTCTTGGAGCGTCTTTGTTTTTGTTTTTGGTTTTTCGTTCGCTTGGTTTTATTAGTTTGCTTGAATAAATTGGTTGGACCCCCTCTTTCATATATTAGTTTTCAAATAGTTTGGTTTGGATTGGAAAAGAGTAGGAAAGTTCATGCTTAAGTGGTAAAGAAAGCTTGTTTTGACTATGGCCTATGCTTTGTCATGCCATGCTTTGTATTGTCTTGGCTCTATGCTTAGTGATCTTTGTTGTAGCATGACATGTTATAAACAATTGAGATTGCTTAATGTGCCTTGGAAGAATCATGCGTTGTTTTAGCATATTAAAGCATAGTATTGTGGTATTCTCCTTTGATGCTTTATTTGGGTTGACTTGGCACATGCTCACACCATGTTATGACTATCCCAAGTCACCATAGCCTCTATGATCCTTTGGTTTTCGACTTGTAATATCACTTTATGCTTTAATTAATGATGTTTTGTCGCTTTGCATGATGATGGCCATTATTGCTCTCTTTGTTGGTCGCTCCTAGTCTTTTGCTAGCCTCCATAACCAAGTATGAGTTCCACTCATGCATCCAACTCCTAAAACCAAGTTATTCCAAAGAGTCCACCATACCTACCTATTAGCATTTGCTATTCCAAGTATATTCATGTTTTTATCTATCTTCCGAATTAAACTTGTTATGAGAAAACTAGTGATTAAAGCTCTCACGAACTTGATGGCACACTTTACTTTTCTTGCCCTTAATAAACTTGAACCATTGTGTCGTCTATGTTGTATATGCTTGCACTTATATGTTGGGGATTAGTAGAACCATGCTATCATGGGGAACACTTTCAACATTGCACTTGTACTTTGTACCTAGTTGATATCATGCTCTTTTGTCTATGGATGTCGTCGGTGTGAAATGAAAGGGGAGCTTGTAAGTCCATGGAGTTATGTATATGTGTTAGAGAAACGCCTGGGATGCCGGTCTAATCCATGCCTAATCATGGTGGAAACCTGCAGCATAACCATAATGAGATGTCTATGAAGCATTCTTCCTATAAAAAAGAGTCAGATATTGGGAAAAAGAAAAAAAGAAATGATAAAAGAGGAAAGAGAGAAAAAGCACCATTTTCCCATGGTAAATAAGAAGATTGCTGAGATGCTCGTTGTCTGCTTGCCTTGTCATCTTGATATGGGGATTCTTCCGTATCATCGGGCAAGGGGTACCCCGTTGGTGGTTCTCTATGATACACATGTACATACTATGACAAGAACTTACCGGTAACTAAACTTGAGTAGCATGAGGAGCGCCCTCGTATTCAAGGGACATGAGATTTCCAACATATACTTTGTCAAGCATATACTCCATAGTTTGTTCACTTTAACCTTAATCACTTCAAGATGCTTATGATAGGGGCAATGAGATCTGAAAGCTCATAAGTACCATAATTTTTGGAAGCTCTTTATGAAACTTGAATCCCTGCTTCCTTCTATGAAGTCCTTTCTTTTCTTTTATGTTGAGTCTCCACCTTCTATATTTATGCACCTATTTTGAGAGCATAGTGGCCATTCTTAGTTCTATGTGCATTGTCCCAAGACTTGTTGATTGATGCATAACTTTGATATTGCTTGTTCTCAAACTATTTGTATCTAGTCACCCTTATAAACTTTGAAGGTGTCCTATGCATTTATGTTTTCTACTCTATGAGGGACAAGCTGAATGCCATTATGCAATGTTTTCTTTACGTGAAATAGACAAACGTCTTGCAAAGCATTGTTATTCATGAATCTTTTGTTTATGCCTTTTCATGTTACAACATAGTTGCTATGTCTTATTGGTAGAACTTTATCTTCCATGCTATGTTGAAGTACTATGATCCCAGCTATCAATATTTTACAAATACTTTGATCAAGTTTATGATGGTGCATGTCACCTCAAAAATTATTCTTTCTTCTTATCACTTACCTACTCGAGGATGAGCAGGAGTTAAGCTTGGGGATGTTGATACGTTGCAAACGTATCTATAATTTTTGATGTTCCACGCTTGGTTTTTATCTACTTTCTTATGATTTGTCCATACTTTGGCGTACTTTTTATACGCTTTCTTGGACTAACCTATTAACAAGATGCCACAGTGCCAGCTGCCTATTTTTCGCTGTTTTTGGTTCCAGGAAAGTCAGAAAATGAATATTCTCGGAATTGGACAGGACAAAAGCCAAAGTCAGTATTTCACTGAGGGGGGCACAGAGCCAGAATACGAGATGGAGAGGGGCCATAGGGCTGCCACACCACCTGGCCGCGCGGCCAGGCCTGGCTCGCGCCAGGGGTTGGTGTGGCCGCCTAGGGCACCCCTCGGCCTCCCCTTTCGCATATAAGATGCCTCTGATACAGAAACCCTAAGTACCCAATCAAAATTCCACGAAAGAGTTTGTAGCCGCCGTCATCTCCATCCCTAGAGGGGAATTCACCCTGGAGGACTTCTTTATCACCATGCAAGCCTCCAGTGTAATGCATGAGTAGTTCATCCTTGGACTACGGGTCCATGTCGTAGCTAGATGGTTGGTTCTTCTCCTTTCTGCTACCATGTCTAGATCTTGTGAGCTCTGTTCCTGATCAAGATCATCTATTTGTAATCATACATGTTGTGTTTGCGGGGATCTGATGGATATTGAGATGCTATTTCAGATTCATTATTGATTCTATCATGTCTTTGGTATTTGTGATCTTGCATGATCTGCGTTGTTAGTAGATATCTTGGCCGAGTAGATGCTAGCAACTCCCAAAGGGAGTATTTATGCTCGATAGTGGGTTCATGCCTCTAGTAATCTAGGGAAGTGATAGAAATCTCTAAGGTACTAGATGTGACGTTGCTACTAGGGAGAAAACAACAATCGTTTGTTCATAGAACAATCATATTTTTTACTTTACACACAATGCGTAATGCAATTATCTGTTACTTGCAATTTAATACTGGAGTGGGTTCGGATGATAACCTGAAGGTGGATTATTAGTCATAGATGCAGTTGGATTACGGTCTATGTATAATGTTGTAATGCCCAATAAAATCTCATAGGAGTTAAGATGATTAGTATATGCATGTATACTTTCTCGATGTTTGGCAATTGCCCCGTTGTAATTTGTTCACCCAACATGTCATCTATCTTAAGGAGAACCACCACTTGTGAACTATGGACTCCGGTCCTTTCTTTTACCATCAATCTACAACTGTTTATTGCTTTCTTTTTACTTTCTGCAAGCTTTTACTTTATTCCACACAATACGTTTAATCCTTTGTTTTTAGCAAAACTGGTGAGATTGAAAACCTCACAGTAAGTTGGGGGCAAAGTTCTGTGGTTGTGTTGTGCAGGATTCCAAGTTGGCAACAACACCTAGGAGGTGTTTCCTTGCTCCTACTGGTTCGATAACCTTGGTTTTATAACTGAGGGAAACTTGCTGCTGTGCTCATCATACCTTCCTCTTGGGGTTCCCCAACAAGCTCGAGATATCTTGGGCCATCACGCCCTGATACATTGCAAATGTATCCAATTTTTTTGATGTTCCATGCTTGGTTTTATCTACTTTCTTGTGTTTTGTCCATACTTTGGAGTACTTTTCATATGATTTCTTGGACTAAGCTATTAACAAGAGCCACAGTACCAGCTGCCTGTTTTCTGCTGTTTTTGGTTTCAGGAAGTCAGAAAATGAATATTCTCGGAATTGGACGGGACAAAAGCCAAAGTCACTATTTTACCGGGGGACACTTGGAGCCAGAATACGAGACAGAGAGGGGCTGGGGCCTGGCCACGCGGCCAGGCCTAGCACGCGCCAGGGGGTGGTCTGGACGCCCCAGGCACCCCCTCGGCCTCTCCTTCCGCCTATATATTGCCTCTGATACCAAAACCCTAACTACCCGATCAAAAATCCACGAAAGAGTCTACAGCCACCGTCATCTCCATCCCTAGATCGGGAGGGATCTGAAGCACTTCCCGGCACCCTGCCGGAGAGGGGAATTCACCCTAGAGGCCTTCTTAATCATCATGCAAGCCTCCGGTGTCATGCGTGAGTAGTTCATCTGTAACACCCTCAAATCGGCCCTATGCAAGTTTTAGCCCTTTCCACCAAACCCGCATAGAAACGATTCAAGGACGCCCACCAGGCATTTTCATGCGGGTGGAAAACGAAGTAATACCATTACACAACAGTCCTCGATGGGACCCACATAACAGATATATATACAACAGCGACTCAGCGAGTCAAGAATACAGATATTCAATACAAAGATTCAAATCACCTTGAAAACGATAGAGCGTCCGACTACGGACAAGATGCAAATGGGGCTAAGAGCCCTGAAGAATAACCAATGGCGTCCATAACCCTGCCCAGTCCAAGCCGGAAGGGTAACCCTGCTAACGACGGCGATATCAAACCTGCTAAAACAAAAGGGGTGCCGACAAAGGGCAAAGGAAAAAGAGGAGCGTCAGTACTAAGGCCAGTACACGGCGAGGCTAGAATTCGGCGGCTCTCGTCTACATAGGTATGGTGGGCTGAAGCGACAGCGCAGCGGCACTAAACAACCTATAGAGACTCAATACAACTGGCGGTTATCAGAGAGGGATAAGAAAGACCTATTCGGATCCAACCTGAAGCTAACACCAAACAAACCCATCCTGGTATTTTCCCCTCGAGACCAAACGAGGAAGTCGGACCAAGGAACTCACACGGTTGGCAGTTTTACTCATTCCGTTATAGTTGCAGCAATTACTAATCGGATAAAGATAGCATGAGTTATCCCGAAGCATAAGTAGTGGGCAGTTTGAATTACCATTCCGTTGTAGTTGGAACATTTACTAGTCAGATATAATTGTCCTGAGGAATCCCAAAACCCAGCAATTTTTGGCACTTTTATCACATTCCATTGGAGTTGTATTACTTACTAGGCAGGTATAGTATGTCACAGGTCACCACCAATCCACCAGTTGTTGGCATTTTTAGTTTCCATTCCGTTATAGTTGCACCTGATTACTAGTCACATGTTAAGTCAAGTTTATAGCACTACTTTAGTTATGCTTGTCTATGATCAAGATATTGTGCTCCAAGTCGTCCATAACCGCGGACACGGCTTTCAGAAAGTTTTACCCTGCAGGGGTGCACAAATAGCAACACACACTCGATCAACCTCGGAAAAACCAACTCAAAACCCAACGAGGCTTTCACGACAAAGCGATCACAAGATTCAGATATATTTCAGGGGGCCACCCCACTAAGCTACCCGCAACGAAGTTGGCCGGCTCCGGAACGGACCCAGGGTTTGTGTGGACGGCTGTAAACGACTGGGAACCCGAAAGTGTGACTGGGCTTGTCCATACAGCGAAAACGTGTCACGATCCTAAACAGTACAGGTGCTCCACGCACAATCTTAAATAAAACAGTAACATGGCATAAGTACAGGATAGTAATAAAACCCCAAACTAGTTTGTGGCCCCAAGAAATAGAAATGAATCAAGCTCTGGCTCAGGGGGGTCCATAAGGCCTCCCGGATGTGGATAGTGCGAATAGTTAGGGAACAGGTATCAAGTACTCGGGGTCCTACGGGACACAAGTGAGCATGGAAGAACCAAATAACATCTATTGCCCACCGATGCCTCTGCATTAATTATATCTAACATTTATATAGTTGTATTTAAAGTCATGATCAACTCCACCAATAAGCATCTCCACAAATAAACATCTGCCATCATTCCAACAACTGTGGTACTCGACAACACAAGATCGCACCTGAGCAAGCAACTACGACTCGCAAGGCCAGCTATCTACCAAACGCAGGTAATAGGAGGTGTCCAAGGCAATATAGAGGCTGCTCCGAATATAACTGGTATACGGGAACTAAAGCATCGCGACACGGATAGCAATAGATCAACAGGAGGAAATAAAGACTATAAATGCAAAATAGGTAGAAGGGGGAGAGATGCTCGCCTGGAAAACACTGCCGAAGGATCACAACCGGAGAACTTGTCGATACTCGCATCAACTCATCGACCAAATCTGCGAAGAAGCGAAGCACTAAAAGAAACACCGGATGCAATATTTAATACTACGGCAGAAGATCCGGCATGATTATGATATGCATGCGAGATGAACAATTTAATATGCGACAGTCGATAATGTTATATTATAAAGATAGGGGTCTCGGATAAAGGGGTCACACATCTGGGGCGAAGGTCTTGGTTTCAGGGGTTCCGGGGCTCGTCAGGGTTCGACGGGGATCGGTCTCGACGGAAACGCCCTCGGACACGGAGTAGATCTTGTCGCATCCGGGAAGGACTTGGTTAGGCATCGGCGGCTCATCGGATTTACCCTGGTCGGGGTCGATCTTGTCATCGTGAAGATCTTGTCGGGTCCACGTATCGGGTCGATCTTGGCGTTCGGGGTGAAGAACTTGGCGTCCTCGAGGAAGTACTTGGCGTATCCGTGTCAACGACCTTGGCGTCCGGGGGTTCGATGTTCGGATCCGTGTAGAAGGTCTTGGTGCTCCGAGATGAAGCGCTTGTCATTCCGTGGTCTTTGGTTCGGGAAGGAGATGTTGGCGTTCTCGGGTCCAAGGAGAACTTGATTCGGCATCGGTGGCCGAGGGTGAACCAAGTTCGGTTGTGGTGGACTTCGGGTGGCTTCTCGGGGTGCCCATCTCACTTGCAGTTTTCGATCGCCGAGAGGGTACTAGGTAGCATCACCATCGCGTAATAGCAGCGACATCACCTCTACAACACCCAACTCCAAAGCACTCCGGTAACAACAGGAAACAAACACCACAAAAGAGAAAAAAATAAACAGGCTCGAGCCCCTCATTCCTTGTTATAGTACTGCATGGCACGATGCGGCGGAACACGGCGTCGGGGAGAACACGCGGTACGGCGAGGTGGTCCGGGGCTCGGGGTCCGAGGACGCGCGGGAGGCCGGCGAGGCGAGGCCGGGCTCTAGGGAGGGCTCGGCGGCGAGCGGCACATACGGGAGGAGGGCGCCGCGGTGGCGGAGTTCGCTGGCGGCAGGGACGACAGCGGGGAGGAAGAGGCGCAGGTGGCTGCGGCCGAGCCTGGCAACAGAGTAGGGGGAGATGCTCGCGGCGGCGTGGTGGCGAGCCCGGGCCGACGGACTGGAGGCGGGTCGCGCGGGAGGAGGCGGCGACCCGGCGAGCTTGCTGGCGACGCGGAGCTAAGAGCGGCGGCGGCGATGCAGACATGAAAGAGAGGGAGGGAGGCCCGGCGGCGGCCGGCGGGATCGACGGGGCGGTGAGGAGCTTGACCGGAGATGGAGGGGAAGATCGGGCGATGGCGGCTGGGAGGCGGCCTGAGGAGGGAGACGACCGAGGGAGGCGGCGAGGGAAGGCTGGCGGCGGAGCTCGGGAACCACGGCGGTAGGGTCGCGTGCTGCGTGGCGAGTCAGGTGGTGGCAGACGCGGTGGGGAGGGGGAAACGAGGGAGAGAGGAGCGTGGTGGGGAGATGGCGTGCGGGAGAGGCAGGTGGGCATGGGGTTGTGCAGGTGGTGGGCCAGGGGTGGGGCTGGCGTTGGCGCGGTAGCCAGCTGCGGGCGGCACGCGCGCGCGGTTGGTGGGGCGCGTGCGGTGGAGCCGGAGGGCGCGCCCAGGTGGCGACCAGGGGGAATTTTGTCCTTTTTCAGCAACGTGGGGGCGCGCGCAGCTGGGCGGGAAAAAGGTGACCAGGTGGGGCGTTGGGCGGGAGTTTGGAGGGAGGTGGGGTGAGGTGGCAGCGGGTGAGTGGGTGGAAAAAATGCCCAGGGTGAGGTGGCGTGCTGAGATAGGCTGGGGTGAGGTGGAGGGGGCTAGGTAGACTAGGATTGGGTAGTTTTAGGAATTTTGGAGGTGGCCGGTCAGACTTTCGGGTCTGGCGGGCTGCCTCCTAAAAATAAAATAAAATATTTTATTATTTAAAACGGGGCTTTTGAAAACCGTTGGAAGACGAAACAAAATACATCCGGGCAGACCCGGGTTTTAGTTTGAAATAAAGATGGGGCATTTAGAAAACAAAAACAGACTTTTCGAAAATAGTTTTATGCAAACAAATGCGAGATGACATGACGATGCTCAAATGCAATGTGGCATGATGACATGAGCATGCGGTCATGATGATGAAATGCACAAAAACAACGCAATTTTCTAGTAGTGGTTTTGGCGGGATGCCACATCATCTCTGGACTACGGGTCCATGTAGTAGCTAGATGGTTGGTTCTCCTCCTTTGTGCTTTCATGTCTAGATCGTGTGAGCTCCGTTCATGATCAAGATCATCTATTTGTAATTCTGCATGTTGTGTTTGCGGCGATCCGATGGATACTGATATGCTATTTCAGATTGATTATTGATCCTATCATGTCTTTGTTATTTGTGATCTTGCATGCTTTCCGTTGTTAGTAGCTATCTTGGCCAAGTAGATGCTAGCAACTCCAAGAGTTAGTATTTATGCTCGATAGTGGGTTCATGCCTCTGGTAATCTGTGGAAGTGTCTGAAATCACTAAGGTACTAGATGTGATGTTGCTACTAGAGAGAAAACAACAATTCTTTGTTCATAGAACAATCGTATTGTTTACATTACACGCAATTCGTAAAGCAATAATCTGTTGCTTGCAACTTAATACTGGAGGGGGTTCGGATGATAACCTGAAGGTGGATTATTAGTCATAGATGCAGTTGGATGGCGGTCTATGTATAATGTTGTAATGCCCAATCGAATCTCAAAGGAGTCAAGATGATTAGTATATGCTTGTATGCTTTCTCGATGTTTGTCAATTGCCCCGCTGTAATTTGTTCACCCAACATGTTATCTATCTTAAGGAGAGCCACCTCTAGTGAACTATGGACCCCGGTCCTTTCTTTTACATTCAATCTACAATCAACTGTTTACTGTTTTGTGTTTACTTTCTGCAAACTATTACTTCCTTCCATTCGATACATTTAATCCTTTGTTTTCAGCAAAACCGGTGAGATTGACAACCTCATCGTAAGTTGGGGACAGAGTTCAGTGGTTGTGTTGTGCAGGTCTCCACGTTGCTGCTAGCACCGGTAGTGCGCCCTCCCAACATTCAGCTAGCTACACCTTTGGGGTGTTTCCTTGCTCCTACTGGATTGATAACCTTGGTTTCATACTGAGGGAAAACTTACTGTTTTGCTCATCATACCTTCCTCTTGGGGTTCCCCAACGAGCTCGATATATTTTGGGCCAGCAAGACTTTTTCTGGCGCCGTTGCCGGGGATTGAAGAAGAAGAAGCTCCCACGTCAACCACGCGCCATCAAAGACTTTCTGTAGCGTCGTTGCTGGGGAATCAAGGACATCTTCACAAGGGGAGTCCCTCATAACCAATCTCTTTACTTTGTTATTTTTGTTTTGCTTAGTTTACTTTTGTTTTGTTTGCTTGTTTCTTTATCAAAATCACACAAAAATTAGTTTTACTAGTTTGCTTTCTTTATTGAAAACACACAAAAAAAATAATATCTATCTTAAGTTGCCTGTATGTCTAGCCTTGCTCCAATCACTATGTCACCTGAGGAAATGATTTTCACTTTTAAACAAGGAATTGAGGAGAGCTTCAAGGAAGCTTGGTCTAGAATCTCCGATCTACATGAAAAAACTGAGCCTAAAATGACTCAAAGCTTGTTTCTCAGCAGTTTTTACCTTGAAATTGCTCTTTGCTATAGATATGCTTTAGATGCTCTTGTGGGAGGAGATTTCCTCCAATGCAATGAGGATGATGCTGTTAATGCTATAAAGAAATTGTTCTTTACTTACAACTTGCCTAGCAAAACTGATATTTCTTTCACAAACATATTTGCTAGATTGAACACTCTTGAGACCCACACTACTAGATTAAAAGATTGTTATAATACGCTTAGGGAGCATCATAGTTATGTCCCAATAAATTCTGAACAATCAAAGTGGCTCCCCACAATAAAGATTGATATAAATAATGAAACTTTTCAAGCTCGCTGTGATATCATGTTTGAATTTTGTCTTATGCCCAAAGTTGTTCATGAATCTTTGAATCTTTGGGGGCTTTCTGAAGGAGGAAAAGAAATATCTCTTGCTAATACTGCTACAATATTACCTATTGGGATAGCCGAAGGAGTGTTTACAAAGATCCTTGGGAAAATGATTTCTACTGATTATCTTGTTATTGAATGTGTATGAAAAGGACAAATTACACTTGGAAGGTCCTTATTAGAACTCCTTGGAGCCATAATAGATGTGGGGGAGGGGACCATGCACCTTGCTTATCCACCAAACAATCATATGTTTCCCAAGTTTAAGAATAAAAGTAAGAGAGGTAAGGGCAAGAAATTTGGTTTTAATGTTTCCTCGAACACTTGATTCTTTTTCTTACTTCTTATGACTAACTTAAAGGCGTTACAGAAAAATACTTATTGGGAGATAACCCAAAAGTTTTAGATGAGTCTTGGAAGTTATTAACTCAGTAATAACCTCTCCTTATTCTTTTTATTTGCTTTTTGTGCCAAGAGTAACCTCTAATGAGAGAGAAGTAATGATTGGGAAAGTTGCTGTCCCGAAACAGATTTCTGTGCTTCACCGTAAACATTCGTGTAAAATCTCTGTACATCCTTTTGAGGCGTGAATTTTTGTGCTTATGCCCCAGGTTGTTATATAACTTTTGTTAGTTCAACACTTTTTGATTTGAGCAATATAAGGTCTTCGAAAAAATTCGTCTTTACCTGCTGGTCTGTTTTGACAGATTTCTGCCATTTTTCTGCATTTGCTTCTTGTTGGTTCCTTTTTGAGTTCTTTTGGGGAATTGAGCTTTTTGAGGGAAGTGCTACAGTATCTTGTGTTTTAATGGAAGTTTTATTGGTGTGAGAACTGAACCTAAAGACCTATTATCTTGAGTGCACTAATGTTGCTAATAAAGATTGTGTAAAGTTTTGAAAGAAGGAAAAATTTCAGGTGTATGGAAGGAATGAGTAATGAGATGAAGGATGGACTAAAGCTCAAGATTGGGGATGCCACGCGTGTCACCCCAAGAAATAACCAAGAAGTAAAAGCGTCAAAGCTTGGGGACGCCCAAGGCATCCCCTTCTTCATCAATAAAAATCCCAGGTTTCTTCCAAACGCTTCATTTTTATTATTTCATGCACAGTTGTGTTGTTCTTGGAGCGTCTTGTTTTTTGTTTTTGTTTTGGTTTTTCGTTTGCTTGGTTTCTTAGTTTTTTGAATAAATTGGTTGGACCCCCTCTTTCATACATTGGTTTTCAAATAGTTTGGTTTGGATTGGAAAAGAGTAGGAAAGTTAATGCTTAAGTGGTAAAGAGAGTTTGTTTTTGACTGTGGCCTATGCTTTGTCATGCCATGCTTGATATTGTTTTGGATTTATGCTTAGTATTATTTGCTGTAGCATGACTTGTTTTAAACAATTGACATTTCTTAATGTGCCTTGGATGAATCATGTGTTGTTTTAGCATATTAAAGCATTGTATAGTGGTATTCTCCTTTGATGCTTTATTTGGGTTGACTTGGCGCATGCTCACACCATGTTATGACTATCCAAAGTCACCTTAGCCCTTATGATCCTTTAGTTTTCAACTTGTAGTATCAATTTAGGCTTTGATCACTGATGTTTTGTCGCTCTACATGATTATGGCCATTATTGCTCTCTTAGTTTGTCGCTCCCAGTCTTTTGCTAGCCTCCACAACCAAGTATGAGTTCCACTCATGCATCCAACTCCTTAAACCAAGTTATTCCAAAGAGTCCACTATACCTACCTATTACATTTGCTATTCCAAGTATATTCTTGCTTTTGTTTACCTTCCAAATTAAACTTGTTATGAGAAAACTAGTGATTAAATCTCTCACGAACTCGATGACACACTTTACTTTCTTGCACTTAATAAACTTGTACCATTGGGTCCTTCTTTGTTGGTATATGCTTGCGCTTTATAAGTTGAAGTTAGCAGAACCATGTATCACGGGGAATGCTTTCAACATTGCACTTGTACTTTGTACCCCGTTGATATCATGTTCTTTTGCTTATGGATCCCGGCGGTGTGAAATAAAAGTGGAGCTTGTAAGATCATGGAGTTTGTATGTGTGTTAGAGAAACGCCTGGGCCGCTAGCCTAAGCCATGCGTAATCATGGTGGAAACTTGCAACATCACCATAATGGGAATTCTATGAAGCATCCTTAATAAAAGCCTATGCAAATAGCAAATAAAAAGATCGCTGAGATGCTCATTGTTTGCTTGCCTTGTCATTCTGATTATGGGATAGCTCCTGTATCATGTGCAAGGGGTACCCCGTTGGTGGTTCTTTATGATACATATGTACTTACAATGACAAGAGCTTACTTGTGACTAAAGTTGAGTAGCATGAGGTTCGGTCTTCGTAAGTAAGGGGCATGATATTTCGGTTTATAACTTGTCAAGCATATCTTCTTAGTTGTGTCACTTTAACCTTAATCACCTTCAAGATGCTTATGATAGGGGCAATGAGAGCTGAAAGCTATAAGTACCATAATTTTTGGAAGCTCTTTATGAGACTTTAATCCCTACTTCCTTCTATGAAGGCCTTCCTTCCACCATTATATTGAGTCTCCATGTTCTATCTTTATGCATCTACTTTGAGAGCATAGTGGCCATTCTTAGTTCTATGTGCATTGTCCCAAGACTAGTTGATTGATGCATAACTTGATATTCCTTGTTTTAAACTATTTGTATCTAGTCACTCTTATGAACTTTGAAGATGTCATATGCATTTATATTTGCTACTCTATGAGGGACAAGTTGAATGCTATTATGCTATGTTTTCTTTATGTGAAACAAACAAACGTCTTGCAAAGCATTGTTATTCATGAATCTTTTGTTTGTGCCTTTTCATGTTGCATCATAGTTTCTTTGTCTTATTGCTAGAACTTTTTCATTCATGTTATGATTGAAGTACAATGATCCCAGCTTTGAATGTTTTACAAATACTTTGATCAAGTTTATGATGGTGCATGTCACCTCAAAAATTATTCTTTCTTTTTATCACTTAGCTACTCGAGGACGAGCAGGAGTTAAGCTTGGGGATGTTGATACATTGCAAATGTATCCATAATTATTGATGTTCCATGCTTGGTTTTATCTACTCTCTTGTGTTTTGTCCACACTTTGGAGTACTTTTCATATGATTTCTTGGACTAACCAATTAACAAGAGCCACAGTGCCAGCTGCCTATTTTCTGCTGTTTTTGGTTTCAGGAAGTCAGAAAATGAATATTCTAGGAATTGGATGGGACAAAAGCCAAAGTCACTATTTTACCGGGGGACACTTGGAGCCAGAATACGAGACGGAGAGGGGCTGGCGCCTAGCCACACCACATGGCCACGCGGCCAGGCCTGGCCCGCGCTAGGGGGTGGTCTGGCCACCCCAGGCACCCCCTCGGCCTCTCCTTCCGCCTATATATTGCCTTCGATACCAAAACCCTAAGTACCCGATCAAAAATCCATGAAAGAGTCTGTAGCCGCCGTCATCTCCATCCCTAGATCGGGAGGGATCTGAAGCTCTTCACAGCACCCTGCCGGAGAGGGGAATTCACCCTGGATGCCTTCTTCATCATCATGCAAGCCTCCGGTGTGATGCGTGAGTAGTTCATCTCTGGACTACGGGTCCATGTAGTAGCTAGATGGCTGGTTCTCCTCCTCTGTGCTTTCATGTCTAGATCTTGTGAGCTCCGTTCATGATCAAGATCATCTATTTGTAATTCTGCATGTTGTGTTTGCGTGGATCCGATGGTTATTGAGATGCTATTTCAGATTGATTATTGATTCTATCATGTCTTTGTTATAATGTTGTAATGCCCAATCAATCTCAAAGGAGTCAATATGATTAGTATATGCTTGTATGCTTTCTCGATGTTTGTCAATTGCCCCGCTGTAATTTGTTCACCCAACATGTTATCTATCTTAAGGAGAGCCACCTCTAGTGAACTATGGACCCCTACCTTTCTTTTACATTCAATCTACAACCCTGGTCCTTCCATTCGATACGTTTAATTCTTTGTTTTCAGAAAAACCAGTGAGATTGACAACCTCATCGTAAGTTGGGGACAGAGTTCAGTGGTTGTGTTGTGCAGGTTTCCACGTTGCTGCTAGCACCGGTAGTGCGCCCTCCCAACATTCAGCTAGCTACACCTTTGGGGTGTTTCCTTGCTCCTACTGGATTGATAACCTTGGTTTCATACTGAGGGAAAACTTACTGTTTTGCTCATCATACCTTCCTCTTGGGGTTCCCCAACGAGCTCGATATATTTTGGGCCAGCACGCCCCTGATGAGATCGACACCGAAGCAAAGAAGAAGGACAGATTCCTGAATGGTCTACATGATGAGATGCAGACAATGTTAGTTAACATTCCCTTTGACGACCTAGAAGACTTAGTGGATTCTGCTATCCAGATGGAAGGAAAGATCAATCAAGCCAATGAGAACCGCAAGCGTCGTATGATGCACCAACCTAGACCCCACCATACCCCGAAGTATCATCGTAGCTCGTCTGCAGGATTTGCACCAAGAAACAACAGACCCCCTATGTCCCGTCCGAACTATCCCAATCGTGGCAGAGGAAACCTAAGGCCCGGAGGCCACCACAACAACTCCGGTAACCCCCAAAACTTCAACCATGCAACGCCAAAGTCCACCAACCACAACAACAACAACAATACCGCCCCAAGGACTAGAAGCAATGATGTGCCTATTGCAGGGAAAGACAAGTCAATGATCACATGCTTTGAATGTGGAGTCACAGGTCACTACTCCAATGAGTGCCCCAAGAAGCTTGCTGCAGCCACCAATGTCACTGCCCCTGCCCAGCAGCAGCGCCGTGTCCAGCCCAGAAAGAGGTTTGCCCCAGGAAACCCGCACAACTGTACCGGACGTCTGTTCCACATGAATGCTGAAGAAGCCCAGGAAGCGCCAGATGTCGTGTTGGGTATGTTTTTTGTTAACTTAGTACTTGCAAGGGTGTTGTTTGATTCTGCAGCATCGCACTCGTTTGTTATAGAAGAATTTGCATGCACTAGTAAGATTCAATCAACAAATTTCAAGCATGTTATGATAGTTCAAATACCTGGGTCAACCACCAAAGCTAGAAAAATCTACAAGGCCGTACCTATCAGAATACATGGAATATATTTTTATGCCAATCTAATAGTACTAGGAACCAAAGGTTTGGAAGTAGTACTAGGAATGGATTTGATGTCGAAACATCAAGGATTAATAGACTATGCCAAGAAAGCCATAACCATGACCAGTAGCACCAGAGTATCAGTAGAGCATGTGTCGGAGACGCTGCCCCGTCAATTCAAGTGCAACAAGAGTCTAACCCAATCAACCATAGACCCAGTAAGAGTATTCTGTGAATACCCCGATGTGTTCCCAGATGAATTACCCGGTATGCCCCCAGATCGGGATATCGAGTTTATCATTGAACTAGTTCCTAGAACTGGACCCATAGCTCAGAGACCCTATAGTATGAACCCAACTGAATTAGTGGAGCTGAAGAAGCAACTTGATGACATGTTGGGTAAAGGTCTGATACAACCAAGTGCATCGCCATGGAGATCACCCGTTTTGTTTGTGGATAAGAAAGATGGTGCCAACCGTTTTTGTACAGATTACCGGAAGATGAATGACGTCACCATCAAGACCAAGTACCCACTGCTGAAGATAGAAGACCTGTTTGACCAACTGACTAGTGCCAGAGTGTTTTCTAAGATTGATCTTAGAACTTGTTATCATCAACTAAAGATCCGCGCAACCGATATCCCAAAGACTACTTCCACGACCCAATATGGATTGTATGAGTACAATGTCATGTCATTTGGATTAACCAATGCCCCCACTTATTTCATGAATCTCATGAATATGATTTTTATCAACTTCTTGGATAAGTTTGTTGTCGTTTTTATCGATGACATTTTGATCTACTCTAAGTCTGAAGAAGACCATGAGCAGCACCTAAGAACCATCATTGAAACCCTTAGAGAGCATCAGTTGTATGCCAAGTTTAGCAAATGTGAGATCTGGTTAAAGGAAGTAGGATTCCTGGGCCATATCTTGTCGGCAGGAGGAGTTGCCGTCGATCCCACCAAGATTAAGGAGTTGAAGAATGGAAAGCCCCAACCACTCAAACCAAAGTCCGCACATTTCTTGGATTAGCCGGATATTGCCACAAGTTCGTTGAAGGATTTTCAAGCATCGCAAGGCTGATGACCCAGCTGTTGAAGAAAGATAAGAAGTTTGAATGGATGAACAAATGTGAAGCAAGTTTTCAAGGGCTCAAGAAGAGATTGATTTCAGCCCCAATTTTGATGATGCCGGATATCAAGAAGCCTTTTGATGTATATTGTGATGCATCCAAGAATGGTCTCGGATGTGTGTTGATGTAGGAAGGCAAAGTCATATCATATTTCTCCCGACAACTGAAGCAACATGAGCAGAATTATCCTACCCATGACTTAGAACTGGCAGCCGTAGTTTTAGCCTTGAAGACATGGCATCATTACCTCATGGGTAACCACTATGAGATTTATTCAGATCACAAGAGTTTGAAGTACATTTTCACCTAGAAGGAGCTAAATATGAGGCAAAGGAGATGGATAGAGTTAATTAAGGATTATGACCTTGACATTCACTATCACCCCGGCAAGGCCAATGTGGTAGCAGATGCTCTTAGTAGATTGTCGTGTAGACTTAACACCATGATTAAGGAAGACTGTCCAAGCTCACATGAGGAATTGGAGAATTTTAGAATGGAGCTAGTTAGCGAAGGATTTCTAGCCAATATTGAACTTTAACCCACCTTGATCAGTCAGATAAAGGAAGCTTAGAAAGGAAATGCCAGTATGGATGGAATTAAGTGTTGTATCGGTACAAGGAAGGTACCTGGATTCACTGAAGATGATGAAGGATTTCTGTGGTATAAAGGATGTATATGGGTGCCAGCAGATTCAGAGTTGAAGCAAGTCATTTTGGAGGAAGCCCATGATACTCTTTATTCTATTCATCCGGGAGGAACGAAGATGTATTAGGATTTGAAGGAGCAATTTTGGTGGCACAAAATGAAGAGAGAAGTCAGAAGCTATATCGCCAAGTGTGATATCTGCCAGAGAGTCAAAGCAGAACATCAGCGACCCGCAGGACTTTTGCAACTATTGTAAATTCCGAAATGGAAATGGGATTCTATTGGAATGGATTTCATCACCGGTTTACCTACATCTAGTAGAGGAAATGATTCTATTTGGGTCATAGTAGATAGAATGTCCAAAGTAGCTCATTTCATACCCGTCAAGACCATGTAACAAAGCTCGAACCTTGCAGAGTTGTACATTTCTAGAATAGTCAATCTGCATGGAACCCCCAAGACAATTGTGTCAGATCGAGGAACCCAATTTACCTCAAGGTTTTGGAAGAAAGTCCAAGAAGGATTAGGAACCAAATTGAACTTCAGAACCACTTATCACCCACAGACTGACGGACAAACAGAAAGAGTAAACCAGATACTAGAAGATATGCTAAGAGCCTGTGTGTTAGAATATGGATCTAAATAGGAAGACTGTCTGCCTTTCACAGAATTCTCATACAACAACAGTTATCAGGCTAGTTTGCAAATGACCCCATTTGAGTTTTTGTATGGAAGGAAGTGCCGTACCCTACTGAACTGGTCACAAGTAGGAGAGAGTCAGATATTCAGACCAGACATCCTACGAGAAGCCAAAGAGAAGGTTCACAAGGTCCGTGAACACCTCAAGATCTCTCAATCCAGACAGAAGAGTTTCGCTAACAAAAGACGTTGAGACCTAACCTTCAATGTTGGAGATTTTTTGTATCTCAAAGTATCACCCTTGAAAAGAATGCAGTGTTTTCAACTCAAAGGGAAGCTTGCCCCCAGATATATCAGACCCTTCAAGATTTTAAGTCACCGAGGAGAAGTATCCTATCAGCTGGAACTGCCTAAAGAGATGCCAGCCGTTCATGATGTGTTTCATATCTCGTTACTTAGGAAATGCCTAGAAGTTCCAGAGAAGACCAAAGTTTTCAAGAACATCGATCACCGAGCCATATATATCAACAAATATTTAACCTATCGTGAAGTTCCCATTCGTATTTTGGAAGAAGCCTTCAGAACCACCCGGACCAGAAGTATCAAGTTTCTAAAGATCCAGTGGAGCAACCATACTGAAGAAGAAGCCACTTGGGAGCGAGAAGACTATATTAGGACTGAGTTTCCCAATCTCTTTAACTCCTAGTTTTTCTTGAATCTCAGGACGAGATTCTGTTTAAGGAGGGAAGGTTTGTAACACCTCAAAAATATTTAAGAGGGAATATCAAAATTAGGGTTAACAAAAGCTTTTTAATATTAAACACTATATGAATGCATGTGTGTTTGCTAATGATGTATGAATGCATATTATGCCATGTTTGATTGTTATATGCGTTGAGAAATAGTTTAATGATCAAAGCAAGATCATCTAGGTCAAATCCAAACAAAAATAAATCAAAAGAAAATCTATATGAAGCATATGAACTAATGTTCATTTTGGCCAAAGTTAACACCTAGCCCACTTTAGGCATCTCTATTAAATGATTTCCAACAGAAACAATTCTATTTCTTTTCTCCCGTTGCTAGACCAAGTAAAAATGAACCCGAGTGAACTTTCAAAACTTATAGAAACATTTTCAAATTCATTTGAGGGAATTTCCAAAATGAAATGAAGGGTATGCATCTAGATGGCCATTTTTCAAAAACCAACCAAACCTTCACCACTTGACAAATCCTAGTAGCCAGAGACACTCAAGCATATGACCAACACACCCTCCAAAAAGAATTTGAAAATTCAAATGCTTAGTTCATGCGGCCATTTAATTAAACACTAAGCAGACATAGTACAAGTCTACCAACTATCTAATGTTGTGATCAATCTAGTGATCATCCTTGTACTCAACACAACTGCATTACTAGCCCACGATCACCCAATACCAAGCCGTGCAGTGGAGCCTCTCTCACTCGCTCCAATGACCAATAACAGCCCGTACCCGAGCGTGCCATGCCGGGCGAGCATGGACACGATGCCACGAGCCTCGCCGTCCTCGCCCATGATGTCTAGAATGTAGGAGTGACCTCACCGCACTCGCCAGTACACGCATCGACCAACGGCAAGCAGCGGAGAAGCCAGCACCGCCGCGCCCCTTTACTCTGTCCGCCATGCCGAGCGCATGCCAAAGCACCGAGCCGCCCCGTGTAGCCATGCTGCGCCTTGCTCTCTCCTCACGTAAATGCATTCGCCGCATAACCAGCATCCTCCCAGACACGACCATTCGATGTTGCGTGCCCCGTGACCACCGTACGCCATGACGAATGCCGCGGTACCCGAGCAGAGTATGGACGTCTCTCATCCGATTAAGACCATGCCTCATCGTGCCACTATGCGCATGACGGCCGCCAGGGAACACAACATTGACCTACTCCCCCAGCCATGCCGATAGCGCCCTGTAGCAACGTCGCCGACGAGCCCGAGCCATGCCGCAATGCTCCCTCGCTAGGGGTATAAATAGACCCCTCCCCCTACCTCCATTTGCACACCACTCGACTCACCTCTTCCCCAAAACCCCCTGACCCTTCCCCGGAGCAAGGTGAGCACTACATTGCCAGAATTTCACCGGAGCCCGCCGCTGTTGTGGAGCAACGAAGCCATCGATTGGAGCCACCCAGGAGCTGCTGCGACCACCCCTCAAACCGCCGTCTACCAGCTCGTTCGCCCACCTCGCCAGACCTAACTGGAGCCCTGGTAATCCCCCGACGACCCCCGCCGTCGATTTAGGTTTAAAATCCCCAGTGTCCCGTGCGATGGAGACGACAACGCTGAGCCATTGATCAGATTCTAATCGCGCGGCTGAGATTCGCCCATACCGTTCGTTTAGACACAGCCGCTGACGTGTGGGACTAGCCTGAGTGTAGCCCGCTGCGCGTGCGCCGCGTAGCTGGGCCGGCCCATTAGCATTCCCGCGCTTAGCCCAGAGATTCAAACTTAGATTTTCCATTTAATCCAAACCCCTATTCTGTTAGTGATTTCAAAATTGGATTCAAAGAGATCCACTTAACCAAATTGCATGATTGAAATTTTGTTAGAAAGGTATTGAAAATCTCTACACACTCCCATTGGATTCAAACCGTTTGAAATTATAGATGACCCATAGTAAAAATAACAAGATAGAGACTTTTCCAACTTCAAACATTTTTCTAAAATCAACCATAAATGCTTTTGAGTTGATTCCAACTCTCAAAAATCACATTTGCCATGCTCTATCTGAGCATGTAAAAGTATTTAGTTTTACCTGTAGTAATCACGGACTAGTAATAAAAGAATGCTATATAAGCATTTCTAGTCATTTTAATAATATTAAATAGCAATATTCAACTTTGTAATATATGCCATCCCCTTTAAATCATATTCCCAAGTATTGGAATATGTGGTGATGATATGTGTCAACATGATCCCATATTTTAATTGGAGAATATTAAATCTTAAGTATTTTTCAATGAGTAGAAATTGCATTTCCAAAATAAGATAAATAAGGATATGTCAATATTTCATGTGATGATTGAGATGATGCTAGATCATCTAGTGTGAACCCTTGTGTGCAAAATAGAAGTAGCTAAGTATTGTGGTGATTGTATACCTCGTATTTATTTATAAACGCTAGTACCGACCTGGGCTACGAAGAGGAATAGTACTACTACTACGAAGAAGAGAACTTCAACAACTGCACCAACCAAGGCAAGCCTCACAATGCCTATGCAATATGCACTATGCATGCTTGGTTATGTAACCTTGATTATACCAATCCCAAGTTTTACTTGCAAACTTTATTCTTTTACCTTTACCAAAGTTTCCTACCTAGTTAATTAATTGTGATTAGTGGCAAATAGGATGGATACCATCAAGATCATAGAACTAGTTTTGGGTAATTACATTTGATTAGCACCCCTCAATAGTGATACTCTCATTAATAGTGACTAGTGCTAAACTAAACTTGATCACTTTAGATGGGAACACTTGGAGAAAATGATTATGAAAACCTTGGGAATGATGATACTGAATGAAGCATGTGCCTTGACTTTGATAAAAACTGTTGGTTGGGTTCGGATGCGATACCATTCCAGCTTTTACTGTACAAGCACAATACCTGATTTGGGTAGGGCGTAACTAGAAGTTTATGTCTTAGTTTGGGTTCCCTTGCAGAAAGAGGTTAAGCTGAGGCTACCTCATGAATATGAATGTCCACCTATGCAGTTCCTGGGATGGCGGATGGCCATGGCTGGGAGGCCAAGCTCATAGGGGAGGTGCCTATACTAGGGTGTGTAATTGAAAGGTTAGGATTGATTATCCGCATACCAAGTATGATGATTCAGGGTTATCCCTGACGGATTATCGAATTTTGTGGTGAAAGTGTACCACCTCTGCAGAGTGTCAAACTATTCGAATAGCCGCGTCCACGGTCATGGACAGTTGGAGTGGCCATACTGTTCTGTTGTCAGATTTTTTCAAAAGGACTTGTGACTTGAACTATGACTTTGACTTGACCACAACAGAGTGGTGGAAATGAAAACTAGGTTCCCACTTGAGTAATCTAGAGAACTAAACTATGTCTTTACTACTAAGAACTTCTGAAATAAAACTAGCTTATTGCAAATAAGCCTAGAGCCTAAAATTCCTTACTTAGATTAGTGATGGTTTGCGAGTACTTTAAGAGAACTCATAACTTTGTCCCTGGCTATTCCCATGGCCAGACTATGAAGAGTACTATCCGGAGGAGGGACAGTAGGAGGTCTACGATAACTAGGATCATCTCCCATTGTTAGCATTGCATGTGACAATGAAGATGGAGTCTACTACATTTATTCCCGCTGCTTTGATGTGTACTAAGACTTGATCATGAGATCAACTATTTGTAAGACTATTATGGTTTGTAATGAATGATGTACTGTGCTACCAATTCTCACATGTCTCGCAAAAATGGTAATCGTGGGATTGTGATGTATGGCATAATAGGCATCTGGACTTAAAAATCCTGGTGTTGACATTAAACACACATGTATTAACATTTCCAATTAATACAATTATAGCATGCAAAATAAACATCTATCATATACTTAGAATAAGATAATAACAACTTTATTACTGCCTCTCGGGCATATTTCCTTTAGTCTCCCACTTGGATTAGAGACAATAATCTAGTTTACATAGTGATAAATCTAACACCCATGGAGTTCTGGTGTTGATCATGTTTTTCCCTAGGGAGAGTTTTAGTCAATAGATCTGCAACATTTAGATCTGTATGTACTATACAAATCTTTATGTCTCCATCCTTGACATGCTTGGAATTCTTCTGAGCCCTTGGTTCATTGGCATTGGCTATGGCTCTATCGTTGTCACAATAGATCACCATTGGGTCCTACGCACTAGGAACCCCTCCTAGTTCAGTTATGAACTCCTTCATCCAAACCGCTTTCTGCACCGCTTCTGAAGTAGCAACATATTCCGGCTCCATTGTTGATCCCGCCACCACATGTTGTTTGGAGATCCTCCAACTAACTACTCCTCCATTCATGAAAAAACATACCAAAATTGAGACTTAGAGTCATCCGAATTGGTGTCAAAGCTAGCGTCGACATAACACTTAGTGACGAGCTCTTCTTCACCTCCGTACACGAGAGACATATCCTTGGTCCTTCTCAAGTACTTAAGGATATTCTTGACCACTATCTAGTGTTCCAAACCTAGATCATATTGGTACCTCCAATCCAAACTAATAGCATGTGCCACATCCGGACTCGTACATAACATGACATACATAATAGAGCCTATGGCTGAGGCATAGGGGATCTTATCCATGATACCTCTTTCTTCCGCCGTAGCCGAAATTTGTGTCTTACACAATTTCTTTGCTTGTGACATAGGTAAGAATCCTTTCTTACTTCCGTCCATACTAAACTTATTCAATATCTTGTCAAGGTATGTACTTTGCGATAGCCAAATTAGGCGTATTGATCCATCTTTATAGATTTTGATGCCTAGTATATATGATGCTTCGCGAAGGTCCTTCATTGAAAATTTGTTCTTTAGATAACTTTTAACACTAATTAAAAGATCTATAGAATCTCCAATCAATAATATGTCATCCACATATAATATTAGAAATTCCACAGAGCTCCCACTCACTTTATTGTAAATACAAGATTCTCCATAAGTTTGGACAAATCCAAACTCTTTGATCACATCATCAAAGCAGAGATTCCAACTCCGGGATGCTTGCTTCAGTCCATAGATGGATCCCTGAAGTTTGCATACCTTGTTAGCATCCTTAGGATCGACAAAACCCTTTGGTTGTATCATATACAACTCTTCTTCAATATTACCATTGAGGAACGCGGTTTTGACATCCATCTGCCAAATTTCATAATCGAAAAATGCAACAATTCCTAACATAATCCAATCCAACTTTAGCATCACTATGGGAGAGAAAGTCTCATCATAGTCAACTCCTTCAATTTGTCGAAACCCCTTTGTGACAAGTCGAGCTTTATAGATGGTCACATTGCCATCATCGTTAGTTTTCTTCTTGAAAATCCATTTATTCTCAACAACCTTTCGGTGGTGAGGTAAGTCCACCAAAGTCCAAACCAGGTTTTCATACATGAATCCCATTTCAGAGTGCATGGCTTCTATCCATTTGTTGTAATCTAGGATCATGATCGCTTCTTCATATGTCGTAGGGTCATCATTTCCATCTACCATGAAATTCATGATAGGATTTCCGTACAGTTCGGGAGCCGCACATATCCTGCTGGACCTATGAGGTTCAGTAGTGTCCTCTTTCAAACTTTCATGATATTTATCATTAGTTCCCTCTTCATTAGGTGAGGTCAACTTTGGAACCACTTTCGGTGTTGCGCCACTCGCTGTTTCATGATGATAAGGTTCAATAACCTCTTCGAGTACCTTCTGACAGTACATACCTTTTCATGAGAAACTCCTTCTCTAGAAAGGATCCATTCTTGGCAATGAAAACTTTACCCTCAGATCTGTGATAGAAGGAATACCCAATTGTTTCCTTAGGGTATCCTATGAAGATGCATTTTCCGCTTTGGGTTCGAGTTTATCAGCTTGAAGTTTCTTCACATAAACATCGCATCCCCAAACTTTTAGAAATGACATCTTTGGTTTGTTTCCAAACCATAGTTCATATGGTGTCGTTTCAACGGATTTACATGGTGCCCTGTTTAAAGTGAATGCAGCGATTTCCAGTGCATAACCCCAAAACGAAAGTGCCAAGTCAGTTAGGGACATCATAGATCAAACCATATCTAATAAGGTACGATTACAACGCTCCGATACACCATTACACTGTGGTGTTCCAGTAGGCGTGAGTTGTGAATACATTCCACACTCTCTCATGTGTGTGCCAAAGTTGTAACTTAGATACTCACCTCCACGATCAGATCGCAGAAATTTATTCATTTTATTACGATGATTTTACACTTCACTCTAAAATTCCTTGAACTTTTAAAAGGTTTTAGACTTGTGTTTCATCAAATAGATATACCCATATCTACTCAAATCATCTGTGAAAGTAACAAAATAACGATATCCACCTCGCACTTACACACTCATTGGACTACATACATCAGTATGTAAATAAATATATCGCTCGTTCCATTGTATCAGAAAATGAGGTTCTAGTCATCTTGCCCATAAGGCATGCACATGTATCAAATGATTAAAAATCAAGTGATTCTAAAATTCCATCAAAATGGATCTTGTTCATGCGTTTTATGCCAATGTGAACTAAACGGCAGTGCCACATATATGTGCATATATCATTATTAAGTTTAATCCTTTTGGCATCTACATTATTAATATGTGTATTACTACTATCGAGATTCAAAATAAATAAGCCATTCATCACAGGTGCATGACCATAAAAGATATTATTCATATAAATTGAACAAGCATTGTTTTCGGATTTAAAGGAATATCTGTCTTACAATAAACACAATCCAAATACAATGTTCATGATCAACACAGGCACCAAATAACAATTATTGAGTTTTAAAACCGATCCATATGGTAAATGTAGAGGCAATGTTCCGATGAAGATCACATCAACTTTTGATCCATTTTCGACACGCATTGTGACCTCATACCTTGCTAGTGGTCACTTGTTCCGCAGCCCCTGATTTGAGTTACATATATTAGCAACCGATCTAGTATCAAATACACAAGTGATACTACGAGTACTAGTCAAGTACACATCAATAACATGTATATCAAATATACCTTTGTTCATCTTGCCGGCCTTCTTGTCTGCAAAATATTTGGGACAATTGCGCTTTAGTGGCTAGTCCCCTTACAATAGTAGCACTCGGTATCAGACTTGGGGCCAGCCTAGGTCTTCTTCTCAGGTGCAGCAACAGATTTGTCACCCTTTTGAAGTTACCCTTATGTTTACCCTTCTTGTCTTTCTTGAAACCGGTGGTCTTATTGATCAGCAACACTTGATGCTCTTTCCTAATCTCCACTACAAAAATCTTATGCATTGACAAAATCTCGGGCAGAGTCTTCTTCATGCCCTACATGTTATAGTTCATCACGAAGCTTTTGTAGCTTGGTAGTAAAGATTGGAGAACACAATGTATGCCTAAGTCAATGGGAATCATTATTCCCAAGGCTACAGGCTTATCGGCATACCTAGACATTTTGAGTACATGCTCACTAACGGAGTTGTTCTCCTCCATCATGCAGCTAAAGAACTTTTATGAAGCATCATAACTCTTTATGGCAGCATGGGTATCAAAAATCATTCTCAATTCACCCATGGTGTCAAAGGTATTGCCATTCTCGAAACCCTTTCGGAGTTCTAGCTCTAGCCCATACAATATGCCATAATGAACCATATTGTCGTCCTCCTGATAACTTAAGTAAACATTCTTTACATCGTCAGGAGCATCATTAGGAGGTGGCGGCCTAGCAGCGCTTCTAGAACATATTGCTTTTGTGCAGCTGTGAGGAGAATCCTCAAGTTTAGGGCCCAGTTGGTAAAGTTGCTACTAGTCGTTGCAAGTTTCTCTTTCTTCATGAACACATTGAAATTAAAAGTAGGTGGTGCCATCTACAACGGAATTTGCAAAGTTTATTTAGTGTAATTTTATGATAGAATGAGTTCAGCTAATCCAAATTACATATGAAATCCCACTCAAAAACAACATCCCTCATGTCTTTTTGGTGATTACATGAACCATATTTACTACACCAAGACTGATCATCACGTGAGTTGGTGTAGCTTCAAAGGTGAGCATCTAGATGGTCATCATACCGACCATATGACTCATGCTTTACCTTTTGGTTCATGTTTCGAGGCCATGTCTGTACATGCTAGGCTCGCCAAGTAAGAACCTTAGTATTCGCGTGTGTAAACTGTCTTACACCCGTTGTATGCGAACGTAGAGTCTATCACACCCGATCATCACGTGGTGTCTTGAAATGATGAACTTTCTTAATGATGCATACTTAAGAAAGAACACATTTTTATCTTGATATTTAAATGAGGGATCATCTTATAATGCTACTAAAGCGCCATACAAGCAATATAAGATGCAAACAAACATCATATGCAAAAAGTGGTATGATATGTTCTTGCACTTGATCACTATCTTGTGCATTATGGTATGATCTTCATCATTCCTTTATGTGTAAGGCTAAGTTATATGGAACTTATACTTTGGTATGTTATAATTTCTAAGAGTATCAACCATACTACAAATTATAACCTTACCATATCATGACAGTTTCATAGCAACAACTAAACTAGACGCTTCTAATTTATCCTTTGCATGGTTTTACGTGGCATGGGGCTTTCGAAGATAGAACCATTCTTACATTCGAACATGGAACCATGATGATGATAAATTTTTTATTAGAAACTCATTGTAAATCAGATATTGACTATAGTAGGAGAGACAGACACCTGCTAGCCACTTATGCAAAACTAGTTGCATGTCAAGCGTGGAACAGGTCTCATGTGCGAGGACATGTAAAGTTAGTCCGGACCGCTTCATCCCACTATGCCACCAATATTCAAAAACCATATAAGAAGCAATAACATGATCATCAACTCCCACATAATCATATGTGTTCTACTCGTGCAAAGCATCTACGCATGGATCAGGCTTTGATACTACTATTGGGTTCGCAGTATAGAAAACAAAAAAAATCCTATGATGTGAACAACTAAATGCCAAGATCTATATACCTAGATACAATCAACGGGTGGATATACATCCATAGAGAACTTACCCTTGAAGAGCGAAGAAGCATTACGAGATTGATCTCGTGGATGATGTAGTCGTTCACTTGCCGATCTCAAGATCATGAGGAAGTCCAGCAATGCATCCGTGATCGCACACACGTATGGTCCTCCGACAACCTCCGTGTCCTCTCTCCAGCAAAGCAGTGGAAGCAGCAACTCCTTCCAGACAAAGCCACTGAGAACATGTACTTCGCTAATCCGAAGCAAGGGGAAATATTCTAGAGGGGAGAGAGATCCTTCACGAGGAGGTGTGAAGTGAGAGGAGGAGGAGGAGGCCTTTTACATGGGTAGGAGGCAACCCCTCCCATGGCCAGCGGCCAAGTTGGCACCCCCGCCTCTCCCTTCATTCACGTGGGTGGAGATTCCACTCACATAAACTTCCTCCACTCACACTTCCACTCACTTGCATTAAATTTCCACCAAATGGAATGCATCTCTCATTTAATAAAACTCTTTTATTTATTTTATTCAGAATTTTGTAATTAATTTAATTAACAAACATTTACATTAACCCCTTGCAACCTTTTGATATCAGATGTAGAACCAATTTCAGCAATTTCGATTTCCATTGAAACAATTCAACCACTTTCACAATCTTTATCTAGAAACATATTTGCTCCTAATGGTGTCAGTATCCCTTAAGTGTGTCACCCTATGGTTCACGAATAATGTAGACATGATCGATACCCTCTCCGATCAATAACCAGCAGCGGGACCTGGAGATCCGTACTGACTCCCACACATTCAACAATGACTCTAGTGATCGTGAGAACCTTTAACATTGTAACTAAATCCCTTTGTCTCGTGATATATTACATGTCTGAGATTCAATCATCGGTGTCCCCATACCTAGTTTGATCTCGTTACCGACAAATACCCTTTTCTTGTTCCCGTGATATAACATTCTAGTGATCTCATCACTTGCTTGCAAGCTATGTCAATGTGATACCACCGAGAGGGGCCAAGAGTATATATTTTTATCATCAGGATGGAAAAATTGCACTCTTTATCATGAGCCTCAACATAGCACTTTCAGAGTACCCAAACCCACCTTTATAGTCACCCTGTTACGGTGTGATGTTTGATGTTATCAAAGTACTCTTTCGGTGTTAGCAATTAACATGATCTCATGGTCTGAGGATTAGGGTTAATTCGTATGATGTTATAGCAATGTAAACATAATGAATTTGATCGTATTACTATACTTCAGATGAATGTTCATCACATCATTCCACCAATGTTGTAACCTCTTTATTAACAACATCCAATGTCCATGATCAGGAAACCTTGATCATCTTGTTAGTCGATGAACTAGTTTATAGGAGATGCATAACTAGGAACTCTATATTTGTTTATTAAACACACATGTATTAACGTTTCCAATTAATAAAATTATAGCATGCAAAATAAACATCTATCATATACATGGAATAAGATAATAATAACTTTATTATTGCCTCTCGGGCATATTCCCTTCAAAGTCTTCTTGGTTGTTGAAGCTGCTATGTACACTAGATCTGCTTCCCCTAGACATTGACCCACAAGACCAAGAGTATTATGGTGGAAAATGATAAAGCAAGTGCATGCCCATGTCCCACCATCTGTATTGAATCATGAAGATGATCCAAGGCGAGTTCAACTGAAAACACGAAACACAAGACAGACACACACAAAGGCCTATGGTGGAAGGTTAGGAAGGTGGATAGAAAATGGAACAACCAAACGAAAAGATTATTATCAAAAGTGGGTAAAACCAAAAAGATCTAAATGTGAAAGGAAATGATCAAGAGAACACGGAATACTAGAACTATACACACACGGTGGAGATAAATGTGGTTTGCATGACTATGGAAAATGAGCAACGAACCAAAATGTTCCTAGAGAAGACTAATGCTCGGTGTCATGCCAACTTAAGGAGAGAGCATAACTCATTGGTGAAAAGATTGAGAAACAATATATTTGCATGCTCGCCTTTCTCTTACTCCCACTCTTGCGTAGAAGCTTGGGACTCTCTTTGTATTGGTATACTATATTTTTATTTTGCTTTTTTATGTATCTCTTTCTTTCTATTCTATGGAGTCAACTTTTGCTATTTCCTATGCAATCACTATGCAAGGGCAAGTGTGCAATGCTCCGGCAAACACAAAATGAGCTACTCTGAATGGGTTAGGTAACACAAAAAGTAAGAATGGGTGTTAACATGGGTGGTGTAAGTTATACCTTTTGTTGATGTCATACTTGAAACCGTTGGTGTAGGGGATGGTTCTAGTTCCATGGTTTCAATGTCGAGCATGAAGAGTTGTTGCGGAAGCTTTGTTAGATGACAGACACGCACAAAAAATATGAACACGAAGGGAAAAAGTCAAAAGTGTGCGCAAACCTGGATTTTGGCTGACAAGCCGGCGGCACCGGTCCTGGCGCCGAAGCCTTCGGCGGAGATTCCAGCACGCTGAGGGTCTCGTCGGAAATTTCAGCGGTAGCTCTGGCTCACCGGTTCCTCTGCCAGTTTGAGTTCGTGAAGAACTCCAAAATCTTTGATCCATTGATTTGATGAGAAATTGGTCAAATTGCGGTTAGGCACTATAGGGAAACAAAGATCATCACCCAAAGCGGCAATTATATGGACAAGAACCACTACAAATTCACCAAAATGAGAGATTGGCCCAAAAGCAATTTGGGGCATTATTTTTAGTATTTTAAAATTTATGGTGGAAATCAATGAGCGAAGTCAAATATGTGGCAAACAAAAGCTGCTAATACCAGATGATATGGGGTTCCTTAGGGGATTGACCCTTATGGTGGCCCGATATTCACGGATTTGAGGCATGGTAGTGAGGGGAAACCCGATGAACGTGATAAACTCACTCGAATTCAAGATAGAGATGCAAACACACGCAAAACACACACACTTTGGTTGTCCTCGTTGGCCTGAATCACCATCCCGATAGATCCTTGTGGAAGATTTCACTAGGTAGATATCCACAAAGAAAAGATTGAATTCAGAGCCGCTAGAATCCACTCATGAAGGGATTCTAATCAATAGAGACCCAGAGATCAATGCAATATAGATCATGAGGTAGAAAGAGTGTTCTTACGGTGAGGGTCTTGTACAACCTAGTTCTTGGTGTAGATCCTAGAGAGGTTCCCCTATGGGAAGATGGAGGCTAAGACAAATCTACTCAATATTCATTCTCTGTCCAGATCTGAGCCACAAGAGGCTATTTATAGTACTAGGGGAGAAGGGGTAGGTGGAGGGAATATTTCAGGGCATCAAATCCGATTCGACATGCAGACAAATATTTTGGCTATAAGTTCGGTGGCACCAGGATCCAGGCCAGAATGGTCAGCGGTAGCCAGACGAATCAGCGGTGCTAGTTGTGTAGGGAAACGGGTAGGCTACGCTAGCGATAAATCAAAAAATTCTACCGCGTCAACTAGGAATATTGTTGTCATGGATCACAGGATCACCACTAGACACGAAGTTGCGGAACTTGATGAAGCACGTCAGGGCAGTGTAGATGTTCTACATATCCTCCTCGTCCCACAAATAGCTCCCCTTTGCGCGGCTCATCCAAGTGCTACAGCTGCAACACCTATGAGGTATCCACACGTCCGGAGTGGAAACGTCACACGCCAGACTGCTAGGTCTGCCCATGCAACACAGGCATGAGAGGAGTGGTGGCTCAGTGGAATGCTCAACCTAATTCATCTCTCCTCACTCTCTCTTATATAGGCATCCCTGGTGGGCTTCTACATTAGCAGCCCATTAATAGCCTAAGCCTAGTCTAATTCGGATCCAATCCTCATTAGGATTCCAGCCCCTAAAGTGTGTGACCCTATAGGTTCATACACGTATAGACATGACACGAGTACACTTACTCCGTCAATTATTGGTAGCGGCCTCTAGCAAGACGTGCCAACTCCTAAACGCATATAAAGATCATTCGAACGAACCATCACAAGGTTGAGTACATGTATTTCCCTTTGCCCTATGATATTTGGTCTAGGTCCAAGATGACCTCTCTTTCTCGATACTGTGATTCGGAATCCCTTTACAAGGTTAACTCTTAACCGTATGTAGCACGGCCATGCATTTTTGGATCCGATAACTCGAGGGGCCCAGAGATATCTATCTCAAATAGAGAGGGGCAGATACCATCTTGATTGACCAATGCCTTGTAGCATGTATCAGGACAAACCCGAAAGCTACCTTTATAACTACCTAGTTATGGAGTAGTGTTTGATAGCCCCAAAGTAGGTCGATCCACATCTCAAGTACATGCGACAATATCAGGTCTAAGGACAAAACGTACACTATGTGTAGAGAGAGCCACAAGTATTATTGTCAATATCAAGTTGGGTCAGTCCAACCCAATGTTCATAACATGTTTCCACATCATTGGTTTGATATCTCCATGTCTATGACTTGCGAAATATAGTCATCAACCAATCGATGTGCTAGTCTAATATTCACGTGTGTCCTCACATGAACTCTGACTAGGGAAAACTATTTAGATAACCATACAAGTAAAGAGTTTCACAAACAATTCACATAATTGCCAATCAGTACAAGTTGCCTAATACATGGATATTCAAGGAGCATAATAACTCATGGATACGTATGAAATATAATCATCTCTATGATTTCCTCTAGGGCATATTTCCTTCAGTCTCCCACTTGCACTAGAGTCATTCTAGATAGTATCTAATACCTATTGCTCTTGTGTGCGCTTTATGCGCAGGCTGTGGGAGTGGCTTTGTCAAGGGATCAGCAACATTTGAGTCCATATGTATTTTGCATAACATGACACTTTCATCATCAATGAACTCACGAATTTGATGGTAACGCATGCGAATATGTTTGTTCTCCTGGTGTTGTCTAGGTTCCTTGGCTTGTGCTATAGCACCATTGTTGCCACAATAAACATCCAAGGGATTGGACACACCCTGAACAACACCAAGAGCAATCAGGAAATTCCTAATCCAAACAGCTTCCTTTGCAGCCTCTGAGGCGGCAATATATTCAGCTCCTATTGAAGAGGAGGCCATTGTTTCTTGCTTGGAACTTCTCCAGCTCACAGCACCACCATTCATGACAAACACATAACCTGATTGCGATTTGGAGTCATCTGAGTCATTAAGGTAACTCGCATCTATGTAACCCTTTACACTGAGTTCATCCTCACCTCCATAAACTAGGAACATATCCTTAGTCTTTCTCAAGTACTTAAGGATATTTTTTACCGCTGTCAAGTGGCTTTCACCTAGATCAGCCTGATATCTGCTCGTAAAACTTAGAGCATAGGAAACATCTAGGTGAGTACATGTCATTGCATACATGATGGATCCAATAGCCGAATCATATGGAACCCTACTCATGCGCTCTCGCTCATCAGTGGTCGAAGGACACCGAGTCTTGCTGAGTTTAATGTCGTGAGACATTGGCGAGAACCCCTTCTTAGCCTCTTCCATGCTGAACCGTTTCGACACTTTTGTCAATGCATGTACTCTGGCTTAATCCAATTAGCCTCCTTGATCTATCTCTATAGATCTTGATACCCAGAATATATGCTGCTTCTCCTAAGTCCTTCATAGAAAAAAATATTTTTTCAATGAGGTCTTAACAGACTCGAGCATAGGAATGTCATTTCCAATCAGTAATATGTCATCTACATATAAGATTAAAAAAACAAGCGATTTCCCAGTTTCTTTCTTATAAACACATTGTTCTTGTTTGTTTTTGATGAAGCCAAACTCCTTTACAACTTCATCAAATCAAATGTTCCAACTCCGAGATGCTTGCTTTAGCCCATAAATAGACTTTTGAAGATTGCATACCTTTCCACCATTGTTTGGATCGACAAAACCTTCGGGCTGCATGATATACATGTCCTCAGTAAGGATTCCATTTAAGAAAGCCGTCTTAACATCCATTTTCCATATCTCATAGTCGAAATATGCAGTAATGGCTAGAATGATCCGTATAAATTTAAGCATCGCTATGGGCGAGAAAGTCTCGTCGTAGACAACTCCTTGAACTTGTCGAAAGCCTTTTGCAACAAGTCGAGCTTTATGGATGTGAACATTTCCATCCATATCAATCTTCTTCTTATATATCCATTTGCACTCGATGGCTTTAAAACCATCTGGCAGGTCAACCAAGTTCCAAACTTGATTGTCTCCCATGGACTCTATCTCGGATCTCATGGAAATCAGCCATTTCTCAGAGTCTGGGTCCACCATCGCTTCTGCATAGGTCGTAGGCTCATCATTGTCTAACAATAATAATTCCCATGCTTCATAGAGCCTCGCCGACCTTCATGGTTGTGGTGCTTCTATTGCCATGGGTTCCTCAACTTGTTCTGCTACAATAGAATCACTCACAGAAGCAACCCCAACTGGCTCATCTTGAACTTCTTCAAGTCGCACCGACCTTCCACTCGTTCCCTTTGTGAGAAATTATTTCTCTAGGAAAACAGCGCTACGAGCGAGAAACACTTTGCCCTCTTCTCGGTTGTAGAAGTAATACCCTAAGATTTCCCTTGGATATCCCACAAAAATGCATTTATCCGACTTGGGTGTTAGCTTGTCTGACTGAAGTCGCTTGAAAAATGCATCACAACCCGAAATCTTTAGAAAAGACAAACTGGGATTCTTTCCAGTCTACATCTCATATGGTGTCTTAACTACAGATTTTGACGGTACCCTGTTTAGTGTGAATGCTGATGTTTCTAGAGCATAGCCCCAAAATGATAATGGTAAATCTGACTGGCCCATCATCGAATGAACCATGTCCAACAAAGTTCGATTGTCCCGTTCGGGGACCCCGTTTCTTTGAGGCGTTCCGGGCGGTGTGAGCTATGGAACAATTCCGCAACTCTTAAGATGATTGCTAAATTTGTGACTCAAATATTCATCTCCATGATTAGATCGCAAGCCCTTTATTTTCTTGCCATGTTGATTCTCTACCTCACTCTGAAACTCTTTGAACTTTTCAAAAGTTTCAGATTTATGCTTCATCAAGTAGAGATATCCATATCTACTGAAATCATCAGTGGAAGTAATGAAGTAGTGATATCCTCCTCTGGTTGTCGTGCTCATTGGTCCACATACATCAGTAAGTATGAGTTCCAACAAGTCTGTTGCTCTCTCAGGAAAACCCATAAATGGTGTCTTGGTCATCTTTCCAAGTAACAAGCTTGACACGTCTCGTATGATTCAAAATCAAACGAAGTTAGAAGACCATCACCATGGAGCTTCTTCATGCGCTTTTCATTTATATGCCCCAAATGACAATGCCATAAATAGGTAGGACTCAAATCATTAGGCCGAAACCTTTTAGCACTAACATTGTAAACATATGCATCATCAAGATTTAAAATAAATAACGCATTTACAATGGGAGCATCATCCATAAACATAGCATTCTTAGAGATTACACAACCACCGTGTGTACTCATGAATGAATAACCATCCCTCATCAAACATGAAGGTGATAAAATGTTTCGACCCATACTAGGAATGTAATAACAATTATTTAACTCCATAATAAATCCTGACGGAAGGTGAAGCTGCATGACGCCGACGAACAATGTAGCAACCCTTGCTTTATTTCCGACGTGAAAATCCACTTCGCCTTTCTGCACTTCTCTAGTAATTATTATCCCCTGCATCGAATTGCGAATATGAGCAACCGATCCGGTATCAAATACCCAAGAGTTAACATAAGAGTCTACGAGAAAAATGTCCACAACATTTACAACAAGCGTACATGAGTGGGAAGTACTGTTACTTCCACCCTTCTTCAAAGAAGCCTGGTACTTGCTGCAGTTTCTCTTCCAGTGGCCACGTTCATGACAAAAGAAACACTTTGTGTCTTCTGCAGGTCCAGCCTTTTCCTTGGGTGCAGGCTTTGGCTTAGGGATCGTATCCTTAGCCTTGCCCTTCTTCTTCTGCCAAGAAGTGCCCTTTTTCTTGAAGCTAGGCTTGTTCAGCACAAGCATCACATGGCTATGCCCTGCACACTTCTTAATGTCACATTCTGCTGTTTTTAGCATCCCACATAACTCATTAAGTCCCCTCTCCACTCCATGCATATGGTAGTTTGAAATGAAATGCACATAGCTAGATGGAAGAGACGCCAAAATGAAATCAATATCCAACTCTTGGCCTAATGGAAAACCAAGCTTTTCCAAAGTCTGATTGCAACCAACCATTTTGATCACATGGGGGCCTACAACTGCTCCCTCTGCCAGCTTGCATTCCACAAAGGACTTAGCGAAATTGTACCTCTCATTCCTAGCCTAAGTCTAGAACATGTCCTTAAGCGCGATGATCATATCGTACGCTTCCTGGTCGTCATACTGCTTTTGAATATCAGGTTCCATGCATGCAAGCATAAGACAACTAACCTCAAGAGATTCATCACATGCTTTCTTGTAGGCATTCTTAAGGGTAGCAGCTGCATTATTAGCAGGTTCATCTAGGATTAGGGTATCCAGAATAGTTTCCTTTTTCTCAGGCCTGAGAACAATTCTCAGGTTACGGACCTAGTCCGAATAGTTTGTTCCATTTTGTTTATCCTTTTCAAGAATCGAACGCAAAGCAAAAGGTGATGAATTGTTCAGTGCCATTGATCTACAACATAAAAATATGCAAAATACTAAGCCATGTAATCCATGAAAGAGTAAAACATATTAAACAATTTAATAGCATATACTCCCACTTAAATCAACATCTCTCTATTGATACTAAGTGATTCAAGATCCACAATTAACAAGTCGACTAGTAAGATTTAGCATCATTGCTAGAAGACAAGGTAAATCAGTAAGCAACCTTTGCTAATCATATCGTATATGACTCTTGTTGTTGGGTGATATCTCTTTGTCAAAACTAGGCGCCCAACCTTTATGCCCCAAGGTCCTTAACTGTTAAGATGACCTTGTTAAGCTCACCAACCCTTATGCGTCTAGGTATCCGATACAAACCCATCCAGCCAAGGAAAACCATGGCACCCTAATTTCATAAACCCACCAACGATTGTATAGGTCATAGGATAGTGCAAGGTTTGGTTGGGAGGGTAGGGTTTAACTTAAAATTTGTGAGGGATCGTTCTACTTCTATCATCTAAGCATGCAGAGTAGTAAAACATAGAAGAGCAGCATTCACATAGATGTGATATAGTATGGCCCATTTTCTCATGGTGATCTCCATCGCCATAGAACCTTTCCACCATGATGATCTTCATATTCATGCTCTATACGGGCCGTCCTCCAAGTGATGAGTTCTCCAAGAACTAATACAAGCTATTACTCCTAATAGCTAGTAATCAAAATTACATGGTATTGGGATCATCACAAGTTGGCACGCAGGCCATTACAATAACTGACAACACATTTGGCTCCAACCGTGTTGCCCTACTCACAACACGCAGGTCATGAAAAATACATACATTTTTGGGCCATACTGATCACATACATCCTACAACAAGTTATGCATAGAATCACATTCTACTAGATCATGTGAAATCATAGCACCTAGGAACCTTAAAGATATACAAAAGGGGCTACGACTAAGGGGGGTCTAAGGGTCTCCCCTTGCGGGGTTTGAAGGGGCAGCGCCCCTCGTGGTATACAATTTTCTTTAAGGATTTTGATCGGCAAATTAAATTTACCATAAACCGACTATTGTTCCCATTCGACCAATCTCCTTTGATCATGGTACATCGATTCAGATCTAGATCCCGATTCAATCAATAATATTGATCGCATGATTCAACTGGATTTATGTGTCACTGTCTATCCCGATGGCGGAAACCGACCGGTAGGGGTAAGTCGTTCGATGACCTTAGAATCATGATCACAGAAAGCAATATCTTAGATCAATCCTGAACCACCGCCATACAAATGATCACATCATTCATATCAGTCCGCATATCACCATATGCAAACTTACCAAACCTATGACTTAACAACATCGGCTCTAATACCACTATAGGGAAACGGGTAGGCTACGCTAGCGATAAATCAAAAATTTCTACCGCGTCGACTAGGAATATTTTTGTCATGGATCACGGGATTACCACTAGACACGCAGTTGCGGAACTCGATCAAGCACGTCAGGGCATTGTAGATATTCTACGTGTCCTCCTTGTCCCATGAGCAGCTCCCCTTTGCGCGGCTCGTCCAAGTGCTACAGCTGCAGCACCTCCGAGGTATCAACTCGTCCAGAGTGGAAACATCACACGTCAGACTCCTAGGTCTGCATGTGCAACATAGGCATGAGAGTAGTGGCGGCTAGGTGGAATGGTCAACCTAATTCAGCACGCCTCACTCCCTGTTATATAGGCATCCCTGGCGGGCTTCTACATTAGCAGCCCATTAGTAGCCTAAGCCTGGTCTAATTCAGATCCAATCCTCATTAGGATTCCATCCCTAAAGTGTGTGGCCCTATAGGTTCATACACGTATACACATGACACGAGTACACTTACTCCGTCAATAGTTGGTAGCAGCCTCTAGCAAGACATGCCAACTCCTAAACGCATATAAAGATCATTCGGATGAACCATCACAAGGTTGAGTACATGTCTTTCCCTTTGCCCTACGATATTTGTTCTAGCTTCAAGCTGACCTCTCTTTCTCGATTCTGTGATTCAGAATTCCTTTACAAGGTTAACTCTTAACCGTATGTATCACGGCTATGCATTTCTAGATCCGATCACTCGAGGGGCCTAGAGATATCTATCTCAAATAGAGAGGGGCAAATCCCATCTTGATTGACCAATGCCTTATAGCATGTATCACGATAAACCCAAAAGATACCTTTATAACTACCCAGTTATGGAGCAGTGTTTGATAGCCCCAAAGTAGGTCGATCCACATCTCAAGTACATGCGACAATATCAGGTCTAAGGACAAAACATACACAATGTGTAGAGAGAGCTACAAGTATTATTGCCAATCTCAAGTTGGGTCAGTCCAACCCCATGTTCATAACATGTGTCCACTTCATTGGTTTGACATATCCATGTCTATGACTTGCGAAACATAGTCATCAACCAATCAATGTGTTAGTCTAATATTCACATGTGTCCTCACATGAACTCTGACTAGGGACAACTATTTAGATAACCATACAAGTAAAGAGTTTCACAAACAATTCACATAATTGCCAATCAATACAAGTTGCCATATACATGGATATTCAAGGAACATAATAACTCATGGATACATATGAAATATAATCATCTCTATGATTGCCTCTAGGGCATATTTCCTTCAAGTTGTTGGGTGTACTGAATTGGTATTCAGCAGGGCAGCGGTTGTTTTGGCAGAGACCGGACTGGTCGGACGGTGGTCTCGGCCGACCAGGCGTAGCGCCAAGATGATTCAAAGGTGGGGCTGGCTGGCCGGAGACTGGCATCAGAACTCCTCTTCCACCTTCTTTTCCATGCTTCTTGCTTAGGCATCTTGGCTCCTGTGGCATCCTTCTCTCCTCCTCTAGGCATCATGGTTATGGGTATGGTCATACAATTGGCACTTGGATCAAGTAGGATCACATTCACGTGACACGTGATGATCAACAGAAGACAAGAGATGGAAGGAATTCACCTTTGTAGGAATGGTTGGTGTAGCATGATGTGGACCAATGGTGATCGCCATGTGTTAGGATGCATTAGTCCTAAGAAGGATGTAGTGGATTTGTCTAAATTTAGATGTATCTAGACACTATTTAGTACATAGATTCATCCAAGTTTTCACAAATTTGCGACATACTTTTCAAGGCGGAGGGAGTATATAGTTACATTCGAATTTATACTAATTTGCGACATCTCTTTTAGGAAGGAGGAGGTATTTCAAAACATCGATGTAGTTTTGTAGATTAAATAGTTACATTTCTCACTAGAGAGTACTAATATCAGTTACATGGGTGTGAGCCTGTTAGATCATATTCACCGGCTCCCCCAATGGGGTTTGGGGGTACTCGCCAAAAAACAGCTGCATCTATAGCCCCCAAACGTCGATGGAACAAACAGAGGTCTAGAAAACAGTTCGGTCCCAATCCACAGGTGGCATCCTTGGGGCGCTCGCAACTGATGCCATGTTGGATTGGTCATAAGGCCCCCCGGCAGGGGCCTAACCATTCCCCACCCTGCCTCTCTCTTCCATCTTCTCTTCCAACCCCGAAAATGTTACCCGTGTCGACGCACTGCTTTGCATAGCTACACAAGACACGTGGCGCCCCACTATAGTCGTTGTTTGAAACCCGCTGCTCTCTCACCATCGCTTTGTGGTAGTCGAATCTATGGCCTACCACCAAGACTACCACATCTCCCACATCATTGGCTAACGGTTACCACTAGCCTGGGTATGCCAATGCGGTTTCTACTATCTCCCACATTGCCCATGGTTGTCTCATGGACTCATCGACACATAGATCTGGTCGAGACCGCGTCGAGGCTACCTCGCATAGAAGATATTCCCCAGATAGCCTAGGAAAAAATTTCTAAGAAAGTTTTTCCTTGGTAACTAGGTGTTCGGTGCTTCAATTCCTTTGTTGTTTTGTGTGTAGAATATGGATAGTGACAATGAAATGATTATTGGGAATATGCGCTAGAGGCAATCATATATGATGTTATTCCCAATGTATTCATAAAGTCATTGTCCTTGTATGAACTACTGATATGTATCATTGAATATGTGATTCGATTGTGGAACTATATATTCATGTTGTTCATACTAATTGTCCTTGGTCATTGAGGTTGTGCTGGACACACAACTTAGACCAATGTGAAAGTCGGCAGATGACTCGGTTCCACTTGTCATGGGCATGGAGATGCTATTACGACTTACACGGATTCGGCTAAAGAGTTTAGCGAGTCGGGCTGACCCATATTGAGATGCAACGAACAAGTCGTCATTTGCATGTCTCAATCAATGTAATCCTTAGACCTGAGGTTATTGCACAATCCGAGGTTAGGATCACCGACTTAGGTTCTATCAAACATTGTTCCATCACTAGGCAGTTATAAAGGCGGAGTTCGGGTCAACTGAGAATCAAGCTGCGTGATGTGAATAACCAAGATGGGATTTTGCCCCTCCGTCTGGAGAGATATTATTTGGGCCCTCTCGAAAGATATGATTCAGAAAGCATGGCCATACACGACTCAGTTAAGTGTTAACCGATGCGATCGACTAAGAGTTAGTCAAATGAATCACTTATCTCGGATCAAGAAAGAGAGTCGGACTATTTAAGGGATGACGATTATTCGCCTATAGTTCGACAAGGTATATCGTGAGGCAAAAGGGACTTAGACAAAAGTCACATTGGAAGGTATGTCGTCATGACTCTTTGGTACTTGGGAGTCAGCACATTATGCTAGGAGCTGCTACTGACTGATCGGTCACGAGTGAGACTCAGATTGGGTCACCATGAGCCTGTCGGGTCACACACTTAAGAGCGGGAGCAAGTTTGAGTTAGACCCAAACAAGAAATCTATTTGGGTTGGACCCAAATAGAGACATGGACTTAGTCAGTCAGTTGGACTCGTAGTGACTAATAGAGGCCCTTTTAGTGAATGGGCCACAAGTGAGTGGAACCCACTTTCACTCCCTATATAAGTTGGGGAGCAGGTGCTTAGATAAAAAGGTTAGGTCACTCCATGTGTTGGAAACCCTAGCCCCAGTCCGTCCTATCGCTGTCGTACTAGACCTAGCAGTCCAACGCCGGCGCTCCTCCCCGTACGTGTGGATACTGGCAGAGGTGATGTACATTCAGCACTTCGACGATTGTGGAACCGGAACGGAGCGTGAGGACTGCACTGCATCTAGCGATGTGCTCCATCGATTCCGCAACTACGCGTCTAGTGGTAATCCTCGTGGCTTTCTACCTGAGATAGATCTTGGGATCACCACGTAGGGAAAAAGTTTTGTTTATCTCTGCGTGGCCCAATGTGGTATCAGAGCGTTAGCTTCTGGTTTTAGGCTCGAGATCATGCATATGTGATATGTGGTTGGCGTTAGATTGGATCTAATTGCAGTTTTGGTGGTCGATCTATGAGATAGATCGGTTTTGTACCAGGTTGATTGGATCAACTATACTCGGGGAATTGGATGATCCGGTTTCCGTGATCATACTGCAGCGGTCGTGGAACGACATACCCCTACCAGTCGGCTTCCACCATCGGGGTAGACTGTGACACGCAAATCTGGATGCGGTGAGTGAAGATCAAAGAGTTTGGTCAAAACAGAGTCTGGATCAGATTTGGATAAAATTGTTTTATCTGATGTCGAAATCCATGTCCAGAATGCAGATGAGATCTGCGTTTTCGGAAAAATCATTTTTGCCCTGTTGTAGTGCCTTAGATGTCGTTGCGAGTTTCACAACGTCAGTAGATATCGTATCTATGCATAAATTGTTTTTGCAGGATGATGTTGTGAATGGTATGGCTTATGTGCATGTGATGTGTGTAATCCATATGTGATCTGCGTGTCACGGTTTTTGTCAGACGGCTAGAGCCTAGGTGTTGTCATTTTATTGTATAATGACCCGTGTGTCGGATTCTCTATGTAATTTACTTTACTGTCTAGTGTAGATGTTTGGAGAATCCGGAAGGTATGCAAGTCGATGTACAAGTCGGCTACATGGTGTAAGGTGGCACGTGACAAGAGTTGACATGAGTCGGATTACAGACTTTGTGGAGATGGAGATCACCATGAAGAGAGCCATACCATTTCACATTATAATTGCTTTATTTTGTGTTATTGTTATGTCTCTGTTTTACCTCTATTAGATAGTTGGTAGAAAGTAATCCCTCAAAGAAGGCGTAGTCAGTTTCCCCGCCAGTGCTGCACCATCACAAGTCAGAAATTTTTGGTAGTGGGCTCATAAAATTGAGGTGCTATCAATTCTTTCCAACTAGGTGGGTTCGAGTCAGACTCTTACAGCGGAAGCACTTGGTAATCTAGATGGGTCTATCACAACGATTGCAGGACTTGGGGAAAACTCGGATGGGAGTCGGGGCATGTGATGCCACCCATCTAACAGGAGTCGTATGAGATGCGATTGACAAGGAGTTGTCTACCTAGATCACTTGACGGCTAGCGGTGATGCTAAAGCTCACTAGTCGACTTGCTTATTTAGGATCCTGAATCACTAAGTAACCATCGGAGGGGTGTTGGTTCTAGTGGGAGCATAAATAAAGTGTTTAATATGTTTTCTCCTTTATGAATACATGTCTTAAGTGTTTTTCATATTTTCTGTTGTAGATCAATGGCACCTAGCAGTCTCCCTCAGATTTCTAGTTTTGCTTTGAGAACCATCTTAGAGAAAGATAAGCTAAATGGATCTAGTTTCACCAACTGGTATCGTAATCTGAGAATTGTTCTCAAAAAAGAAAAGAGGGACCATGTCCTAGACAACCCACTTACAGATGAGCCGAATGAGAATGCGACGGTTGCAGCCACCAATGCCTACCATCGGATTTGTGATGAATCCACAGAGATTAACTGTCTTATGCTTGCTCACATGGAACCAGACTTGCAGCAGCAGTTCAAGAATGTTGAGGCCTACGATATGATTGAAAGCCTCAAAAGTATGTTCTAGGCTCAGGCAAAGACTGAGAGGTATCAAGTCTCTCATGCTTTGTTGAGCTGCAAGCTTAAGGGTGGCGATCCACTGAGTCCGCATGTGATCAAGATGGTTGGTTACGTGCAGTCTCTAGAAAGGCTTGGCTACCCCATTAGCGAAGAGTTTGCTACAGACATAATTATGAACTCTCTTCCTAGTGTGTATGGCTAGCTCATATCGAACTACCACATGCATGGTATGGATAAGAAGCTCACTGAATTACATGGGATGCTCAAGCAGGCTGAGGCGAATCTCAAGCAAGGAGCCAGTCAAGTGTTGATGGTGCAAAATAAGGCTAAATTCAAGAAGAGTTCTTGGACTAAGAAGAACAACGGAAAGTCGGGAGGTAAGGCTGAGGACCCAGTCCAAAGCACTTCCTTAGGGACTAAGCCATCTCCTGCAGACGGATCCACTTGCTTCTATTGCAAGGCGGATGGTCACTGGAAGAGGAATTACAGCAAGTATCTGGCTAATAAAGCCAAGAGTGGAGGTGTGACTTCCGGCTCAAGTACACTTGTTTGAAATGTTATAGACATTTATCTTACTGAAGCACCTGGTAGTTCTTGGGTATATGATACCAGATCAGTCATTCACATATGCAACTCGTTGTAGGGACTGGTAAGAACTAGGAGCATGGCAAGAGGCGAGGTTGACATTCGAGTCGGCAACAAAGCGAGAGTCGCTGCGTTGGAAGTCAGCACGATGCAACTTCATTTACCTTCTAGATTCTTAATGGAGCTGAATAATTGTTATTATGTTCTAGTGCTTACTCGAAACATTATTTCTACCTCATGTTTGATGAGACAAGGCTATGAGTCGAATATTAAGAATAATGGTTGTTCTTTATATTTGAATGATATGTTTCACGGCTTTGCACCCGTCCAGGACAGGTTATTTATTTTGAATCTTAAGGGTGAATCTGTCTATAACATAAATCTGAAAAGGTTGAAACCAAATGATCTGAATATGACTTACTTTTGGCATTGTCGGCTTGGTCATATAAGTTGGAAATGCATGAAGAAGGTCCATGATGATGGACTCCTAACTTTGTTTAACTTGGAGTCGTTCGAGACATGTGAATTCTGCCTACTCGGCAAGATGACCAAAACACCTTTTGCAAAGAGTTGTGAAAGGGCGTCCGACTTATTGGGACTAGTACATAGTGATGTATGTGGCCCGATGAGAACGACAGCCAGGGGTTGTTATGAGTACTTCATTACCTTCACTAATGATTTGAGTAGGTATGGATATATCTACTTGATGAAACATAAGTCGGAAGCCATTGAAAAGTTCAAGGAATTCCAAAATGAGGTACATAATCAAATTGGCAAGAAAATAAAGTTTCTTCGGTCGGACCGAGGAGGCGAGTACATGAGCCATGTGAAGGGAATATGCCCGAGAGGCAATAATAAAGTGGTTATTACCTTATTCCCTGTTTATGATAAATGTTTATTTTGCATGCTATAATTGTATTCATTTGGAAATGTTAATACATGTGTGTTTAATAAACAAAAGGAAAGTTCCTAGTTATGCCTCTCTTATAAACTAGCTCATTGATTAACATGATGATCAAGGTTTCCTGATCATGGACATTGGATGTTGTTAATAACAAGGTCACAACATTAGTGGAATGATGTGATGAACATTCATCCAAAATATAGCATTACGATAAAACTCATTGTGTTTATATTGCTATAACATCATACGAAGTAATCCTAGTCCTTAGACCATGAGATCATGTCAATCACTAACACTGGAAGAGTATCTTGATAACATCAAACGGCACACCGTGAAAGGGTGATTATAAAGGTGTTATGTAGAGGCTCATGCATCAAGAGTGGGATTTTTCCATCCTGATGATGAATAGATATACTCTGGGCCCTCTCGGTGATATCACATTGGTTAGCTTGCAAGCAAGTGATGAGATCACTAGAATGTTATATCATGGGAACGAGAAAAGAGTACATGTCGGTAACAAGATCAAACTAGGTATGGAGATATCGATGATCGAATCTCGAACATGTAATATATCGCGAGACAAAGGGTTTTAGTTACTAGCGTTAAAGGTTCTCACGATCATAGAAGTCATCGTTGAATGTGTAGGAGTCAGTATGGATCTCCAAGTCCCGCTTCTCATTATTGATCTGAGAGGGGTCTCGATCATGTCTGCATTATTCGCGAACCATAGGGTGACACACTTAAGGGATACCGACACCATTTGGAGCAAATATGTTTCAGATAAAGATTTAAGAAAGCGTTGGAATCATTTCGATGGAAACCGGATTTGTTTCGGATGAAATTGCAGAAACTGGTTCTACATGTGATATTGAAATATTGCAGGAGGTTTTATGTGAATGTTTGTTAATTAAAGTAATTAACAAAATTCTGAATAAAACTAATAAAAGATTTTATTAAATGATAGAGCATTAAATTTGGAGAAATTTAATGCATTTAAAGTGGAGACTTTAAAGAGGAATGTTAAGGGGCAAATTTATGTAGAGGGAGTTACCACCACATGAATGAGGAGGTGAAGGGTCACCCCTTGGGCGCCGGCCATGGGGAGGGGCACCCCCCTCCTCCTATAAAAGGGCACCCTCACACCCCTTCTTCCTTACACCTCCTTGTGAAGGATCTCTCTCCCCCTCTAGTATTTTCCCCATGGTCTCAGATTAGCGAGATACATGTTCCCGGTGGCTTTATCTGGAAAGGAGTTGCTGCTTCTGCTACTTTGCTGGAGTGAGGGACGGAGGTTGTCGGGGTACCAGACGTGTGTGCGATCACGGATGCACCGCTGCTTTGCGGTGCTAGACTTGGTGGTGCTAGACTTGCTGGAGCTGGATCTGATGGATGTGCTGGAGCTGGACCTGCTGGACTTCATCACGATCTTGAGATCGGCAAGTGTACGACTACATCCCACGAGTTCCATCTCCTTAAAAAAGCTTTGTTGTCTTCGAGGGTATGTTCTCTATGGATGTATATCCACCCGTTGCTTGTATCTAGTAGATAAATCCTAGCGTATAGTAGTTCACATCGTAGGAAATTTTTAGTTTTCTATGTTGTGAACCCGTCAGTAGTATCAGAGCCTGATCTATGCGTAGGTGCTTTGCACAGGTATAACACATAAGAGTATGTGGGCGGTGATGATCATGTTATTGCTTCTTATATTACTTTGGATATTGGTGGCATAGTGGGATGAAGCGGCCTGGACCAACTTTACATGTCATTGCACATGAGACCGGTTCCACGACTGACATGCAACTAGTTTTGCATAAGAGGCTGGCGGGCGTCTGTCTCTCCTACTATAGTCAATATCTGATTTACAACGAGTTGCTAATAACTTAGTTATCATCGTTGTGGTTCCATGTTTGTAGGTAAGACCGGTCCTATATCTGAAAGCCCTAAGCCACGTAAAACTTGCAATTGATAAATTAGAGGCGTCTAGTTTAGATCATTGATGGGCTAGCGTCATGATAGGTAATGTTGTAAGTTGATGTATAGTTGATACCTTTACAACACACCTAACATATAAGTTCCATAGACCTTGGCCTTACACACAAAGGAATGATAGAGATCACACCACGATGCACATGATAGTGATCAAATGCATGGACCATATCATTCCACTTTACACATATGATGTTTGCATCTTATATTGCTTGTTTGGCATTTTAGTAGCATTATAAGATGATCCCTCATTTAAATATCAAGATAAAATGTATTCTTCCTTAAGTATGCACCATTCTATGGGTCGTGTTTTGAGACATCACGTGATGATCGGGTGTACCCGACTCTGCGCTTTCATACAACGGGTGTAAGACTGTTTTACACACGCGAGTACTAAGGTTCTTACTTGGCGAGCCTAGCATGTACAAACATGGCCTCGGAACACGGACCGAAAGGTTAAGCATGAGTCAGATAGTTGATGTTATGCCCATATTGATGCTCGCCTTTGAAGCTACACCGACTCACGTGATGATCGAACTTGGTGTAGTGGATATGGTTCATGTAATCACCAAAAAGGCACGAGGGGTGTCGTTTTTGAGTGGGAGTTCATTTCTAATTTGAATTAGTTGAACCAAATTTTTCATAAAATAAATCAAAGTGAATTTGCATAATGTGTTGTAGTCATTGGCATCTGTTTACTACCTTATGCTTAGTTTTAATTGAGATAATAGAACTATAGAATTATGGATATTTACTTTACGAACTGGTATCGTATTGTTTTGAATGTCAATTTAAACTTTAGAAGTCCTATTGCAAAATTTTAGCAAACTCTATTTACTCCATGAAGTTTAATAAGTAGTGTTAAATCAAGAGTAAGAATTCTAATGTTAGTATCTAAAGTATCATGTTTGCCTCCATGATTCTTGATATTCAAAAGTTGTTTTAAAATCGAGGTTATCTAGGAGCTGAAAGAATTGTTTCAGAAACCATCATGTGTGAAAGATATTGCGATATCTGAAACAAAGTTTTTGGTTGCATTATGATAGAGTATAATTTAGCAAAATACATATTCTCATATTGTATCAGAATTTTTGAAGGATAGAGATGCTAGGCATTCAAATCTCCCAAAAGGTTTCAAGAACTAAAATTATACTCATCATTCTACCTTATAGGCTATAGTAGCTTAATCATGAAAGTTGTCATGATAAGGATGAATAGAATATGTAAGTAAAATGTCTACTACACTAAAAGATTACTAAATAATGGATTTTTGAAAGAATGCCAAACATTTGATGATGGTGATCCACTTCAAAGTGGAAGTCCAAAGGTATTAGTATTTGACTATATACGCTTTGTACTATGTGTCATGTGAATGACACCACTATTGATGTTGATAGATTCTTTTAAAAGAAAAGGAATTGCTGAAAGAGAATCTATAAAATATTTGGTAGAAAAGAAAAGTTGGAGATGTCCAACTTAGGTATATAGAAGATATACATGTTATGGCTGTATTCCTTGCTTGTTAAACAACGTCGTTCTTAGGTATTGGATATCGGTATCGGATACCGAATTGGTTGGTGTGAAGTGTCATACAGAACAACACAATTCATGAACTGCAACGGCCTAAGTAACTAGCAAGAGAATAAGTGATGATGTTCATCGAAAACAAATAAAGTGTTATCATGTTTTTTTTGTCGTCAAACCTAGCCTTCAAGATTGTTTTTAAATAATTATTATTTTGTTCCGGTATTACGAGAACGATGGTTGTTCAAATAATTACCGTATTCCATAAAGGATGTATGAACTTTTACAAGTCTAGTTGGAGAAATCACATCCATAAACATTATTGCTAAAATGTCATAAGACAAATGATTTGAAGATCACTTACAAAGTGACATCGCTATTTGAATTGTATTGGAAAGTAAACATGAAGAAACTCCATGTTGATGGATTTTTTGAGTCTTTTGATTTTGATCAATTGACGCATGTGAAACTTTCCTCGAGATAATTGAAACTCCGTTCATAGGCCAAAGAATGACTAGATTATTGGAAATTGTGCGTGCTGATGTGCATAGTCCATTATGTGTAGCCATATGCGATGGATCCTTTTGCTTCATATGCTTTCTCTAGAAATTTGAGTGAATATATCTATATATTTACTAAATAAGGAAGAAGTATGAAACATTTGAAAATTGTTCAAAGACTTTCAAGATGAAGTGAAAAATCATTGTAACAAGAAAATAAAAGAGTTTATGATTTGATCATAAAGGAAGATATTTGAGTTACAGGTTTAGCAAAACACCTAAGATTTCAGAAATTGTTCCATGAATTTGCATTTCCCGATAAACCACAGGAGTATGGTATGTTCGAGAGATCAAATCAAACCTTGTTTTACATGGTAAGATCAAAGGTGTTATTTATAAAACTGCCATTATGTTTTAAAGATTAAAGCTTTAGAGACTACCGCTTTTACACTGAAAAGAGCACCATCATGATCCTTTGAAATGACACCATATGGGTTATGGTTTGGGATAAAACCCAAAATGTCTTTTCTTAAATTTTGGTATGCTATGCATAAGTAAATTTTTACAACCAAAGTCAAATAAACACGCCTTTGTAGGTTATCCCAAAGAATTTGTTGGGAATTTCTCCATAACACCTAGGACAAAAGAGTTTGTCAATTGGAACGTCAAGTTTCTTGAGAAGGAATTTTTCGTGAAAAGTTAAGTGGGAGGACAATAGAACTTTGATAAGGTTGTTGAACCTCTTAGCTATATGTGCTAAGTAGCGCAGTGCCGGAATGTGTCCCGGTGGCGGCTACAATGCTCATGGCTCCCGTGATTACAAAGGTTGTGATCTTGGAGATTAGAGTTCCTAATGAACCGTGTGGGTCGGTATGAATCAAATAGTGAGATTTGATAAACAAGTCGTAATTGTTTTGATAATGATGAACCGACTACATGCAAAGAAGCGATGATGGGCCATGACTCCATAAAATGACTAAAAGTCATAGAATCTGTGATATTATCCATACACGAGAAATCAAGTTTCTGAACTTGGAAGGCCCTCCGGAAAGGCGTGAAGCCTATCGGTCGTGTTTTGGATCTATAAAGAAATAGACATGGATGTTTAACATCTATGAAATAGTCGACATGTCGGAAAGAAGTTTACAAAAATGTTCAAGGAGTTGACTATGATAAAATTTGATCTTTCATAGCGATATTTAGTCTTGACGGATTAATGTAGCAACACTACATATAATTTGGTGTATGGTAGTTGAAAAAATAAAACAATGTTCTTCTAATAGAATGGTTACCTCGGACATGTACAAGACACGGTCTGAAGGGTTTTGTTAATTCAAATTGTGCTAAAAGGGCATGTCATGACCCACAAGTATAGGGGGTGTATCGCAGTATTTTCGAGGGAAGTGAAACCCAATTTATTGATTCGACACAAGGGGAGCCAAAGAATATTTATAAGTCTTAACAACTGAGTTGTCAATTCAGCTGCACCTGGAAACAATATTGCTCACAACAGTTTATCAGTAGCAACAGTTTTGTAGTAGGAATAGAAAAGTAACATCAGTAGCAAAGCAAAGACAGTAGTAACAAAAGCAGTAAACAATGGGATTCGAGTGCGGTAGGCATAGGGATGGATGGGCGTTTCATGGACAAGACAATTCACATAGCAATCAGAACATAGGGCAATTGCAGATAAATAAGATAAAGCACCCAAGTACTAGACAATCCTAGGCATGTGTTCCATATATAGTCATACGTGCTCCCAATGAGAACTTGCACAACATCTTTTGTCCTGCCAGCTCGTTTGCAGCGGGGCCTCTAGGGAACTACTGGCAATTAAGGTGCTCCTTTTAATAGAGCACCGGAGCAAAGCATTAACACTCCGTGAACACATGTGATTCTCACATCAAAGCCTTTCCCTTCAGGTTATCCTGATTTCTGTCACTTCAGGGCCATAGGTTCCGGACAACAACGTGTTTATACAACTTGCAGATAAGACCAAAAACAATACTATCATAATGAATCAATAACATGTTCAGATCTGAAATCATGGCACTCAGGCCCTAGTGACAAGCATTAAGCACAACAAGTCGCAACAAAGTCATAAAGCACTAATAAAAGATACTAGGCACGATGCCCTAACAATCTCATGCCATTACATGAACGATCTCATCCAATCCCTATCCCCATAGCCTACAGCGGGGGATTACTCACTCATGGATGGGGGAAACATGGATGGTCGATGGAGAAGCGATGGTGATGATGATGGCGATAATCTCCTCCAATTCCCCGTGCCGGCAGGGTGCCAGAACGGAGTTTCTAGTGCTGATTCGTGGAATCTGGTGGTGGCGGCGGAGTGGAACTCCTTCTGGAAAAATGTCGAACCCCCCGAAGTTTTTAGGTCAGAAGGCTCCTTATAGGCAAAGAGAGAGGCCGAGGGGGTGCCTGGGGGGCCCACACTACCCCCTGGCGCGGCCTGGCCTAGCCCGCGCCACCAGGTGGTGTGGCCACCCCCTGGCTCCTCTCCGTCTCGTATTCTGGCTCCTGGAGCCTTCGGGTGAAATAGGATTTTTGGCATATTTTCCGGGATTTTTCCTGATAGTTGATTTTCTGCACAAAAAGTAGACACCAAGGCAATTCTACTGAAAACAGCGTCAGTTCGCATTAGTTGCATCCAAATCACAGAAGTATAGAGGAGAAACAATAGCAAAAGTGTTCGGGAAAGTAGATACGTTTTGGACGTATCAACTCCCCCCAAGATTAGCTTATTGCTTGTCCTCAAGCAATTCAGTTGAAAACTGAGTGCGATAAAAGAACTTTTACGAACACATTTGCTTCATATGATGTAAATATTCTTACCAATGTGATCAACTACTTAGACAGTTCATAATAAAGAGTATGCAACTAAGTCTACTTAATAGTCATTGCAAGCTTAGGAAGAGATTCCAACTCAAGAATAATAAGTAGCAGGAAGCGCAAACATAAGCAACATTGCAATGCTCATAAAAAGGTATGATAGAGTGGTATCTCGCTTGCCTTTGATTATGAATGCCAAGGCACCTCTGAAGTTCAAGTGATGACTAGAAGTAAAGATATCAAGAATACAAGCATCAAGGTCATAACACAAATAATCAAGTAATGGAACAAACATAAAGAATGATAACTATGCTCTCAAGAAGGTGCTCGAAGAATATGCGGAGACTCAACAAGTAGAAGAAAAAGGTTTTGAATAATTTTGAAAAGCTTCCAAATGCTGAAAGTATGGTACTTGTTAGCTTTGAGCTCTCATTGCCCCTATCATAAGCATCTTTAATGTGGTTAAGGTGAAAGTGAGGTCCAATCTGACTTATATGCTTGACAGACTATAAACTGAAAATCCCAAGTCCCTTGAGTACGAGGGCCGCTCCTCATGCTACTCAACTTTAGTTACCGGTAAGTTCTTGTCATCGTAAGTATGTGCGTATCATTGAGAACCGCCAATGGGGTACCCCTTTCCCGATGATATGGAAGAATCCCCATATTAAAATGACAAGGTAAGCAGACAATGAGTATCTCAGCAATCTTCTTATTTACCATGGGAAAATGGTGCTTTTTTCTCTCTTTCCTCTTTTCATAAATATCCTTTTTTTCTTTTTCTCAATAGCTATCTCTCTCTTTTTTTATAAGAAGAATGCTTCATAGATATCATTATGGTTACGCTGCAGGTTTCCACCATGTCAGCATGGATTAGACCAGCGGCCCAGGCGTTTTTCTAACACACATACATAACTCCATGGACTTACAAGCTCCCCTTTTATTTCACACCGACGACATCCGCAAACAAAAGAGCAAGGTATCAACTGGGTATATATTTACAAGTGTTGAAAGCGTTCCCCGTGATAGCACGGTTCTGCTAATCTCCAACCTATAATTTGCAAGCATATAACTTTCATGGAGAGTTCACAATGGTTCAGGTTTATTAAGTGCAGGAAATAAAGTGTGCCATCAAGTTTGTGAGAGCCTTACTAACTAATTTTCCCATAACAAGCAAACATTTTATTCATAAGAAAACAAGGCATATTGAATATGCACGGAAGTAGCAAATGATGCTAATAGGTAGGTATGGTGGACACTTTGGCAATATTCGGTTTAGGGAGTTTGGAAACATGAGTAAAACACTCAGTGGAAATGAAGGCTAGCAATAGTAAGGGAGCAACAAATGAGAGAGCAATAGCTGTCATTATCATGCTTGCAACAAAACATGACTACTCATGGCATGAAAGTGATTCAAGATCCTCAAGGCAAAATAATTCATCGAGGCTTAACTGATTATTACATTCATGTGCATGCGTGAGCATGTGCCAAGTCAATCAAATGAAACATTCAGAGGAGGATACCACGGTGTCATAGCAATTTATGAATAGAGCAATGCAAGCAAACATTCATAAGACATGTTACAAACTATTAGCGAGATGGAGCTAATCATAAGAAAGCAAGAACTACTAAGCATCCAAAGAAAACATACACTCTACATGAACGGACTAAGCATGCCCACAGTGTTGAGTATATGTACAAAAATGAAAACAAATAGAGTTCGTTACCAGCCTCTTACCACGCCTCAAGTTGTCATTGATCCTCATTATTACTCTTCACTTGTGTGGCTTGAATAATAATATGAAACCAATATCCACTGAGGACTGCCGAACCCTGAAGCAAACTCGCAAAAACCAAAGAAGAACAACATATATTTTTGGTGTTTTAGATTTTTAAATAATAACCAAAAGGGAAAACAAACAAAGCAAAATCTTTTTGGGTTTTTCGAATAGTTCAAACAAAGCAAAAAGGGAAAAAAACAAACCAAGGCAAAAAGGAAGAAGCAAACCAAAGAGAAACAACAGAAATATTTTTCGTCTTTTTGTGTTTTTAGAAAGCAAAAGCAAAGAAGAACGAAAACTAAAAAGAGAACGAAAACATGAATATACAAAGTACCGACGCAACATGATATGGAGATGAGTGCGGTGTCGGCGTACCTCCCCCCAAGCTTAGGCTTTTGGCCTAAGTGGGTATCAATCCCAAGCTGGCCAGGATGAAGTGTCACCGTGGTACGACGAAGAGGTCCCCTCATCCTGCTGCGAACTCGAGTACGTCCCTCCGTAATGCACGGAGTAATCATAGGAGGGCACATCCTCCTGGTGCTGCTTGTGGAAACCCAGCAAGCGAAGATGCTCGTCCACCTCCTCCTTGGAGCACGACCATGGTCTCCTGTGAACACTAAACAAAGCAGGATGTGGCAAAAGGATCTCCCTTTCATCCCCGTCAGTGAAAAGCATCCTATATACTAGATTGTTCAAATCAGAGGTAGCGGTGACAAAGTGATGAGTTTTCATGGCAACAAGGTCAAGCCTCAGTGGTGCCAGCATAGCATCATCAGGATCCACTGAAAGACCTAATGCATTGACTATGCGCGAAGCAATGATGCCCCCATAGATAGGCCCCCTAGCATCTAGGCGGCGAGTAATAAGCGAGCCAAGATTGTACCGAGTATCATTGTTAAGTGCAGTAGCAAGGAATGCTAAATGATAGTTGAAGATATTAGTAGTGTTCTCCCTACCCAATACACTAGTAGCAAGATAATATGCAAAGTATCTGAGAGCAGGGAGTTGGATATTTCTTCTCTTTCCACGCTGCGCCACGCGGTCATCATCATTGGTCATCCCTCAGTAAAGCTCCAACAAATCAGCGGGTCACCCTTGAATTTTCTTCACGGCCCCTGTCATACGCACACCTACAATACTACAAAATCTCTCCAAAGGCATGGTGAAGGGCATATCATAGATTTTAAAAGAGACAGTAGATTAATAAGGTGTGTTAGTAAACGTGAAGCTCTCAACAAACGTTTTGGTGAGCATAGCGTATTGTGCGCTCTCATCTTGCATATATGAGGTCAAACCAACCCTCTCAATACATAGCAAGAAATCATAAAGAATACCTGCAGCTTGCAAGAAAGTAAAACAAGGAAAAGAGGATGGGTGAGCATCCCCATCATCCCTTTCACTGCCAATACAGGTTGCAATGAGGTCTTCATTGTATGATGGCCTAGCTTGAGAGGCTGTTCTTGAGGGCCTCGACCTCCTAGGTGCATCACTCTCAAATATCTCTCCAAAAGTATGGTTGTTCATGCTTGGTATTCTGAAATTTAAACACCTATTAAACAAGTGATTGCAAAGTTAATATAATGAAGGATTCTACTCATAGGGACTTGCAAGAGGCCTAAACATGCATCAAAACTATATCTCTAAGCATCAAACAAGCTTACAAGCTCTCATAACCAGTCACCTATAGCAGCAAAATACTCAACATATAATCCACTAAACACAAATCTACTTGGACAAGGGGAGGAGTCACATACCAGGGAACAAATGCTCCAAATTTCAACAAGAAAGATGGGCTGAGCAAGGAGATCAAAAAAATCGAGAGCAAGCACAGCAAGAACGCGATTTTGAGCTATGAACTGGAGCTTACTTGGGAGAGAGAAAAAAGTGGCAGGTGAGAGAGTTAGTGGGGGGCCAGGGGTGGCCCACACCAGGGCATGGCGCCACCCAAGGCTGGCCGCACCACCATGTGGTGTGCCTGCCTGGTGGGCCCCCTGGTACCTACCAGGTACTCCTCTGCCCCTTTTTCACGTAAAAATTTAATATGAATTTTTTGGAATTTTTTGAGACACTTTATTTTTGGGCAATTTTCAGAAATAGAAGAATGATTTTTCTGACAGACAGATTTTTTCTTCTTTTTGGAAACATGATGCAAGGACAAAACAAGGTTAGAACTAAAAAATTTCTAACATGCAAGAAACTAACAACACAAAGAAAACTAAACGAAAACAAAAACTAAGATGCAAAGGATAGAAATAAACGGAGATAATCATAATGAAAACATTATTTTGTTCAATGGAATCCTTTTGTTAGCAAGGTTGATCAAGTCTTGCTACCAAAACAATTGCATATGAGACAAAACTTTGTACTCCACTAATGATTATGTTACCTCAACCTTGATAGCAATGGTCCCAATCATAATAGTTTCAAAATTTTCTCTTGGTATGGGACAATATATTTCTCCAACTTGAATGCCTTCAACATGTTCAATTGAATTCAAGCCATAAGTCCTTTCAATCTTCTTGGGGAAATAGACAGTATGTTCCTTGTCATTAACATTGAAGGTCACCTTTCCTTGATTACAATTAATAACAGCTCCTGCAGTATTAAGAAAAGGTCTCCCAAAAATAATAGACATATTATCATCTTCAGGCATTTCAAGCACAACAAAATCAGTTAATATCAAGCAATTATGAGCCACTTGAACAGGTACATCCTCACATATACCCACAAGAATAGTCAGGGGCGGAGACAAGCCCAGTGCAACAAGGGCCGTGGCCCTGGTCATGGAAAAATTTCTTACCTATTATTCCAAAAACACAAAAAGTGGCCTGGGCCACAAGACCGCACACCCCGCACGAACGGACGAACCCCTCCCATCTCGCGCCTACTGCGCCCACGCCTGCTGCCAGCTCTGCCCCTGCCTCTAGCTACCCCCCCCCCCCCCCCCGACGCTCCATAGGCAGCTGCGCCCTTGCGCCCTCCCGGGTGCCCCTGTCAGGTGACGCTGACGCCCCCTGGGATTCAACTGCTATTCCCCTGTCTAATTCGGTGATTTTATTGTAATTTGTGATTAACTTGGTTAATTTTGTTTAGAAATAGACTAGGATGTGGTCAGCGATGTGGGAATAGAATTATAGAATAGTCATTCAGAGGATGAATAATAACAATATTTTGATCCAAAATATACATACAGACAACAAGCCACCAGTGATTTGATACTATCTTTTGCATTCCTTACTACTATTTCTAGCTTTTAGTCATCTCTTATGTACGTTCTTCGATTGTTAACACCGGATTTTTTTCCAGTAGTACTATCACATACGTTCATGTTTGTTAACAACAGTTTGATGTACTATCATATGCGTTCATGTTTGCTACCATACCAAAAAAAGTACTATTATATGATTTTTTTTCTAGTAGTTTTTTTATGCTTAAATTTTGGCCCGGGGCTTGCTCCGTTCCTGGCTCTGCCACTAGGAATAGTGGTAGATTTATCAGCCATTTGCAAAGATATATCAGTTGGTATTAATTTTTCAAGTTAAAGCCTCTTATAGAGAGAGAAAGGCATAACACTAACTCCAGCTCCCAAATCACACAAAGCAGTCCTAACATAACTGTTCTTAATAGAGCAAGGGATAGTTGGAATCCCTAGGTCTCCAAGATTCTTAGGAACCTTACCATTGAAGGAATAATTAGCAAGCAAAGTAGAAATTTCTTCATTAGGGATCTTCCTTTTATTCGAGATAATGTCCTTCATATACTTTGAGTAAGGAGGTGTAGCATCCCAATTGTCTAACAATTGCAATGCTACTAGCCTAGTCTATATTATGCTACCTTCCTACACATAACTGTTGCATCATAATTATATCATGCTCATGACATCATGCCACCTTGCATTTGAGCATCATATAAAACCCTTTTTCATTGGGATCTTATCTCATATGCATTATTAATTGTATTTGCCTTTTGATATATTGTATTTGGTTCTTGATAAATGCTTGATGCCCAAGTTGAGTTGGGGGCATATCTTTTATTAACTCCACCACCTTTCTTTGTCACCACCCCATGATCCCACCATCCAACTAGCTTTGCATCTTATTGGGTTTACCTCTAGCTCATGTGTGTTGGGATGGATCCACTTACAATTCCATATGCTTCCATATATGCATCTTGATGTTTTCACATTATTAATATGTGGAGCCACATGGCCACCTTTGCATGCTATGTGAGTGGAACCCCTTGTCAAGCTTCCATATGGATTGTTTTTGAATGTATGCTCATGTTGGGATATTTTTTAGGCTATTATGCATCTAGTGGAACATACACACTAGCAAGTCCAAATTATATTCAAATTTGAGCATCCCCATCTACTCCACATGGAACATCCATTTAAATACCTTTAGCTTGGCCTTAGATCCATATTTTTGGAATGCATGTGAATAAATGCCATGTGAATTATTATTGTTTTCACAAGAACAAGCATGGCATTAAATGGATATGCATGGACCATGCAACTCACCACCATCTTATTCTCCTTTGGTTTTTCTTTGTTTTTGAGTGGATCCTTTCTTTTGTGAATTCCCTTTTTCTCTCTCAAACCTCCTCATCTTGGTCTTAGTTTCCTTGCCATGTGCGCCAAGATCCTCACCCTCACCCCATTTCCTTTTCACCCATGCTTTTGATCTTGCTTTAGGTCATGTTGAAAACCCTAACCTCAAACCACCCTACCCCATCCCTCTCCTTAACCATCACCACCCCTTGCATGATCTAGCTAAAACCCTAACCTCAACACCACCCCATGCTCATCCCCAACCGTGACCACCACCCCTACCCCTTTCTAACCTAACCCCACTCCTAAACCTACCCATGTCGAGCCTCCCCTCTAGCTCAAACCCTACCCGAGCCTCTCCCTCTCTCTTTCTCTCTCGCTGCAAGCTGGACCCACCCAAACCTCACCTCCCTGTCCTCGCCCTGGCCCCACCTGCAGCCACCCTGCCACGCCGTGCCTAGCACGTGAGGAGGAGAGAAGGGAAAAGGTGGCCGAAGCCACCTTTTTCTCCCGAGCCTCCCCATTTGCGGCTCCCCTCCCCCTCTTCTTATCTGCTCCCTTTCCCTCTGCCGAGCACCCCAGACCCTTCCCCAGGCCTCCGCGTCGCACCCTTTTTCTCCCCCTGCCACCATCTCTTCTCCATCTCCGGCCACCCTCGGCATCGGCTTCCACCACAAGATCTAGTAGGAGGGCGTGGTAGTGGAGGTGTCGCGGAAGGCTAGGCAGTCCCCGGCGACACCCCGGTGCCCAGCAGCGAGGAGGAGATGTCCTGTAGCTGCTGGACGCCGCTGCACGCCGACGAAACCCTAACTCGCCGGCTGTCTGCTTCTCCGGCGATTGGCCGCGCCTCTCGCCGTTCCACCACCACCGACGCCACCACGGTGAGTCCCCGAACCCCCCTAACACCCTCTTGGCCAGCTTTGCTTCCTGTGCGCGCCGATCGCTTCGTCGAACGCCCTCTAGGCGGCGCGCTCGCGTGCGTTTCCTCGCTGATGCGCTGCGGTCGCCTTATCTAGCCGCGTTCCCCTTTTCCTCCAACAACACCAGCCAGCCCCAGCGGTCACTGCCGCCTGCACGTGCGCAGTCGATCGCGCGTTCTATCCCCCGTTCCGTGCCATGCACCGATCTGTCAGTTCTGTCAGTTAACCGGGGGAAGAGAAACAATATTAGATGCGCGCTTTGTAGATAACCCCCCACCCTTTTTAGTTCCTTAACCCGCGCTCCCTCCAGGGCCCACCTGTCGGCGGCTGCGTCTGTTTTACCGAAAGGTACCTACGATTCCTAAGCCCTCAACCCGCAGTCCCACGCTGAGCCGCGTGGCAGCCCCCTTCCACTCGCTGGCGTGTGGGCTCGTTTGAGGCACGGGCCCGCTTGTTGGTCGATGTGGCTGGGTAAGCTCGCGGTGAGAAAGGTTGCAGCGCGCCGTTTTTGCCCAGTCAGCGTTGGTCCCACCCATCAGTGGCTGTGGCTAGCTCTACCTGAGTAGAAAAAGTCTTTCTGTTTTTCTGTTTTATAAAAACAATTTCAGAAAATGTTTAATATGATTTTCAATCCAGAGATTAATAACTTTTAAATGATAATTCCAAATTTGACAAATAATATATGTTTTTGAATCAGAAAAATGTGAGGATTTCAAATCTGCCATCCAAATTAATGTTTGACTAATTTGAATTTTCGAAATTGTTTAAATGCAATAAAAATGCCTTTTCTCAATTAATTAATAACTTTAAATCTATAACTCCAAATTGGACAAATAATATGTCTAAATCGATCAGCGCGACGAGCCCGTTCTAACCATGCATTACATGTTCTGAATTGCAGCATGCATCATATAAATATTTAGTGGACAACAAGTGTTATGGGAGCAAAACATGACTAAAAGTTAATAAAATGCTTTATTCTTGTACCCCACACCTCATCCATGCCATGCTACATTATTGCCATGTAAATTGTGCATCATTCATCATGGCATGTTTGTTTGCTTGTCGCATTTTATTCATATGCTTGTGCACTTTATTTACGTTGGCCCTTGTTTGTTTGGTTCTTCTTCGAATAGACGCCGAGCAGGGGAAATATCAGGAATCCCAGGAGTACTACCTAGCTCCGTCTCTCGCTTCAACTGAGTTGTCAGCCAAGCACTGCCACATGCTTGCATACATATAGTACCTATTGCCTCTATCTTATTCTTGCATCATTGAGTCGTGTTTGCATTAAATTGAATCCCAAGTACTACATAGCCTTTACTTTTAAACCCCACCGAAGCTTGTTTCTCCATCCCATGAGCCATTACTACAGGAGTTGTTTGAGCCATGCGAGTCGTAGAACAGCATGTGTAGGGTATGTGAGTGTCTGATGGATAACGAGGTACCTAAACAACTTGATAGGAGTAGTAATGGGATAACTAATGAAAGAGGCACCAGTGGGCAATATCTGCTATTTGGTTTTTCATGCTCACTTGTGTCCTGTAGGACACCGAGTACTTGATTCCTGTTCCTTGACTATTCGCACTATCCACATCTGGGAGGCCATGGACGCCCCTGAGCCAGAGCTTGATTCATTTCTATTTCTTGGGGCCACAAACTAGTTTGGGGTTTTATTACTATCCTGTACTTATGCTATGCTTTACTGTTTTATTGACGATTGTGCGTGGAGCACCTGTACTGTTTTGGATCGTGACACGTTTTCGCTGTATCGACAAGCCCAGTCACACTTTCGGGTTCCCAGTCGTTTACCACCGTCCACACAAACCCTGGGTCCATTCCGAAGACGGCCAACTTCGTTGCGGGTAGCTTAGTGGGGTGGCCCCCTGAAATATTTTATGAATCCTGTGATCGCTTTGTCATAAATGCCTCGTCGGGTTTTGAGTTGGTTTTTCCGAGGTTGATCAAATGTGTGTTGCTATTTGTGCACCCCTGCAGGGTAAATCTTTATGAAAGCCGTGTCTGCGGTTATGGACGACTTGGAGCACAGTTTCTCGATCATAGACAAGTATAACTAAAGTACTGTCTTTAATTTGACTAAATATCTGACTAGTAAATAGCGCAATATTCACGGAATGATTAATAAAACTGCCAACGGATGGGTTGTTCGTCCGCTTTCTCGTTGGTAAGCGAGAAGGAGGATGGATCTGTTACTTTATACTGTTATAACTGTTGTTACTATTAACGGACATCCGTCTATCATTGGTTAGGCGGATGGTTAGCGAGTACCTATAGACTTGTTAGTATTATCTTTTGCTGCAATTGCGCCAACCCAGGTATATGTCCCCTTTAGAGGCATAAAGACTTGCTGAGTACCCCTAGGGTCTCACACGATAAATTGTTTGATTCAGATGAACAGGTGTATTTGCAAGATGGATACTGGGTGGAGGAGACAGATGATGTTGGCAACGATCAAGCGGTGTAGAGATTCCAGGGATGGGGATCCGCGAGATCTGTGGGCGGGATGTGCTTACTTCTGTGGCATCTTATGCTGATTTGCTTCTTGTCCGTACTCGGATCTTGCTTCCCGCTTCCGCTTGATACTCTGATATTTGATGTATGAGGAGCTATCCTAAACTATTATCTCTATCTAGGATATTTGGATCTTGCCGTATGGTGTTGCGATATTTCTATTTCTTTTAGATGGAATGCCTCTGAGCACTGTTGTAAGGTAGCTTGCATACATACTCACTTGTGTATGTATTTGATCTCTTCGCCTGTTGCCTACGCCGCTCGCTCTTGTCCCGATGTCTTGGAAGTGGCTAGGACGGCCGACGGGTCTACACGTGGGGGTCCCCTGGGGCCCCGTTGTACTATTTTAACCACTTCCGTTTCATCCAGGCTTGAACTTAGAGCGTAGGGTCCGAGGTTGATACAGGAGGCAATTTAATAGCATCAGTCAAAGGAATTTGCAAGAATAAAGGCTTCATCCACTCACAAAACTTATTATAGTGTTCATCTTCCTTTGACTTGTGTTTATTATCAGGGAAAGGCATAGGTTTTTGGACCCAAGGTTCTCTTTCACTACCATGTTTCTTAGCAATAAAATCTTCTTTAGTGTATTTAGTAGTCTTCATTTTCTTCAACTAGTGTGATTTTGAGGTTCTTCTTCAACTTTTTCTTCATTAGGAACTTCATTTTCTTCATTACCACTTTCAGTTTCAGCATCAGAGATAGATATACTATTAGGATCTATAGCAGGTTCAGAGGGTTCTACAACAGTTTTATGTTTCTTTTTCCTTTTCTTACTAGTAGAACCTCTATTTTCAGCTTGTTGAGAATCCTGCTCAATTCTTTTGGGATGCCCCTCAGGATATAGAGGATCCTGGGTAGCAGCACCACTTCTAGTTCTAATTTCATAAGCATGTTTTTCTTTAGCAGCATTAACTAGCAAGTTGTTTTGCACTTTAACGAGTTGATCTATTTGAGTTTGAACCATTTGAAAGTGTTTAACAATCATTTTAACATCATTAGGAGTTCTTTCCACAATATCTTTCAACTCAACAATAGCTCTAGTGTTTTCCATTAGATGATTTTGCACCCTTTTATTAAAATTATCTTGCTTAACAATAAAGATAGCAAATTATTCTAAGCATTGATCAGGAGATTTAGAGTAAGGGATATCACCTTCATCAAAGTGTTGGAGAGAGTGTACATCAATAGTGGATGAGTAGGGAATAGGCTTACATAATTCTTCTATAGGAGGTATATTCTTGACATCTGCAGCTTTAATTACCTTCTCCTTAAGACATTTCTTAGCTTCCTTCATCACTTCATCATTTAATTCAATAACTCCCCTCTTCTTTGATGTTGGAATAGGCACAGGAATAGATGGTTCAGGTACAATTACTTCAGGTATAGCTTGTTTAGGAGGAGTCCAATCTTCATAATTCTTGCTTATTTTAGCCATTAATTCCTCGGCTTCCTTTGGAGTCCTATTCCTGAAAACACAATCAGCACAACTATCTAGGTATGTCCTAGATTCCTCGGTTAGTCCATTATAAAATATATCAAGAAGCTCATTCTTAGGTCAAGGACTTCCAGCCTGTGCATGATTCAAAGCACAAAACCTTGCCCAAGATTCGGGCAATACCTCTTTTTCTCCCTGTTTAAAATCAAAAAGTTCCTGCAAAATAGCATGTCTAGCACTGGGAGGAAAATATTTCTGCAGGAAAGTACTAATAAAGCACTCAGGGCTATCAATAGATCTAGGAGGTAAATTACTAAACCAAGCTTTAGCTTCTCCTTTCAGTGAAAAGGGGAAAATCTTAGCAACAAAGTAAGTATGCATCTTAATATCATCAGAAAACAAGCCACTCATGGTAGAAAGTTCATTCATATGTGCTACCGCACTTTCATTCCTAGTCCCACAAAAAGGTTCTTTCTCGACAATAGCTATGTAAGATAGATCGAGAGAGAAATCATAATCTTCATCTATAATGTTTATGGGAGAAGCAGCAAACTTAGCATCAAGAGATAATTTGGGTCTAATAGTACGCCTCTCAAGGAGACTCTTAGCAGCGCTCCTATCATGGATGTTCTTACATTCTTTAATAAATTCACCAGTCATCTCAACATAACCATCTTCCATATCATAACTTTCACTAGACTCAGGTGAACTAACAGGTGTGGTAGTGTCTTCATTAGGAGTTTCGGTATTACCAGCTATAGTTCTAGCAATCGTAGCATCTAGGAAAGGACCTAATGAACCAATCTTATCAAGCACAGTAGAAGCAACATCATAAGCATCAGAAGTTTCAGATTCAGAAGTAGTAGCAGTGTGTGTAGCATGTGTATGTGGTGGTGTAAGGAACTTACTCAAAATAGACGGTGAATCAAGAGCAGCAGAGGTGTTCAGAATCGTACCTCTTCTTGTACTGGATGCTAAAATAGGAACCTTGCCATCACGAGACTTGCCCATGATGGATGGATAGCAGCGAACAATAGAGAATCCAAGTGAACTTGATAAATAAAGCTATGCTCCCCGGCAACTGCGACAGAAAATAGTCTTGATGACCCACAAGTATAGGGGGTGTATCACAGTATTTTTGAGGGAAGTGAAACCCAATTTATTGATTCGACACAAGCGGAGCCAAAGAATATTTATAAGCCTTAACAACTGAGTTGTCAATTCAGCTACACCTGGAAACAATCTTGCTCATAGCAGTTTATCAGTAGCAACAGTTTTGTAGTAGGAATATCAAAGTAACAGCAGTAGCAAAGCAAAGACAGTAGTAACAAAAGCAGTAAACAATGGGATTCGAGTGCGGTAGGCATAGGGATGGATGGACGGGCGTTTCATGGACAAGACAATTCACATAGCAATCAGAACATAGGGCAATTGCAGATAAATAAGATAAAGCACCCAAGTACTAGACAATCCTAGGCATGTGTTCCATATGTAGTCATACGTGCTCGCAATGAGAACTTGCACAACATCTTTTGTCCTGCCAGCCTGTTTGCAGCGGGGCCTCTAGGGAACTACTGGCAATTAAGGTACTCCTTTTAATAGAGCACCGGAGCAAAGCATTAACACTCCGTGAACACATGTGATCCTCACATCAAAGCCTTTCCCTTCCGGTTATCCTGATTTCTGTCACTTCGGGGCCATAGGTTCCGGACAACAACGTTTGTATACAACTTGCAGATAAGACCAAAAACAATACTATCATAATGAATCAATAACATGTTCAGATCTGAAATCATGGCACTCGGGCCCTAGTGACAAGCATTAAGCACAACAAGTCGCAACAAATTCATAAAACACTAATAAAAGATACTAGGCACCATGCCCTAACAATCTGATGCCATTACATGAATGATCTCATCCAATCCCTACCATCCCCATAGCCTATAGCGGGGGATTACTCATAGATGGGGGAAACATGGATGGTGGATGGAGAAGTGATGGTGATGATGATGGCGATGATCTCCTCCAATTCCCCGTCCCGGCAGGGTGCCAAAACGGAGTTTTTGGTGCTGTTTCGTGGAATTTGGTGGTGGCGGCGGAGCGGAACTCCTTCTAGAAAAACGTCGAACCCCCCAAAGTTTTTAGGTCAGAAGGCTCCTTATAGGCGAAGAGAGAGGCCGAGGGGGTGCTTGGGGGGCCCACACCACCCCCTGGCGCGGCCTGGCCTGGCCCGCGCCACCAGGTGGTGTGGCCACCCCCTGGCTCCTCTCTGTCTCGTATTCTGGCTCCTGGAGTCTTCGGGTGAAATAGGATTTTTGGCATATTTTCCAGGATTTTTCCTGATAGTTGATTTTCTGCACAAAAAGTAGACACCAAGGGAATTCTGCTGAAAACAACGTCAGTTCGCATTAGTTGCATCCAAATCACGCAAGTATAGAGGAGAAACAATAGCAAAAGTGTTCGGGAAAGTAGATATGTTTTGGACGTATCAGCATGCAAACTTTAATAGTTGAAGTAAGCATAGTGGAGTTGGAATCTTCACCATGATGAAAATGTTAAAGGAGTTTAAATTCATCAGAGACGATGAAGATGCTTGAATTTGCAAGGAATTAAGTGGGAGCACTGAGAAAAATTTCCAATACATTATGCAGAGTACATATTGTTTATTGGAAATGATGTATCTTTTATTGACACAAGTTAAGAATTTCATTAAAATAGGATTTTGATGAAAGACTTGGGAAAAGCTGGAATATTTGCCATCAATGAATATATGGAAGATTGAGGCGCTAATATGGTTGTGCCAGATGTACATATATGAGATATTGAAAGGGTTCAATATGGAAACAACAAGAAAGGTTCTTGCTGCATGGAAAGGATTATATCAAGATTCAAGTGTTTCAACACTTGGTGAGTAAAATCACATGAAGATTTTGATTGATTATACCGTGATATGTATATATCTAGATATGTCCTATGCTCTAAATGTTATGAGCACATACCAGAACGATTCATAATATGATCATTGGATGATAGTAAAGATATTCCTATGAGCTTTGGAAGAACTAAGAATATATCATGTATAAGTGACAAATAGTTAAAGGTAGTTCACTGTAAAGTGTTACATTGATACTAGTTTTGTCACAAGATACAAATTAAAATTTATCTCAATTTAGACTATGGGTGGCACAATGGAATGGAAAGGATGTTCCATGATGGATTTGGATGACTTCCAAAGTTGAGACATTATGACGGATACTACAACAAAAGGCTGAGTATATGACTACTATAGTAGCAGCAAAGGAGGGAATTTGTGTTAAGAAGTTTGTTATCAAACTAGGTGTAGTTCAAAGTGGGCTAATACTATGAATATATATTGTATGACAAGAATATCAACATATTTTAACCCGAACAATCTAAAGGTCTCACCAAAGGACCAAATTTATACAATGCCATCTCATTTGAGAATGAGTGATGCGTAGAGACGCAAAGACATGCAAATACACATGGACCTGAAACTGCCAGATCCAGAGATTATGTTAACCACTAGAAAACGCGTATATGCAACACTAGAAAGCCATAGGTGTTCAATACACAAAGTTTTTCAAACTAGATTATTGACTCTACTGCAAGTGGGAGACTGAAGGGAATATGCCCGAGAGGCAATAATAAAGAGGTTATTATCTTATTCCCTATTTATGATAAATGTTTATTTTGCATGCTATAATTGTATTGATTTGGAAACGTTAATACATGTGTGTTTAATAAACAAAAGGAGTTCCTAGTTATGCCTCTCTTATAAACTAGCTCGTTGATTAACAAGATGATCAAGGTTTCCTGATCATGGACACTGGATGTTGTTAATAACAAGGTCACAACATTAGTGGAATGATGTGATGAACATTCATCTGAAGTATAGCATTACGATCAAAGTCATTGTGTTTATATTGCTATAACATCATACGAAGTAATCCTAGTCCTTAGACCATGAGATCATGTCAATCACTAACACTGGAAGAATATCTTGATAACATCAAATGTCACACAGTGAAATGGTGATTATAAAGGTGGGTTCAGTGCTACAAAAGTGTTATGTAGAGGCTCATGGATCAAGAGTGGGATTTGTCCATCCTGATGACGGATAGATATACTCTGGGCCCTCTCGGTGATATCACATTGGTTAGCTTGCAAGCAAGTGATGAGATCACTAGAATGTTATATCATGGGAACGAGAAAAGAGTACATGTCGGTAACGAGATCAAACTAGGTATGGAGATACCGATGATCAAATCTCGAACATGTAATATATCGCAAGACAAAGGGTTTTAGTTACTAGTGTTAAAGGTTCTCACGATCACAGAAGTCATCGTTGAATGTGTAGGAGCCAGTATGGATCTCCAGGCCCCGCTTCTGATTATTGATCTGAGAGGGGTCTCGATCATGTCTGCATTATTCACGAACCGTAGGGTGACACACTTAAGGGATACCGACACCATTTGGAGCAAATATGTTTCAGATAAAGATTTAAGAAAGCGCTGGAATCATTTCGATGGAAACCGGATTTGTTTTGGGTGAAATTGCAGAAACTAGTTCTGCATGTGATATTGAAATATTGCAGGGGGTTTTATGTGAATGTTTGTTAATTAAAGTAATTAAAAAATTCTGAATAAAATTAATAAAAGAGTTTTATTAAATGAGAGAGCATTAAATTTGGAGAAATTTAATGCATTTAAAGTGGAGACTTTAAAGAGGAATGTTAAGGGGCAAATTTATGTAGAGGGAGTTAACACCACATGAATGAGGAGGTGAAGGGTCACCCCTTGGGTGCCGGCCATGGGGAGGGGCACCCCCCTCCTCCTATAAAAGGCCACACTCACACCCCTTCTTCCTTACACCTCCTCGGGAAGGATCTCTCTCCCTTCTAGTATTTTCCTGATGGTCTCGGATTAGTGAGATACATGTTCCCGGTGGCTTTATCTGGAAATGAGTTGCTGCTTCCGCTGCTTTGCTAGAGCGAGGGACGAATGTTGTTGGGGTACCGTACATGTGTGCGATCACGGATGCACCGCTGCTTTGCGGTGCTAGACTTGGTGGTGCTGGACTTGCTGGAGCTGGATCTGATGGACGTGCTGGAGCTGGACCTGCTAGACCTGCTGGACTTCATCATGATCTTGAGATCGGCAAGTGTATGACTACATCATCTACGAGTTCCATCTCGTTAACAAAGCTTTGTTGTCTTCGAGGGTATGTTCTCTATGGATGTATATCCACCCGTTGCTTGTATCTAGTAGATAGATCCTAGCGTATAGTAGTTCACATCGTAGGAATTTTTTGTTTTCTATGATGCGAACCCTTCACCATGAGTTTGATGACTACCTGAAGAGTTGTGGAATAGTTCACCAACTCACTCCGCCGGGAACGCCGCAGAGAAACGGTGTGTTGGAAAGGCTGAATCGGACCTTGTTAGACATGGTACGATCAATGATGAGTCGTACAGATATGCATTTATCATTTTGGGGTTATTGTCTAGAACTGTAGCATTCACACCAAGGGCGGAGCCAGGAATTGAACATAGGGGGGGCGAGGTGACAATGTATTTTTTTCATAACAAGTAACATTTATATAGTATATAGACCTATGCAAACAAATTTTAGTATTTCAACGTGAGACATACCCATTTCTCTATATCTTGAGTAATTGAGTCTAACTAAACCCAAAATACCAACATCGGTATGAAATGGGCGTAGAAAATAATCACAAGGCCAATCAACTCATATTTTGAGCCACTATTTAAAATTAGATTAATTTTGTACAGCCTAATGCCATGTCAATTACACAATTAGCTTGAAGATATTATACAGAGAATAAATTGAACTAAGAACAAATAAATACAGGATAGAAGCTTAGCCTTTAACAACAAATGTACATTTGGCTAGTCTTTGGAGTCACAAACCCAAAGGGCGCAGACTACAGGATGAAAAAATTCAGACATAATATCTATGTACACAATAGATTAATCTATTGCCAAGTCAATTGATTAGCTAAACTAGTAGCTGATCGCAGTTCACAAAAATACTTGCAACTACATAATGCATAGAGCATATCTGCATATGCATATAAATGATTCGAGGTACCTTAAACCCGTCAGATGCATGGTGTTGTCGAAGACGGCTAGCTTGGGTGTGCATCATCCGTCAATGTCCTGGTCAGGTTAGGACGGCTTCCTCCTAGCGCCTGGCCAGCCGGTGGCGATTAGCGAGGCGATAGCGACGAGCCGGCCAACGGCGGCAGGCCGCAGCCGCCCTACGGAACCTAGCAGATCGATCTGATCTCAATACCAGCCGTGAGAGATCAAAGTATGAGACCTATACCTGCCATGACATGAGAAGATGGGCTTTTTTCTTGGCTAGCTGGGCTGATCGTTGTGGCTACTACATGGATTAGTATTATTTTTGGGCTTAAACACTAATTAAGAACCATCAACCTACCGGCCATTAGCGCATAAACACTATTAAGTATGGGCTAATAAAATTGAGGGGGGCCGACCATTGCGGGGGGGTCTAGCCCCTGCTAGCCCCCCCTTGTCTCCGCCCCTGGTTCACACTAAACAGAGTACCATCAAAGTCGGTAGAGAAGACACCGCATGAGATGTGGACTGGCAAAAAGCCGAGTTTGTCTTTCCTTAAGATTTGGGGCTGTGAAGCATTTTTCAAGCGACTTCAGTCGGACAAGCTTACGGCCAAGTCAGATAAGTGTATTTTTGTGGGGTATCCGAGGGAAACCTTGGGCTACTACTTCTACAACCGAGAAGAGGCCAAACTGTTTGTCGCTCAGAATGGTGTCTTCCTTGAGAAAGATATTCTCAGTCGGGGAGTCAGTGGGAGCACGGTGCAACTCGAAGAAATTCGAGAGTTACTGGCCAGCAGCGAGTCGGCAAAAACTTTGGAAGTTGAGCCGGTCGTGGTTCCTGGGCCGGGAACTACACCGACACTATGAAGATCGGCCAGATTGCGAAGTGTTTGTGATGTGTTACTATTGGACAATGATGAGCCGGTAACTTATTCGGAAGCAATGGTGGGATCTGATTCTGAGTCGTGTCTTGGAGCCATGAGATCCGAGTTAAAGTCCATGGATGAAAATCAAGTTTGGAACTTGGTTGATCTGCCAAATGGTGCAAGACCCGTCGAGTGCAAATGGGTCTTTAAGAAGAAAACTGATATGGACGGAAATGTTTTTTTCTATAAAGCACGGCTTGTCGCGAAGGGGTTCCGAAAAGTTCAAGGAGTTGACTATGATGAGACCTTCTCTCCCGTGGTGATGCTTAAGTTGGTTCGGATCATGTTAGCTATAGCAGCCTATTTCGACTATGAGATATGGCAGATGGATGTCAAGACGGCTTTCCTTAATGGAAATTTAATCGAGGATGTGTATATGATACTGCCCAAGGGTTTTATCGATCCGGCTAATGCTGACAAGGTATGCAAACTTCGGAAATCCATTTATGGGTTGAAGCAAGCATCTCGGAGTTGGAACATTCGCTTTGATGAGGTAGTCAAATCGTTTGGCTTCATCAAGAGTGATCATGATTCTTGTTTATACAAGAAGTTTAGTGGGAGCAAAGTAAACTTTATGATCTTATATGTGGATGACATATTACTGATTGGAAATGATGTCCAGATGTTGCAAGAAACCAAGGAATCATTGGAAAAGAGCTTTTCGATGAAGGACTTGGGTGAGGCAACTTACATACTAGGAATCCAGATCTATAGAGATAGATCAAGGCTGCTCAATGGATTGAGTCAGAGTACATATTTGGACAAAGTGTTGAAGAAGTTCAACATGGAATCATCTAAGAAGGGGTTCTTACCGATGTCCCATGACGTAAAACTTAGCAAGACTCAGTGTCCTTCGACAACTGATGAGCGGAGTCGGATGAGTGTGATTCAGTATGCTTCTGCAGTCAGATCCATCATGTATGCTATGATTTGTACTAGGCTAGATGTTTTCTATGCTCTCAGTGTTGTGAGCAGATACCAGGCTGAACCTAGAGAGATCCACTAGGCAGCAGCTAAAAATATCCTTAAATACTTGAGAAGGACTAAGGATATGTTCCTGGTTTATGGAGCTTAGGATGAACTCAGTGTAAGGGGTTACACGGATGCGAGTTATCTCTCTAACTAGGATGATTCTCGTTCGCTATCCGGATATGTGTTTGTGATGAATGGAGGGGTTGTGAGCTAGAAGAGTTCCAAGCAAGATACGGTGTCTGCGTCTATGACAGAGGCCGGGTATATTGCTGCCTCGAAGGCAGCAAAAGAAGTCGTTTGGATGAGGAATTTCCTCATGGATCTTGGTGTGGTTCAGGGCTCGTCCAATCCGTTAAACGTGTATTGTGACAACAATGGTGCTATTGCACAAGCCAAGGAACCTAGACGACACCAAAAGAACAAACATATACTCATGAGGTACCACCTTATTCGCCAGTTCGTGGATCAAGGTGATATCAAGTTATGCAAGGTAAACACGGATGCAAACATTGTGGATCCGTTGACAAAGCCACTTCCACAGCCGAAGCATGAGGCGCACCTGAGAGCTATGGGCATTAGATGCCTAGACATGTGATGTCAGATGATTGATGATGTCTACGCACTTCTATTCTTGTAGACATTTGTTGGGCCTCCAAGTGCAGAGGTTTGTACAACAGCAGCAAGTTTTCCCTTAAGTGGATCACCCAAGGTTTATCGAACTCAAGGAGGAAGTGGTCAAAGGTATCCCCTCTCAAGTAACCCTGCAATCAAGATACAAGAAGTCTCTTGTGTCCCCAACATACCCAATACACTTGTCAGGTGTATAGGTGCACTAGTTCGGTGAAGAGATAGTAAAATACAAGTGGTATGGATATAAGACAACGGTGCCAGATAATAGCTTGATGGCGCGGAAGAGACTAAAGGCAAACTGAAATAAAAATGGAAGCAAGAAAACATGTAACAGATCTAGTTACAAACGAAGTTTCAATGCTTAGAAACAAGGCCTAGGGATCATACTTTCACTAGTGAACACTCTCATATAAATATCTTCTCTTTATGATACTACTCTTAACTACTCTCCGATTGGACACTCTAATCCATCGTAGGGCTATAAATGCACACCTCAAAGTTCATCTTTCCCATCTAGGTAACCCCACACTGTCACCTTGAGCGCTAGATGGTTCCAACAAACACCACAATTTCATCCAACTCCAAATATAACTCATAACAAGTATTTGTAATCTCTAGCCTAAGTGCCACCATGGTATGCACGCTATCACTTTCACACACATGGGGAGAGCAGAGATCTATTAAAGTACTTGAGTAGCAAGGTAGATCTACTTGATTACAAAGCTCATGATCACAATATGATCATGCATAGTGATGACCCACAAGTATAGAGGGTGTATCGCAGTATTTTCGAGGGAAGTGAAACCCAATTTATTGATTCGACACAAGGGGAGCCAAAGAATATTTATAAGCCTTAACAACTGAGTTGTCAATTCAGCTGCACCTGGAAACAATCTTGCTCACAGCAGTTTATCAGTAGCAATAGTTTTGTAGTAGGAATAGCAAAGTAGCAACAGTAGTAAAGTAAAGACAGTAGTAACAATGGCAGTAAACAATAGGATTCGAGTGCGGTAAGCATAGGGATGGATGGACGGGCGTTGCATGGACAAGACAGTTCACATAGCAATCAGAACATAGGGTAATTGTAGATAAATAAGATAAAGCATCCAAGTACTAGATAATCCTAGGTATGTTCTCCATATATAGTCATACGTGCTCGCAATGAGAACTTGCACAACATATTTTGTCCTGCCAGCCCGTTTGCAGCGAGGCCTCAAGGGAACTACTGGCAATTAAGGTGCTCATTTTAATAGAGCACCAGAGCAAAGCATTAGCACTCCGTGAACACATGTGATCCTCACATCAAAGCCATTCCCTCCGGTTATCCCCATTTCTGTCACTTCGGGGCCATTGGTTCCGGACAACAATGTGTGGATACAACTTGTAGAGAAGACCAAAAACAATACTATCATAATGAATCAATAACATGTTTAGATCTGAAATCATGGCACTCGGGCCCTAGTGACAAGCATTAAGCATAACAAGTCGCAACAAAGTGATAAAGCAATAATAAAAGATACTAGGCACCATGCCCTAACAATCTGATGCCATTACATTAACGATCTCATCCAATCCCTACCATCCCCATAGCCTATATCGGGGGATTACTCACTCATAGATGGGGGAAACATGGATGGTCGATGGAGAAGCGATGGTGATGATGATGGCAATGATCTCCTCCAATTCCCCGTCCTGGCAGGATACCAGAACGGAGTTTCTGGTGCTGTTTCGTGGAATCTGGTGGTGGCGATGGAGCGGAAGTCCTTCTGGAAAAACGTCGAACCCCCCGGATTTTTCAGGTCAGAAGGCTTCTTATAGGCGAAGAGGGAGACCGAGGGGGTGCCTAGGGCGGCTAGACCATGCCCTGGCGCGGCAGGCCCAGGTCCAAGACATGACTATAGATTACAACTCGACTCTTTACAAAAGATCCAGAGAACTCTCTAGGTTAAAGAGGAACAAAACAACTTCTTACAAAGAAGAACCAGAAATAACAACTAAGAACTTACCTAGTTTACTAAGACTAGCATCTGAACTAATTGGCTTGCAATTTCTACTAATGCAATGCTCTAGAAAAGTAGGTTTTATGGCTAGAGTATCTACTCCTATCTAATCATGATCTTCATCTTCACTTTGGTTGATGTATATGTTCACTTCATTGACTTTATTGAAGGACTTGAGCTGCCGATGATGGCTTCTTGAGCAGAAATTGATGTTGACATCGTCTTCAATGGCTTAGAACCTAGCAAGGGTTAAAAAGGTACGGTTGAGTACGAGTGTACTCAGCAAGTTCACTAAAAAGGATTGTATGATGCACTATCTCTACAGCCACAGACCAAAGGTCGTAGGCAATGAAAGTTTTCGTAAACATTTCTTCAAAGGTTTCTTTTATTTTGAAAACTATGTCCAACAGCCTTCACAGGTTGACCAGAACTTTCATGGGGTTAATTTCCTTCCGCATTCGTAGCTCCTTCCCGGAACAGGGAGTAACATGTCACAGTTCTTACACTCTGCAGAGGTGCGTTACTTTACCCATGAGAGACCAAATCCTTGTTGCACAACCGAGCAACTTATTCCCGTCCACAATTCCTTGATGTGGGGCCCAGTAGATGATCCACGCCAATCATTGCCCTTCTCTGTGACCCTGCATGAAGACACGATCCCCCAAGAGCTCTACCACGAGTACAGTCCAGATAGCTTCTCGAAGACTCTGTAAGCAGATCTGCCTGGCAGCCACCATCAGCTATGGTGAACCTCCACCAAGACAACTATGCATAGATAATCTAGACACCTATATCGTGGGGCACTGAGAGGTCCCGCCATGTGCTGGATTCTCCACGAGAAATCTGTAGCTTCACGATAAGGTCATCCGTCCATGCAAAAGGAATAAGATCTAGCTGACTTCTCTTTCCCATTCTAGATCTCATGGTTAACGCGTAATATCTGGCGCTAGAATCACTGGTGACATTGGTTGTTAAGTCCTAGATGTTATGTTCAATGGAACTATATTAGTAAATTATTACCATCTGGTAAATAATCCATAATCATATTATTATGCAAATAGTGTTTTCTGAACTTTTTGGAATGCAGGTGATGACAACATTTGAGTTAAAAGAATTTGTTCGAAAATAACCAAAGGACATGAGAAAGTGTGAACTTGCCATTTGTGATTGCAATATTATGCACTCACGGTCTTTAGGACTCTAGAAGATCCACATTCTGAAAGTAGCATCATTGATCCGGTAAGGACGAATGTTTAAAAGAAGCAAGATGCACTATGCATAATTAATGTAATGCAATTTGGTAAAACATGAATCCTCGGACTAATCGTATATGATCTAGGGTTTGAAGCTTGTGATGATTTCTTTGGAGTGTGTTGCACTTTTATACCAGTTTCACACTTGTGCTTCTTATTAAGGCTTGTGAGGGTGCGTGAAATAATATGTAAATACAACAAGTAGCATTCGATAATAAAGCCCTCAAGTGTGGAAGGGTACACATGGATTTATTAAAGTCATACAATTATTATTTTTAATATTTTTGTGATAACAAATAATATTCTGAGAGTTCAAAAATTAATTTTATTTAATTTTTAACTCTTTTTAATATTTTCTTAAATTTTATGAAGGAAATAAGATTTTATTTTATGCAAAATTATTTCACTTAACTAAAATATAAGTTAGTATTTTTATAACTTATTATATCCATTTATGATCTTCAAATTGAATTTTATTCCATTTTAAGTATTTTATTTATTTTTATAAAATTCCAAAAGTAATATACACAATTTCAATAATAGATTTAAATTTAATTACTTAGAATTATTATTTATTATTTTTATTAGGTAGGGGATGTTTTTGTGATTTCATAGTTATATTATTTGTATTTTTAGGTTTTCTGTTTATTTTTCTAGAGCTTATTTTACCTTGGGGGTATATTTGTAAATATTTATTTTTTAAACAAGCCCTTGTATCAAATCCCGGGTGTAACATCCCAAAACTTAAATCAAGGTTATCAAAGTTCAAATCACCCAATTTAGGGTTAACAAAAACTTTTTATTATTGAATGCATGTATTTATGCATTAATATAGAATTGTTTGAAAATGCCATGTTTGTTTGTTCTAATGGTTGTGAAATGATTCAAAGGTGAATGCCACATCATCTAAGTCAAATAAGAAATCAAATAAGATTAATAAAGACAAATGGTCATTTTGGCCATTTTAATCCACTAGGTCACTTTAGGTGTTCCTAGAGGTCAATTCTCAACAGAAATAATTCTAACTCTTTTCACCCCTTGCTAGTACAATTAAAGATCTACCAAGAACCATTTTAAAATCTTACAGAAACTTTTAGAAAGACATTTTAAATGGCATTTGAAAATGGAATCCATTTCATATGCATAGATCCCACTTTTTTCAAAAACCACTCAATTTAACTCCACTTGCCAAACCCAAGCAACCACAGATGACCAAGCATAAGATCAACACAATCACCAAAAATCTTCTCAAAATTCAAATAAAACTTTCTTGCAGACACAGAATAAACTCTAGCCTAATTCTACTGTTTTGAGCAGTGATCCTTCAATGCATTGCCCTCTTTACTCTCCTCTGTCCCCTCTGATCCTAACCCAGCCCTAGACAACACCGCACCACCAGTGCCGCACCGCCCAAAGATGGTTGCCACCGGTCGATCATGCCACACTTGCAACCGACCGCCCCTCTCCCTCTCGGCGTGCCTAGAAGGATCGCCGCACCCTAGTGCCCCTCTCTGTCCCTTCCCTGAGCTCAGCCACGTCGTGGACCACCCCCAGCAACACCGCGCCCGCAGTGTCTGCACCATGCCGAGCACACGCCAGAGCATCGCGCTCGACAACGTAGCACACGTCGCCCCTCGACCATAGCCCGTGCGCGCCGCTTCGCCTTGACCCCAGCACACCCCTAGACACCCCCGCTCGCCGCCGTTTGACCCACAACCACCGCATGCTGCATCGAACGCTGCCACTGCCGCTTAGAGCACGAGCTGCGCCCGACCAATTGCCACCGCCCCTAGTCGCGCCATTACCCCGTAGAGGACCGCCAGTAGACAGCCCACCGTCTGCCTAGCTTAGCCCCGACCATAGCTGCATGTACTGTCGCGACCGTCGCCTGGCCACGCCGCGCAGCCTCGCCATTGAGCCTATAAAAGGAGGCCTCCTCCGTCCCATTTCTGCACACCACTCACTTCCCCTCTCGCCACTGACCATCCCCACTTCTCTCCGGATCCACTCGAGCTTGCAGTCACCAGAATTCCACCGGAGTTGGCCACTACAGAGGAGAAGGGGCGTCTTTGATTGCGACCGCCCCAGGAGCCACCGCGACCACGCCTGAGACCGCCGTCGTCCACCAGTTCGATCGCCCCCATCGCCACCTCTAGCTAGAGCCCTGGTAAGCCTCGCCGGACCCCCACCGAGCCGCTAGGGTTAGTTCTCGCCGGCGACCTGTTCATCGTCGATGATGAACACTGACCGTTAGATTAGATTTTGATCGAACGGCTGATATCGCCTCGTACCGCTTCACGTTAGATGTGCCGCTGACATGCAGGACCCCTTGTCAGTTGCCCTCTGAGCCGTGGAGCTCCACTGGGCCAGCCCATTTAGTTTCCCGCCTTAGCCCGCATATTCAAATAAAGATTTTTCTAATTAAGTTTACACTAGGTTTTGTCCACTAGTTTAAAAATCAATTCAGAGAGTTCTACTAAACCAAAATGAATGATTCATATTTTGTAAGAAAGATAATTCAAATATCTATCCAAGCCCGTTGGATTTAAATCAATTGGACTTATAGATCACATATAGCAAAAATAACAAGACAGAGACTTTTCTACATTCAAGCATTTTTCTAAAATCAACCATAATAGCTTTTGAGTTGATTCCAACTCTCAAAAATCACATTTGATAATACTTATCTGAATATGTAATAACATTTAGGTTTTCATGCAGTGACTTTGGACTAGTACCAACGCATCCGCATGGGATTCTATTGAATCGAGAAATTGGATTGTACAACTTATTGATTTTGATACAACGGATAATGGAAATCGAAGCTATTTGATGTCTGACTCAGGCCTATGACCGATCGATCAGTGATTCACACAGATACAAGGTAGTTTGGTGGCTCCAGATCCAAGAAAAAGGGACTACGTGCCAAAAGAGAAAGGTTTACCACCTGTTTCAAAAGAAACAAAAGGCACTTAAATGTAAAATGGTTTATTCGCACCTGCAGGTACATATCTTCTGGGAGCCTAATCCTTTGCTGTGCCGCTCGCGTACTAAGGAAGAATCAGATTCTAAGTTGCATGCGAGTTTCATGACTCTCTGGGTATAGCAACCAAATAATGCTATATAGGCATTTCTAGTCACTTTAAATCATTTCAATATTAATCTTAAACTTTATAAAATGTGTCCAAACCTTTAAATCACATTACCATGCATTAGAATATGTGGTGATGACATGTGTCCACATGATCCCATATTTTAATTGGAGAATATTAAATCTTAATTAATTTCAATGAGCAGAAATTACTTTTCTCAAATAAAATAAATGAAACTAGTTCTTTAAATCTTGTGATGATTGTGATGATACTAGATCATCAAGTGTGTGCCCTAGTGTGCTAAATAGACTAGTTAAGTATTGTTTGATGATTGTGTATCCCGTATGTATTTATAGACGATAGTACCAACCAAGTCTATGAGGAGGAGTTCTACCCCGAAAAAGACGACGAGAATTTCAACCACTGCACCAACCAAGGCAAGCTATTATTGGCAAGATTTTATTAGCAAGCCTAGCACTACAAGTGAACTATGCAAGCCATCACTTTGCCAGATGCACTAGGCATGCTTAGTGATGCAACTTTGATTATAGCCATCCCAAGTTTACTTACAAGCTTTACTTTCTTTTACTTTACCAAAGTTCTTTACTTTTATTATATATAGCATAAAGAGTATAAAACTAGGCCTATCTAGTTATACTTAGATATCATTCTATGGCATGAGATTGAAGATTAGCATCCCACCTTAGTGAACACTCTTAACTTAGTAGCTAGTGCTAAGCATAAAACTTGATCACTTTAGATGGGAATACTTGGTGAAAATGCTTATGAAAACCTTGGAATGATGCTTCATTCTATTGAGATGTTTTGACATGTGTTGTGAAACACAAATGGTTTGATGATGAAAATGTTGAGGCATGAGCCTTACCCCTTTATAAAAACTGATGGTTGGGTTCAGATGCGATACCATTCCAATTTTACCATACAACCACGATACCTGAATTGGGTAGGGCTTAGCCGGAAGTTTATATGCATTAGTATGGGTTCCCTCATGGAAGAGGTTTGAGCTGAGGCTACGTCTTGATGATTTCCACCTATGCAGTGCCCAGGATGGCAGATGGCCATGGCTTGGAGGCCAGCTCATAGAAGAGGTGCTTATACTATAGTGTGTAAATGAAAGGTTATGATTGATTATCCTCATACTAAGTATGATGATTCAGGGTTATCCCTGATGGATGTATCAAATTTTGTGGTGAAAGTGTACCCCTCTTTGGAGTGTCAAACTATTCGAATAGCCATGTCCGCGGTTACGGACAGTTGGAGTGGCCATATTGTTGCGTCGTCAGATGTTTTCAAAATGACTTATGAAATGAATAGTGACTTTGACGTGACCACAACAGGGTTGTGACTATGAAAACTAAGTTCCCAACTTAAGTGATTTAGAACTTTATTTTATCTTTCTTTGTTTCTGAACTCAGCTTAGGTTTCAAACTTAGGTTTGCAAATAAACTTAGAGCTTAGCTTTCCTACTAGAACTACCTTACTTGTTAGTGATAGTTTGCGAGTACTTAAAGAGTACTCATGGCTTTGTCCGTGGCTATTCCAGTGGCCAGACTATGAGGAGGACTATCCGGAAGAAATACATTGAAACAGCTATGACAACTAGGATCATCTCCCATCGTCAGCATTACCTGTGACCCTGAAGATGGACCCCACCGCTACGCTATTGATTCCGCTACTTGTTTGTACTAAGACTGGATCATGAGATCCTTTATTTGTTGTAAGACATTATTATGGTTTGTAATGGATGAGGTACTGTGATATCCAATCGGTTATGTCTCACAAAAATGGTAATCCTAGGATTGCGATGTATGGCATAACAGGCATCTGGGATTAATAATCCGGGTGTTGACAAGTTGGTATCAGAGCCATCTTGGCCATAGGAGACCCTAGTTAGAATGGACGTCCGAACAAAAACTTAGTTTTAAAACCAGTGAAGTGAGTATTTATGAAAACATATCCCTTCTTATCCCTGAAATTCTTTCTGAAAAGTCATGTTCCTCAAAAATTCTTACATTACTCCATAAAATTGGACACACTTGATCACCTCACTAACTTTCTCATCTAAATTCTTATAGATGGAAGTTCAGTATTGCAAGTTCTACCAGTTGGGCAACGGAGGCCAACTGATCTTTGAGAGGGATCTTGATGCACTGTATGAGTACCTAGAGCATCCACATCCGGAATTCTTCGGAGCTCAACTCAAGGATTTTCCCGGAGGAGATTTGCAATGGCTGATAGTTGTTGATCTTCGAGGCAAGATGGAGGCACCCCTTTCTGAGAAGATTCAATTCACCGTGAGGGAGAAGAACTGGCTAAATGGACTAGCCAGGGCTATGCATGAAGCTCTCGCCCGTCTGTGTGGGCAAAACGTCAACTTGATCCAGGGAACTCGCTTTGCTCACTATGCAAGGAGTGATTCTATGGGAATGCCATTGGAGATACCAAGTCATCCGGAGATGAAGCGTCAAGTGGAGAATCTTGACTTCCTATTGTATGACAGACAGAAGGAATTGGATAATGCTCGAGCCTACGCCAACCACAACCTTTCCATTGCTGCCAAGAAGGACCAGAATTTTGCCCTGATCGTCAAGGGTCGTCAATCACTTCACCGGCAGCGCGAGAAGAAGGATCGCACCATCGCTCGTCTTTGCAAGAAGGTGGCCGACCTCAAGAAGACCATCCGGGAGCAAGAAGCTTAGCTTGCAGCAAAATAAGAAGAAGAAGAAGAGAAAGAAGGTGAAGACATCTAGGGAGATATTCACTCTTACCTCAGCAATGACGATGACTATCTGGAGGATGATGCCATTGACTTCTACACCGACAATGATGACTCTGACTTCATCGATGATGAGTAGATGCACTTGAGCACTATCGTAGGAGTGAGATGTATCGGTCCCATTGTATCTTAGCTTACAGAATGGTTCTTAAAACCATCTATTTTTCCAATTGTTGTGGTGTGTGTTTGTATCGTGTGCTTTTATTGAATGAATGAATGAAAGAAGTTAGTTTGGAAAACGTGAGTCAAACTCAAGGTTTTAGGTTTGAAAAAAAACATGAACCTTAGAACTTTCCCTCTTACCCCATTATCTATCTCAATGTTCAGATGACTCGTGGAAACCAAGGAGGGAGCAGCTCATCGCAGGACCCAATGTTGCAGATGCTAATGTTAGACCGTGAAGCTAATAGAGCAGAGCGCCAAGCCAACCTAGCCACCCTGCAACAGATCGCTCAGATGGCCCATAATAATCAAGGCCATGGAAATCAGGATCATCAAGGATCCAAACTCAAAAACTTCCAGAATATCAATCCCCCTATCTGTAACAAGTCTGAAGACCCGTTGGATGCTGATGATTGGCTGCAGACTATGGAGAATAACCTAGAAGTCGCAGGAGTTGACGACAATGAGAAAGTTCTGTTTGCCACCCACTATCTGGCAGGAGATGCAAGAGCCTGGTGGAATAGTATCCGTACTATGAACCATGGTCAGATCATGACTTGGGAAGCTTTCAAGACCAAGTTTAGTCGCACCCATGTGCCGCAAGGTTTAGTGACCAGAATGAGAGATGAGTTCAGATAACTTAAGCAAGGAAGGATGACGGTAGTTGAATACCGTGACAGATTTTTGTCCCTAGCAAGATATGCACCTGGCGAGATCAACACTAAAGCAGAGAAGAAGGAGAGATTCCTGAACGGACTGCATGATGAGATGCAGCCTATTTTGGTCAACATCCGTTTTGTTGACCTAGAAGGATTTAGTGGACTCTACCATCCAGATGGAAGGGAAGTTCAACCAAGCCAATGACAATCTCAAGCGTAGAATGATGGACCAGAGTGGATCCAACCACCCTCAGCAGTATCACCCTAACCCATCTGCAGGATATGCCCCAAGAAACAATAGACCCCCAATGTCTCGCCCAAGCTACCCCAACCATAGCAGGGGAAATGTGAAGTCTGGAGGAAACCACAACAACAACCCCGGCAACTCCAACAACTTCAACCGTGCACCGCCCAAGTCCAACAACAACAATACTGCCCCAAGAACTGGAAGCAATGTCGTGCCTATTGCAGCCAAAGACAAGTCTCAGATTACTTATTTTGAGTGTGGAGTGAAGTGTCACTACCCCAACGAGTGTCCCAAGAAGCTTGCAGCAGCCACCACCAATGTGAATGCCCCAGCTCAGCAGCAGCGTCGTGTTCAGCCCGGAAAAAGATTCACCCCAGGGAATTTGCTCAACCGCAACGGTCGCCTATTCCACATGAATGTTGAAGAAGACTAGGAAGCGCCAGATGTCGTGCTGGGTATGTTTTCTGTTAACTCAGTATTAGTAAGAGTGTTGTTTGATTCTGGAGCATCGCACTCATTTGTTACCGAAGAATTTGCATGCACTAGAAAATTCACCCAACCAATTTGAAGGATGTTGTGATAGTTCAAATACCTGGTTCAACCACCAAAGCTAGAAAATTTTGCAAGGTTGTACCTATCAGAATCCATGGGATAGATTTTTATGCCAATCTAATAGTACTTGGAACCAAAGGTATGGAAGTAGTACTAGGAATGGATTGGATGTCAAAACATAAAGGATTGATCGATTGTGCCAAGAAAGCCATAACCATGACCAGTAGCTCTGGAGTATCAGTAGAGCATGTATGTGAAACCTTGCCCCATCAATTAAAATGCAACAAGAGTCTATCCCTACCAACCATTGACCAAGTCAGAGTAGTTTTGTGAATACCCCGACGTATTCCCAGATGAATTGTCCGGTATGCCCCCAAATCGGGATATCGAGTTCATTATTGAACTAATTCCTGGAACTAGACCCATAGCTCAGAGACCCTATAGCATGAACCCATCAGAACTAGTGGAGTTGAAGAAGCAACTTGATGCTATGCTGGAGAAAGGCTTGATTCAACCAAGCCCATCGCCATGGAGATCGCCTGTTCTGTTTGTAGACAAGAAAGATGGAGGTAACCGTTTGTGTACAGATTACCGGAAGCTGAATGATGTCACCATCAAGAACAAGTACCCACTACCCAAGATGGAGGATCTGTTTGATTAGTTGACTGATGCCAGAGTGTTCTCTAAGATTGATCTTAGGACTGGTTATCACCAACTCAATATTCATGCAACGGATATTCCAAAGACCACCTTTACCACCAGATATGGATTGTATGAGTACACGGTCATGTCTTTTGGATTAACCAATGCCCCTGCTTATTTTATGAATCTCATGAATAAGAGTTTTATGAATTTTCTGGATAAGTTTGTTGTTATTTTTATCGACGATATTCTTATCTATTCCAAGTCAGAACAAGACCATGAGCAACATCTGAGAATCATCCTTGAAACCCATAGAGAGCATCAATTGTATGCCAAGTTCAGCAAATATGAGTTTTGGCTGAAAGAAGTAGGATTCCTCGGACATATCGTATCCGCGGGAGGAGTCGCTGTTGATCCCGCCAAGATCAAAGATATTGAAGAATGGAAGGCCCCAACTACCCAAACCTAAGTCCATGCATTTCTCGCATTAGCGGGATATTACCGCAAGTTCATTGAGGGATTTTCGAGCATCGCAAGACCCATGACCCAATTGTTGAAGAAAGACAAGAAGTTTGAATGGACCGACAAATGTGAAGCTAGTTTTCAAGAACTCAAGAAGAAATTGATTTCAGCCCCAATCTTGATTAGGCTAGATATCAAGAAGCATTTTGATGTGTATTGTGATGCATCAAAGATTGGTCCTAGATGTGTGTTGATGCAAGAAGGCAAAGTCATAGCATATCTGTCTCGACAACTGAAGCAGCATGAGAAAAACTACCCTACCCATGACCTTGAACTAGCAGCTGTAGTTTTACCGTTGAAGACATGGAGTCATTACCTGATGGGTAATCGCTATGAGATTTACTCAGATCACAAGAGCTTGAAGTATATTTTCACTCAAAAGGAGCTGAATATGAGGCAAAGGAGATGGATAGAGTTAATCAAAGATTATGACCTTGACATTCACTATCACCCCCGCAAAGCCAATGTGGTAGCGGATGCTCTTAGCAGATTGTCGTGTAGGTTAAACACCATGATCAAGGAGAAGCAACCAACCTTGCATGAGGAGTTGGAGCGGTTTAGAACTGAGCTAGTTAGCAAAGGATTTTTAGCTAGCATTGAACTTCAACCCACTTTGATTAGCCAGATCAAGGAAGCCTAGAAGGGAAATGAAAGTATCGATGGAATCAAGCGTCGTATTGGTACAGGAAAGGTACCTAGATTAACCGAAGATGAAGGAGTCCTGTGGTACAAAGGACGTATTTGTGTGCCAGCAGATTCGGAGCTAAAGCACGTTATCATGCAAGAAGCTCATGATACTCTTTATTCTATCAAACCTCGGAGGAACAAAGATGTATCAAGATTTGAAGGAGCAATTTTGGTGGCACAAGATGAAGAGAGAAATCAGAGATAATCGCCAAGTGTGATATCTGTCAGAGAGTCAAAGCGGAACATCAAAGACCCGCAGGACTGTTGCAACCATTGCAGATTCCGGAATGGAAATGGGATTCTGTCAGAATGGACTTTATCAACGGTTTGCCTACATCTAGTAGGGGAAATGACTCTATCTGGGTCATAGTTGATAGACTATCCAACGTAGCCCATTTTATACCTGTCAAGACAACCTACCAGAGTTCGAAGCTAGCAGAGCTGTATATTGCTAGAATTGTCAGTTTGCATGGAACCCCCAAGACCATAGTGTCGAATCGAGGAACCCAATTTACCTCGAGATTTTGGCAAGAAGGATTGGGAACCAAGTTGAATTTCAGCACAGCTTATCACCCGGAAACCGATGGACAGACTGAAAGAGTCAACCAAATCTTAGAGGATATGTTGAGAGCTTGTGTTCTAGAGTATGGATCAAAATGGGAAGATCTGCCTTTCGCAGAATTCTCATACAACAACAATTATCAAGCCAGTTTGCAAATGGCCCCATTTGAGTTCTTATACAGAAGAAAGTGACGTACCCCCTTGAATTGGTCATAAGTAGGAGAGAGTCAGATTTTCGGACCTGGCATCCTACAAGAAGACGAAGAGAAGGTTCACAAAGTTCGTGAGCACCTCAAGACCGCCCAATCCAGACAGAAGAGTTATGCCGACAAGAGACGTAGAGACCTGACTTTCAACGTCGGAGATTTTGTGTATCTCAATGTTTCGCCGTTGAAGGGAACGCAACGTTTTAGTCTAAAAGGAAAGTTAGCCCCCAAATATATTGGACCCTTCAAGATTTTGAATCGTCGAGGAGAAGTATCGTATCAACTAGAACTGCTAGAGGAGATGTCAGCCATCCATGATGTGTTCCATATCTCGTTACTTCGCAAATGCCTAGAAGTGCCGGAGAAGACCGAAGTGTTCAAGAACATCGATCACCGAGCCATTGATATCAACAAGGATTTGACGTATCGTGAAGTACCCATCCGTATCTTAGAAGAAGCCTTCAGAACCACCAGGACCCGGAGTATCGAATTTTTCAAGATTCAATGGAGCAACCATACCGAAGAGGAACCTACCTGGGAGAGAGAAGATTACATTAGGACTAAGTTTCCAGATCTCTTTAGTTCCTAGATTTTCTTAAATCTTGGGACGAGATTTTTTTTAAGGAGGGAAGGTTTGTAACATCCCAAAACTTAAATCAAGGTTATCAAAGTTCAAATCACCCAATTTAGGGTTAACAAAAACTTTTTATTATTAAAATGATTATGAATGCATGTGTTTGTGCATTAATATAGAATTGTTTGAAAATTCCATGTTTGTTTGTTCTAATGGTTGTGAAATGATTCAAAGGTGAATGCCAAATCATCTAAGTCAGTCAAAAACAAAATCCAAACAAAAAGAAATCAAATAAGATTAATAAAGACAAATGGTCATTTTGGCCATTTTAATCCACTATGTCACTTTAGGTGTTCCTATAGGTCAATTCTTTATAGAAATAATTCTAACTCTTTTCACCCCTTGCTAGTACAAGTAAAGATCTACCAAGGCCCATTTTAAAATCTTACAGAAACTTTTAGCATGACATTTTAAATGGCATTTGAAAATGGAATCCATTTCATATGCATAGATCCCACTTTTTCAAAATCACTCAATTGAACTCCACTTGCCAAACCCAAGCAACCACAGATGACCAATCATAAGATCAACACACTCACCAAAATTCTTCTCAAAATTCAAATAAAAATTTCTTGCGGCCATTTGACCGAACACCTTGCAGACACAAAATAAACTCTAGCCTAATTCTACTGTTTTGAGCAGTGATCCTTCAATGCATTTCCCTCTTTACTCTCCTCAGTCCCCTCTGATCCTAACCTAGCCCCAGACAACACCCCCCTTCGCCGCTGCACCAGTGCCGTGCCGCCCAAAGATGGTCGCTGCCGGTCGATCATGCCACACTCGCAGCCGACCGCCCCTCTCCCTCTCGCCGTGCCTAGAAGGATCGCCGCACCCTACCTCCCCTCTCTATCCCTTCCCCGAGCTCAGCCACGCCGTGGACCACCCCCAGCGACACCGCGTCCACCGTGTCTGCACCATGCCGAGCACGCGCCAGAGCGTCGCGTCCGATAAGGTAGCACACGCCGCCCCTCAACCACCGCGTGCACGCGCCGCTTTGCCTTGACCCCAGCACAACCCCAGACACCCCCGCTCGCCGCCGTTCGACCCGCAGCCACCGCACGCCGCGTAGAACGCCGCCTCTGCTGCTCAGAGCGCGAGCCGCGCCCGACCAATTGCCACCGCCCCTAGTCGCGCCATTACCCCGTAGAGGACCGCCAACAGACGGCGCACCGTCCGCCTAGCTCAGCGCCGACCATAGCTACATGTACTGTCGCCACCGTCGCCTGGCCACGCCACGCTGCCTCACCATCAAGCCTATAAAAGGAGGCGTCCTCCGACCCATTTCTTCCCACCACTCACTTCCCCTCTTGCCACTGACCATCCTCACTTCTCCCCTGAGCCACTCGCCCCCGCAGTTGCCAGAATTCCACCGGAGCTGGCCGTTGCAGACGAGAAGGGGTGTCTTTGATTGCGACCGCCCCAGGAGCCGTCGTGGCCATGCCTCAGACCGCCGTCGTCCACCGGTTCAATCGCCTCCATCGCCACGCCTAGATGGAGCCCTGGTAAGCTCGCCGGACCCCCACCGAGCCGCTAGGGTTAGTTCTCGTCGGCGACCTGTTCGTCGTCGATGATGAACACTGGCCGTTAGATTAGATTTTGATTGAACGGCTGATTTTGCCCCGTACCGCTTCGCGTTAGATGTGCCGCTGACATGCGGAACACCTTGTCAGTTGCCCTCTGTGACGCGGAGCTCCACTGGGCCAGCCCATTTAGTTTCCCGCCTTAGCCCGCAGATTCAAATAAAGATTTTTCTAATTAAGTTTACACTAGGTTTTGTCCACTAGTTTAAAAATCAATTCAGAGAGTTCTACTAAACCAAAATGAACGATTCATATTTTGTTAGAAAGATAATTCAAATATCTATCCGAGCCCGTCGGATTTAAATCAATTGGAGTTATAGATCACATATAGCAAAAATAACAAGACAGAGACTTTTCTACATTCAAACATTTTTCAAAAAGCAACCATAATAGCTTTTGAGTTGATTCCAACTCTCAAAAATCACATTTGATAATACTTATCTGAATATGTAATAACATTTAGGTTTTCATGCAGTGACTTTGGACTAGTACCAAAATAATGCTATATAGGCATTTCTAGTCACTTTAAATCATTTAAATATTAATCTTAAACTTTATAAAATGTGACCAAACCTTTAAATCACATTACCATGCATTAGAATATGTGGTGATGAAATGTGTCCACATGATCCCATATTTTCATTGGAGAATATTAATTCTTAATTAATTTCAATGAGTTGAAATTACTTTTCTCAAATAAAATAAATGAAACTAGTTCTTTAAATCTTGTGATGATTGTGATGATACTAGATCATCAAGTGTGTGCCCTAGTGTGCTAAATAGACTAGTTAAGTATTGTTTGGTGATTGTGTATCCCGTATGTATTTATAGACGATAGTACCAACCAAGTCTACGAGGAGGAGGAGTTCTACCCCGAGGAAGACGAGGAGAATTTCAACCACTGCACCAACCAAGGCAAGCTATTATTGGAAAGATTTCATTAGCAAGCCTAACACTACAAGTGAACTATGCAAGCCATCACTTTTCTAGATGCACTAGGCATGCTTAGTGATGCAACTTTGATTATAGCCATCCCAAGTTTACTTATAATCTTTACTTTCTTTTACTTTACCAAAGTTCTTTACTTTTATTATAGATAGCATAAAGAGTATAAAACTAGGCCTATCTAGTTATACTTAGATGTCATTCTATGGCATGAGATTGAATATTAGCATCCCACCTTAGTGAACACTCTTAACTTAGTAGCTAGTGCGAAGCATAAAACTTGATCACTTTAGATGGGAATACTTGGTGAAAATGCTTATGAAAACCTTGGAATGATGCTTCATTCTGTTGAGATGTTTTGACATGTGTTGTGAAACACAAATGGTTTGATGATGAAAATGTTGAGGCATGAGCCTTACCCCTTTATAAAAAGTGATGGTTGGGTTTGGATGCGATGCCATTCCAATTTTACCATACAACCACAATACCTGAATTGGGTAGGGCTTAGCCGGAAGTTTATATGCATTAGTATGGGTTCCCTCATGGAAGAGGTTTGAGTTGAGGCTACGTCTTGATGATGTACACCTATGCAGTGCCTAGGATGGCAGATGGCCATGGCTGGGAGGCCAAGCTCATAGGAGAGGTGCTTGTACTGGAGTGTGTAAAGGAAAGGTTATGATTGATTATCTGCATACTAAGTATGATAATTCAGGGTTATCCCTGATAGATGTATCGAATTTTGTGGTGAAAGTATACCCCTCTGCAGAGTGTCAAACTATTCGAATAGCCACGTCCACGGTTATGGATAGTTGGAGTGGCCATACTGTTCCGTCGTCAAATGTTTTCAAAATGACTTATGAAATGAATGGTGACTTTGACTTGACCACAACAGGGTTGTGACTATGAAAACTAAGTTCCCAACTTAAGTGATTTAGAACTTTATTTTATCTTTCTTTGTTTCTGAACTCAGCTTAGGTTTCAAACTTAGCTTTGCAAATAAACTTAGAGCTTAGCTTTCCTACTAGAACTACCTTACTTGTTACTGATTGTTTGCGAGTACTTAAAGAGTACTCATGGCTTTGTCCCTGGCTATTCCCGTGGCTAGACTATGAGGAGTACTATCCGGAAGAAGGACATTGAGACGGCTACGACAACTAGGATCATCTCCCATCGTCAGCATTTCCTGTGACCATGAAGATGGGCCCCATCGCTACGCTATTGATTCCGCTACTTGTTTGTACTAAGACTAGATCATGAGATCCTTTATTTGTTGTAAGACCTTATTATGGTTTGTAATGGATGAGGTACTGTGATATCCAATCTGTTATGTCTCGCAAAAATGGTAATCGTGGGATTGCGATGTATGGCATAACAGGCATCTGGGATTAAAAATCCGGGTGTTGACACCAGGCCTCACCTAGTGGGCTGGCCCAAAAGCCCCTGGGTAGTACTAGGCTACCCACACCTGGCCCAGTACCCCCACTCTCCCTCGCTTCTCTCCCTTCTCTCTGGCGCGACTCCTCTCTAGCATGCTTGATGTTGCGGCCGCTGCTCGTTATTTCGGCCACCTACGGCCGTCATGACTACCACCACGATGCAAGACGACACGGATGATGCTGCCACTCGATGTTGTCCTGCTCGATCTGGCATTGACGCACTCCGTTGGCCGCATTGACCCCCGTCGGTGGCTAGGGTTTGGGGTCCACCGGGCCTCAGCGCTCCCTCGACGACGTTGTGGTGCTCGTGGCGCCACCCTTCCATGGCCACCACCATCGTGTGCTGGTGCGGGTTGCAGCACCCCTTCGGGGTGCTCCCCATGCTGCCACTTCTCTCTGTCGTTGACCATCTCTCTGCTTCCTTGTATATACACTCGTGAGGACCTCGAGTAAGTCTCCTTCTACTCCCCCTGGGCTCTCCTTTCCATGTCATGATTACTTGCTATGGGTTCCCCATTTTAGGGTTTATCTCTGAATCCTAAGGTTCGTCCTCCCCCTAAAGTGATGCTTAGCTGGCTTCTTGATTAAACCTACCCATGTTAATACTTTGATGGTGTATTACTATTGGTGTAGTGTCACACCATGTGGATCATAGCCTGCTACTTGATTCTCTGTCAGTTAGCACTCTATTGCTTGTATTCAGTCACTCTGTTCTCTTGTCAGAGAACACTCTGTTGGTGCATGGTTTATTTACTGTGGAGACCTAAATGGTTGTTGTTAATGGCTTAACTCCCATGGAGTTGTGGTGCCTTATTGTTAAGCTGTTGTTGCTTGGGTTGGTACCTTCTATATACACCTTTTGAGTTCAGTATCAGGATTTCATCCTGGTACTGTGTGAAACAAGAATTGCTAAGGTTTAGTCCCTTTTTTGTGATGAAAATAGGAGATGATTCATATCTGGATGATTCCTTTTTTCTTATAGGAAGTGATCCAATTAATGGTCTCTATCTAGTGTGGCCTGGAGATAGATAGTGCTGATATGCACTCTCCTCTCGAACCAAAGTGTCTCTTATGATTCCTAATTCATTTAGGAAAATGATTATATGTTTTTCATAGATGCTTCTTATGCTTATTCTTAACAAGTGATGACCTTGCTGGTACAGAGATGCTATCTAGTTGGGGATGTACCCTATACTAGCAGTGGTGATGTGTATTGATCTAGTTAAAACTAGATCTATTGGTCTGTGATGCTGGTCTGAGACTATTATTTGTGAAATTAGTATGTTTTTTTACATGTGCCTATCTTAAGACATTAATTTGTGGATCTGCTCTTCTGGCTTCTCTTGCCTTGGGCTGCTACTGTGGTACCTCCTTCCTGGAGTGTGCACAGTAATAGCCCAAGTAGCATGATCTGCTGCTATGTCCCTACCAACGATGCATAGACTAAGGCCTTGATTCAATAAGAACAGATGCTAAAGTGTATCCTAAAACTCTATGATGAGCTACATAGCATCTCTATGTTAACTGGGAGTTCTTTTTCCCTATTCCTTTTCCTGGTTGGGTGGCTACTATGTATGATGGCGCTAGAACTGATAAGAATAGATACTATGGCGTGCTCAACCTGAGATTCTGATGTTATTTACCTTCATGTTGGTAATATTGATAAGCTCCAGTGCTTGCTTTCTTATACTTGTGCTATTTCTAGATCAGCTACTGCCACTACTTGTGGTTCTACTGCTGATCTTGATCAGTTGTAGAGATCAGTCTGCTCCTTGATCTTGTGGCCTTTACTTCCTAGTGTTAGTTACTAGCTCTTCCTTCAGTTGTTGCTAGCCTCCCTCTTGGATCCACTCTAGCTACTCCTCATATCTTCTAAATCACCTTCTTCTCCTTGCTGATTGCCTAGGATCTTTCTCCAAGTGATCTTGGGTGATTTGGTGTGGATAATCTTGGAAGAACCAGAAGTGTTCTTGGTGATTTAGTTCACCAGGCAGAACTGGTTGTATGAGCAAAAGAAGTGTTGTGAGAAAATAAAGTGTAAGTGATGGTTTGGATTTTGCTAGCTACGGCTGGTTCACTCCCCTGATGTAAGCTAGTTGCTCCCTTCTTATCTTCTCTCTAGTGATGACAACACATCACATGCATGTTGTGTGTGTGTTGCTTGCAAGTGGGACCCTTCCCTTGTGGACCAGCTCAAGTGAAACATGATATTCCTTGGGTTTTTTTCCTCTTTGCCTTTTACTCTCTGGTGAAACTTGCCCCATGCCTGTGTTGTTGTACTGAGGCTAGAATTGTGAAAAGAACAGATTGTTCAACTTGATGGTTTTGTCCCTTCTTTAAAAAAAAGAATTGGCTCAATGATGTTTAGAGAACAGTGCATTACACTGTTGGAAACTGAAACCAAACTAACACTGATCCCTTCTTTGTTTATTTCATTTTTCTGTCTTTGTTTGCAGGTACAAGTTCAAGCAATCAGGAGAAATAGTTCAGGATTAGTTTAGGACTAGATAAGTATTAATTTAGGGCTTTCTTTTATTTTCTTTTGTAATCTCTTATTTCTACTCTTTGTAAAGATCAATGTAATATATATTCATTATTTAATAAAGCTTTCATTTCTTTGAGAATGTCTCTCTAATGTTTTACTTCAAAGAGATTTTTATTTATTTAATACTTGTGGAAGGAAAGAATTAAGAAGAACTATTTGAGTTATACACTTGTATTGTTCTCCATCTCTCTTATTGTTTTATAATTGTGAAATATTCAAACAATAATAACTAAATTCTTTTCGATATCAAATAAACACTAATTACTTTTAATTTTCAAATTATTCAAATTTCAAATATGAATCCAAATTATTCACCCAAATTCATAATAATTCCTACGGATCAAAAGTTAAGGGTTTATTTCTAACTTGGTAACTATAGTTGATGTCTCAACTTAGAGTGAGATATTGTTATCCCTCTTAACGTGATCTTGACTAAAGGTTTCTCCAGAACTCCTATCCTCAACACTTCACTAAGCTTGGGTCCTAGTTAAGGAATTCTTTTCCTAAATATACTCTATATATCTCTCTTATTTTATTCACTAAGCTCACATCCTTCTGAATAAGTTAATATCTGACTCCACCATATCCATCATCAGATGATGACATGATGGTCATGTCACCTCAACTATTCACATTCTGCATTCTTACTCCTAGTGTATAACTTCCATTTATTAGCTACGTCTACTGAATCTATCAATGTAGCTCTTTATAACTCCATCCATTAATCCCTTTAACCTATCTTGCAACTGCTTCCAAGGCTTGCAATACTACAATCCTCTCTATATCACATGTGATATCAACCCTTTGGGATGGGTATGGTACTACTCCCATAATACAAGTTTGTTCTTTTATTAGCTTGATTAAGCTACAATGCCTCCAACTACTCCATACAAGTCATATTATATGCTTCATCATACTCCAGCCTGACTTCTCATGATCAAGCTAGATGATTCATCTTACTAGGGATTTACCTAATTTGGTATACTCACAACTCTTCTTCAATACCTAATCATCTATTCTCAAATGACTTGAGAATAATGACCACCATACTTTAATCATATAAAGCTTAGGCTTCTATTTGTCTGATCAAGATCCATTACACTAAGCAGTAGACTTTTACTAGTCTCTCTATAGGCTTATCTTGTTAAGGAAACTTACTTTAGGTTTGTACCTACTTGGTTTAACTAAATCATCATTGGATACTCTAATACTACTAGCTTTCTTGTAGCTTCATGATCACTAACTTAACTCTTGGGCTTAGGTGCTTCTTCTAGTTGACTCACGAGTGAGTTAATTCCTCCAACACCCAATGGTTTGATAACCACCAAGGATCTCATTCCATTGATGATGGCACCCTCTACCATATCTAGTTTCTTCTTATTATTAACTTACTTAAGGTCTTTGGAAGGTTAATATAATAGGTCAAAGGCTAAGAGTCAATAAGTTCTAGGTCAGGAATTGATCACCCAATATTGATGATCAATTGACACTAGGACTTGGTTAAATAGGAATGTCACCAACTAATATGGCAACAAAATATATGAGACGAATGGTCTTGGCTTGACTTCCTTTTCTACTCTATTTGTGATAAGAGTTAATGTTTAATAATTACCATGGTGTCTTTGTTTGGATCTCGGGACGCGATCCTTATTGGTGATGTCGAGTTGTAATGCCTGGAAAATAATCCATAATAAAAAATTGCCGATAAAATATTTTTCACCAAAAGCCTAGTTTGTTTTCTAACTAGTCATCTCATTTAATTTCAAATTAAGAAACCCCGGTATTTCTGGATCTTCTATTTCTCTAAAAACTATTTGCAAAAGTCTTTTATATAAAAATAAATAAAGAAACAAAACAAAATGTTTTGCTAGGGGAGGCAGCCAGCCTGCCAGGCCCAACACCCATGGCCAGCCACCTACCACCCTAGCAACCGGACCCTAAACCTAAACCTAGACTCAACCCAGCTGCACCGCCACGGCAGCCACACACACGCGCACTCGTTGTGTCACCCCACACCTACACGCACACACACCACAACATTGTACGCATCCAGCTGACACAGTCGCACACACTCATGCACATATTCACGGAAACAACACCACACCACATGAGCCGCGGCCACCAACCCCACCTGGTTGTTCATGTAGCCCCTAGCCGCCACCATCCAAACGCGATCGGAACCCATCCCCAACCTCTCTCCCCTCTAGTGTGAGCCCGCAGTGCCACCGTCCTCTGTTCCTGGCATGATCCTCCTCCTGAGCTTTCTATGGTTGTCCTCCTCCCTTTGCCGTCTTCACCGACGCCTCTTCCCCGAGCACCTCGAACTCCTGCGAGTGCCCTGCCACCTGCAAGCTCCACCCTAGGGCCACCTTTCAACGGAACCACTGGCCACCCTCGCCCTCTACATTGACATTGGTGGTCATCGCGGGCATGCCTCCCGCCACCACCGCTCTAACTGAGATCATGAGCGCCCCCGCTTTCCTCGACCTGAAGCCTTGCTGCCGCCTGACCTTGACGCCGTCCCGCGTTTGGCCGCCATCTTCGCCGGGAGATCGTCTTCTGCCTGGGTGCCCTGCCTCTGTGCCCCTCGTCACCAAGCTCATCCCGGCGATGCCATGGTGCTCCGTTCACCATCTACCTTGTGCATGGCCACATCCCTATGTTCATGGCACCCTCATAGGCCTTGTCCGCGTGTTTCCAGCATCTGTCGAGTGTGTGTCAGTCGATAGCATCCAAGCAGCAGCCACACTCTGCTCAATCATGAGCTCAGGCATGTGTTGTGTGCTCTACTGCTCCTTCCCATGGGCTCCTTCTGCCTGTGCCTCTTGTTGCTCGTGCGTCTTCTACCATAGCAGCCATTCCACCACGCGTACACTGTGAGTCAGCTTCAGCGTGTGCACATGCTAGTGTTTGATTCCCCTTTCTTCGCTCGTTTGTCCATGGCAACTGACAACCGGAAGTTCTACAAAGTTTGTGCGCTAAGGTTCACATCGCACCGATGAGATCGACAAGCACTTTCAAAGAACCAAGTGTTGTCGTCAGGATGACAGGTGCCAAGACCGATGTCGAGTGATATTCTCTTACAAATGATGGAAAACAAACTCGAAGCACCACCGGAGTACCACTCCAAGACCACCTACAAGATCTTCGACATGTGCCCACTGTACTCCAAGCCTCCATCATGGAATCGAAGACCCTGATACCGGATTCGAAGAGCGAACCCGAACCATAGAAAGCCAAGATCTCCGAGCCGAATGTGTGACCTCTTTTTGAGCCCCTATTTTACAAATTTCCATATTAAACTTGTTGCATATTAAACCATTCATGCTCGCATGCATATTTATTTGTTTGGGGGACTTTGTCGAATCACCTAATAATGAAATATGGAGGCTATATGCGGGATAATTGTGTCTTATGTCGACTCCATTTAGATTTGTGTAGCGAATCGATGCCATATTTTGCCTTATTAAGCCAGCATTTAAATTGTGGGGTAGATAAATAACTTGAACTTTCTATTTAAATCCTAGGATCCTGATTTCGCTTAATATTGCTAAGATAGACCGCATATTGCAATTTCATGAATCATATCGTAAACATGCCAGATCTTCCACCATAGTATTACATAGTGCATCGGTTGTTTTTCTTTCTAGTGCTTTTCTTCTTCATCGGATAGGACGATGAGTCGATGCAAGATGCGACAAACCTTCGGTCACTGTTTTGTCTCATAGGCGAGCATTCTCCCCCCTCCTACCTAGTTTGCATTTATAGTCTTTACTTCATTTCTTTGTCTACTGCTATCCTTATTGTCGATGCTTTAGTACCGTCCCTTTATTTACATGCTCTATCATATTGTCAACACCCGGATTTTTAATCCCAGATGCCTGTTATGCCATACATCGCAATCCCAGGATTACCATTTTTGCGAGACATAACAGATTGGATATCATAGTACATCATCCATTACAAACCATAATAAAGTATTACAAATAAAGGATCTCATGATCCAGTCTTAATACAAACAAACAGCGGAATAATAAGCGTAGCAGTGGGCTCCATCTTCAGGGTCACAGGCAATGCTGACGATGGGAGATGATCCTAGTTGTCATAGACATCCTGTTGTCCATCATCCTGGTAGTCCTCCTCATAGTCTAGCCATGGGAATAGCCAGGGACAAAGCCATGAGTACTCTTTAAGTACCCGCAAACTATCACTAACAAGTAAGGTAGTTCTAGTAGGAATGTTAAGCTCTAGGTTTATTTGCAAAAAGCCAGATTTATCTAAACTGAGTTTAGAAGTAAAGAAAACAAAGTTAATGTTCTAAACACTTTAAGTGGGAACCTAGTTTTCATATTCACAACCCTATTGTGGTCAAGTCAAAATCATAGATCACTTCACAAGTCATTTTTAAAACATCTGACGACGGAATAGTATGGCCACTCCAAATGTCCATGACCGCGGACGTGGCTATTCGAATAGTTTGACACTCTACAGAGGCGGTACACTTTCATCACAAAATTCGATACATCTGTAAGGGGTAACACTGAATCATCATACTTAGTATGCGGATAATCAATCATAACCTTTCAATTACACACTCTAGTATAGGCACCTCCCCTATGAGCTTCCCCTCCCAGCCATGGCCATCTTCCATCCTAGGCACTTCATAGGTGGACATCATCAAGAGGTAGCCTCATCTCAAACCTCTTCCGCGAGGGAACCCATACTAATGCATATAAACTTCCGGCTAAGCCTTACCCAATTTGGGTATTGTGGTTGTACAGTAAAATTGGAATGGTATCGCATCCGAACCCAACCATCAGTTTTTATAAAGGGCTAGGGCTCATGCCTGAACATTTTCATCACCAAATCCATTTGTCTTTCTCAACACATGTCAAAATATTTCAATAGAATGACTCTTCATTCAAAGGTTTTCATAATCATTTTCACCAAGTATTCCCATCTAAGGTGATCAAGTTTTATGCTCAGCACTAGCCACTAAATTAAGAATGTTCACTAATGAGGGGTGCTAATCTTCAATCTCATGCTATAGAATGACATATAGTATAGGCCTAGTTTTATACTCTTTATGCTATCTATACTATCTTTCCAAATCCTCACGAAGAATTAACTAAACGTAAAGAACTTTGGTAAAGTAAAGAGTAAAGCTTGCAAGTAAAACTTGGGATGGGTATAAATCAAAGGTATATAACCAAAGCATGCCTAATGCATCTTGCTTGGGTTAAGAAACTTGCAAGTGTTACCTTGCAAGGTCTAGCTTTCTAGTAATGATGGCTTGCCTTGATTGGTGCAGTGATTGAAGTTTTCCTCCTCTTCTTCAGGGTAGAACTCCTCCTCCTCGTAGCTTGGGTCGGTACTATCGTCTATAAATAAATACGGGGTACACAATCACCAAACAATACTTAACTACTTGTATTGAGCAAACTAAGGTTCACACTTGATGATCTAGCATCATGACAATCATCACATGAAATGAACAACTAGCTTTATTTAGTTTATTTGAGAAAAGTAATTTCTACTCATTGAAATTAATTAAGATTTAATATTCTCCAATTAAAATATGGGATCATGTTGACACATGTCATCACTGTCGTCGGATTGATGCAAGTATGCCATGAGGGGGTCCTCGAGGCGTGCGGAAGAGAGGGGTGTGAGACGTACGGTGTTCCAGGACGGTGAGCACACAAGTTTACCCAGGTTTGAATCCGCCGGCTTTGGATGGATCCTACTCCTGCTAACAATCCAGTAATACGGCAGAGCCGGAATATGGGTTACAAGGGTTTCTCCTGTGCGAGTTGAGGGTCTAAAGTATTGGGTGCCCTAAAGGCTCTTCCTAGGACCGCTTATATACATATCCAGCCTAGGGTTTACAAGAGAGATCAATTCGGCTACGACTAAGAGTTGGTTACAGAGTACATCTTGAACTACAAGTAACACTATGGGTCTAAGTCGGTAAGTCTTCTGGGCCTTCCCATAGCCGGATTGGACTCCGTCTTTCTCCCTGACTGGGCCGCCCATGAAGCAAAGCTCTAACCCGAAGTGGGCCACCCTGGTCAGTGAGGAACTGTGAGGATACCCGGAAAGTATATCCCCAACAGCAGCCCCTGGAGGCCTCCAAGATCCAAAGTCAGATTTATCATCGTCTAGCTTGATCTTCGGCTTGTAGAATCTTGAAGGGTTCCTGAAACTTCCCAACAAAAAATACCATCCGGGTCTTAAAAGTAAGTCAGACCTATCAACAGTTTACTCGGATTTTCCAGCTTGATTTCAAACTAAGCTGGAACTTGGTCTCTAACGCCACCTAACACAAGTCATGGTCAAGTCACGTCATCTGACAGGCACTCTGTCAGCACGACCGTTGGTGGGTCCGTGATTCGCGGAACCGAGGCGCCATTTTAATGCGTGCGCAGAGATTGAGGCGACGTAATCATCGTGTGGGACCTTCTTAGTTCCTTCCACGACGCATGGCGGTTACACTGTAGCATTTGCACGAATCTTGGCGCAGTTAGGTGGATATAAGGGGTTAGGATTTTCTCCTTCTCCTTTCACCTGTCCTTTGCCTTTTCCTCTCCTCCCAATCTCCTTGAGCGCACAGAGCTCCTCCGTTCCTCCCCCAAAAAACCCCCAGCCCCGCCCATTCTAGGTCAACTGCTCGCCGGAGAAATAGCTTCTTCTTCCTCTTCCGGCTTGGCGGCAGCGGCGGCGGCGGCGACGACGGAAGCAGTGGCGGAGAAAGAGAGCTTCCGCGGCCTCTGGATCCCCTGCGTGCTCGACGACGAGAAGCTCCAGAACATGGAGAATGAAGGGCTCCTCCGCGCCGGCGACTGGCGGAGCAGCTCCGGAGAAACCGTCCCCAACCCGCACGCTGGCGAGCGGGTCCACTTCGGCACCCACCTCGACAGAGGTTTGTCGTATCCTCCCTCGGAGTTCTTCTCCGAGGTGATTGATAATTACGGAGTTCAACTCCATCATCTTCCTCCCAACTCTCTTTTAGAGATGAGCGCATACGCTTCGTTGTGCGGGGGCTTTCTCAGCATTAGGCCGAGTTTGACTCTTTTCTGGTACTATTTTCATGTCCGGAGAAACTCTATTACTGTTGGTGTTCCTTACCTCATCGGCACTATTAGTTTTTCACTTAGGCGCGAGCACGCATATCCCAAAATCTTAGCTAGTGACTCGGTCAAACAATGGCCAGCCACATTCCTTTACCATAGGGATATTCCGGCTCTCGGCAAAGCCACTGCTTTGCCGGCTTTCATCGACGGAGCTGCCACGGCCCAACCGTCTTGGGACGAGGCTCCTCCGGCTCTCACTGACGATCTGATCCTCGCTAAGAGGCGGATCGAATACTTGATCAAACACAAAGGTCTGAAGGGATCCGACTTGGTCCAATGCTGGGGCTCACGCCGGATCCAGCCCCTACAGTATCACGGGGATCGACTGATGCACTCCATCACGTCATCCAAGAAAGACTCCCTTCGCATCAGCCCCAAAGCCTACACCACGCAGGGCTATATAAGCCAGATTAAGTGGTTGATCAGGGAGCAGACCGAGAGGAGGATCCCGGAGGTTTCTCTGGATATGCATATGGTGGAAAACCCCATAGTGCCGGTAAGCTTCTATCAGTACATCTTTTTGTGTGTTCCAATCTTCGAGTTATATTGCAATACTGATATGTTTTCTTCTTTTCAGCTTGCTGACCTCCCCGAGTCGGAATTCGCTCCGCTCGAAGGATATCCTCTAGAGTTTTCTCAGGAGACAGAGGTGGTCCCATTGCCGGACCTTGCGCTCAAGAAGCGCAAAGCTCTGACAGTGGCTGTTGGCACAAAGGAGGTGCCCGTCGTGGAGAGGTAACTTTCAATCACAACTTCTGCCTTTGTACTTTACTCGAATTTCATTCTGAGATGTAATGTTTCCGTCTTTACTACATTCTCAGAGCAAAGTCGCTCATCAAGGGCAAGGGGAAGGGAACTTCTTCAAAGCCCCTGCGGCAAACGAAGCTTACAATAGCTTCTCCTGCCGTGGCTCCTCCGACTCCTGCCCCTCAACCTTCCGCAACGCCGGTAATTTCTCCGGCTGCCGCAGAAGACCCGGCTCCTTCAAGGGAGCCTACGATCCTTGAATCACGAACTGACGTCACCATGGGTGACTCAGAATTAGATAAGGGTGAACCCTCTTTGGGTAATGATCCCTCGGCAGAAACCTTCGCCGAAAACCTTACCAGCAATCCGGGACTTGCCAAGTTAGGCCTATCTCGGAAATCTGCTGAAGAAATCTAGTGGCTAGCCAGGCAATGCCTGGAGAAAAGTACTTTATCTGCCAAAGAAGAAGCGCAAGAAGTAGAGGACGTCAAGCACTCTAGTCTTCTTGAACAAGTGCTTCTTCGCAACGAGAGGATTAGGTCCAGGGAGCTTCCAACTGCTCCTGTGACCCCTCTGACTCTCGCTGAGAAGGTTGCGGTGGAGGTGAACGCGAGTTTGGATAAACTCACCTGTGAACAATATGTAAGTCGGAATTCCAACTCCTGTTTTTCCTTTATTTCATATCATATCCTCTAGCCCCCAAGCATGAAGTAGGAAAAATAATCCGGGTTTATGCTTCCTTAGGATGCCAAGAACGAACTAGTGTAGCCCCCAAGGCTCGTGCTGATATTAGCAAAAATATCAGCCCGAGTCTTCAGTAGCTTTCTGACTTTGGGTATTCTGACTTACAGAAAGTATATTCCTATAACCAGGATTTATTGAAGAATGTCTATGATAAGCGGAGAGAGATCAAAGCTCTCCGGCTTAAAAATGCTGAGCTTCAAGTTGCCAAGGATGAAGCCGAAGGTAATCATTCCGAGATTCAAACCTTGTCTTTGTGTTTTCATAGTCGAATTTTTCGTTGAACTATTGTTATTTTTTGACTTACAGCGCTGGTAACACAATCCTGCGCCATGATTGAAGAGGCCGAGAACCTCAAGACTTTGGTGGTGGAGAACAAGGAGCTCCGCCAAGAGCTGGATAAGCTCAAGGCGGATCATGAAAAGAGCATTGCTCAAATCCTTGAGTCCTCCTCCATGGCTACTGATGAGCGTGATCGCAGGATTGCTGCTCAAGATAAAAGAATCTCGGGCCTCACTAATGAGCTTAGCAGGGAGAAGAATCTTTTTGAGGCGCTCCGGGCTGAACTCCAGAGCCTTCGGGAAGAGAAGACCAAAATCGACGAAGTCATTTTCGGTACGTTCCATCTGTCTGACATTTCCGTTTTCTTCGACTTCTATCAATGTCGGATTTTTCTTAACTTGTTTGAACTTGACGGACTCTTCCTCCACCGAGCCCTGCACCCACCGGCTTACCCAAGTTGGTGACCTGCTTCATGACTTCCGCCAATCCCTTGAGGACATCGGCGAAGCTCTCAAGATTCCGGACATGCATAGCATGTTGGATTTTCAGGTGCGGGACAAGGAAAAGGAGATGCCACAGCTTGTTCAGGATTGGAACATGTCCTACGCGCGGACTGCGGCGCAGAACGCTCTCACCATGGTCATGAGCCACCATGGAAACATGGAAATATGGCAAGTGACCAGAGGGTACTACAAAGTAGATGAAGACAGCCAAGAGAAGGACCTTCAAGCCATCATGCACTCCTGCGCCGGATATGGGTGTCCCGTGGCTGATTTGACCAGCTACGAGACCCCTTTCTTCACCCACGTGGACACTCCACCTCCTCCTCGAGAAGAAACAGTAGAAGTTTCCGATGATGAACGCACCACCTCGGATGTGGACATCTCGGAAAGATATCAAGGAGGTGTATCCAGCGAGCCGGCTTCTCCTCCCTCTCCTGCATCATAGATTAGCATAAATGTTTGTGTTATTCTAAAAAACATGCTGCATCTATAAATATGCAGTACTATAATTTTGCTAGTGCTAAGCTTTTGATCTATTCAGCACTTTTCGCTTTAAACTTTTTGCGTGCTTGAAATGTTTTCATAAGCACTTGTTTTTTTTGTCCCTACTTATCGTCTATCTGGCTTTCCGCCTCGTCCCTTTCGTGAGCCGGCTAAACCTTCTGCCAGAAACTTTGCCGAGCAACGGAGCTCAATTGCTAAACCAGTTTAAACTCCGGAACAAAGCCGACTTCCAGTACCAACAATTCACTACTCGGAAAATGCCCGCATCCAGCAATCAGACAAATAACCAAAGTAAAGACTAGAAACTTTAGAGTTATACCCGAAGGTAGTAATTTTAGAATCGGAAATCTAAACAATAATGAACATGAGCATAAAGTACTTTCAAGCATTCTGGGATTTTGGACTATGACATGATCATTCGGAAATAAGATGGTAAAAACTTCTCAGAAAAAATTGAGGCAACCAAAATTTTTATTTCTCATAAAACATGTACATATATATATATATATATATATGTTTACAAAGAAGGATAAACTAAGAATAAAAGGGACGTAGCTGAGCAATATTCCACGGTCTGTCTAACTCATCCAGATTTGTACTGCATCCAACTCTCTTTCTCTTCTTAGTAGCAGGTCTTTCTTCGACTGGCCTCATGTGAGTTAAGTAGTACGATCCATTGTGCAATACTCGACTAACTAAAAAGGGCCCTTCCCATACTGGGGAAAGTTTGTGCTTTCTTTGTTGCAAAAGCCGGAGAACCAAATCACCTTTATTAAAAGATCTATTTCGGACTCTCTGGCTATGATACTTGAGTAACTTCTGCTGATAGGCTGTAGATCTCATTTCAGCAACGACGTGAACTTTTTCGACTAAGTCGAGATTGTTTTGTCGAGAAATCTCGGCATCCTCTTCAATATACGCGGCCACTCTAGGAGAGGTGTGAATCAAATCACTAGGAAGAACTGTTTCTGCACCATAGACCAAGAAGAAAGGTGTGTATCCGGTTGACCTGTTTGGAGTCGTTCGTAAACTCCATATTACAGAGGGTAATTCCTCTGCCCAAGCCCTCGCACCACGTCATAGTGGTTCTTCGAGTCTCGGTTTTAGGCCTTGTAGGATTAAACCATTTGCTCTTTCGACTTGTCCGTTAGCCTATGGATGTGCGACTGACGCAATGTCGAGCCGGATATTTTGCTCGTTGCAGAATTCGGCAAATTCTCCCATAAAGAAGTTACTCCCGTTGTGCGTGATAATGCTATGTGGATAACCATACCGGATTATAACATCCTCGACAAATCTTTTGGCTGTTGCTCCATCACAACTAGTGACAGGTTTAACCTCAATCCATTTGGTGAATTTATCCACCATCACTAAGAGATGAGTAAATCCACTTGGAGCTCGTTTAAAAGGTCCTACCATATCAAGTCCCCAGACCGCAAAAGGCCATGTTATAGGTATTATTCGTAGCTGATCAGCTGAAACGTGAGCTTGTTTGGCGTACTTTTGGCCAATGTTTAGGAAATCGGTAATCGTTAACTGCTCGGTCGGCTTGAGTTTAATGATAAATCAAAAATCGGCCTATTAACTGATTTAATCTGTCGACTATTATTCAGCGAGTATTTTTTTAAATTACAGATTCCATGTACGAAAATATGCTACATTTAAGGAAAAATATGCCCTCAATAATCTGAGCTATGTGCTGCTTCATCCTATTGATCCATCCTGATATCTGGATCAAAGAGCATGGCGAATTTCTAGGCCATATCATCTGAATTCCTCTTAAGGGCTTGGGACTTGCCGCCTCGTAAGCACCGGCTGCAGCCATCTGCAAATAATATGATAAATTACGACATGCCCTTCAGTTAAAATTTATTTACTTAGATGAAGAAAAACAAAATAGACTACTAGACAATCTACTAGTACTCCCTCCAACTCACATTAGTTGACTTAGATTTGTCTAGATATATTCTATCCAAACAAGTTTTAGTGCTAGATATATCTGTATGTAGCCGAATGCAAGTCAATTAATATGGGTCGGAGGGAGTATGATAAATTAGGGCCTGCCCATCCAATTCAGTCTACGGAATGGTTTATTTACTTATATAGTTAGACGAAGAAACTTTGGTGTACAAAATCTGATCTTCGATCATCCCACACAACCATCGTAGAGGTTCAGAGAATCAAATCTATACTAGGTAAGCAGAGCATGTGTAGCTTTACTAGGAATTTAGAATCACGAGGCCTAAAAGACTAACACTTGAATTGTTTAAATAAAAACTTGTCCGTATACTTATTTGGATGGATTGGCTTCAGAGAATCTAATTAAATACTCCCTTGGTTTTAAAATATAAGACGTTTTAATTTTATGAATGAAGTGTATCTAGATCTCTTTTAGTGGAGTAGATTCATCTAGGTTTAGAGTGAACCTAGACACTAAAATAGTCTAGATACACTCCTTTCACAAAGATAAAACATCTTATATTTAGAAAACGCACGAAATAGAAGTAGAGGAATAAGTGGATTAACATACATATGACTGAATTCACGGGCAAAAGTTCTCGGAGCGGACGAGTGGAGAGAGAAAGACGCGGCGGTGGAGAGCAGCAAGAAAGTGGATGGCCGGCGGAGAGTACCTAGGTGTGTCGGGCCTCATCGGAGATGAGCAATGATGCGGTTTATTCCAATCGCACCCGAGGCGGTGGAGAAACACGCATAGGACAGAGCACAACATTTAATGAGGGCTGGGGACGCGTGCGACAGGCGGCAGGTCGGGTGGATGGGTCCAAATTTTGTCCAATTTTGACGTTTTAGCACCTATTAATCGATTGATCACGGTTAATCGGATGTCAGACGGATTAAACGGGGCCAACAAGTAACCTAGCCGATTTGTCCTATTCGACAAGGTGACTTGCCGAGCAGCGATTATACGGACGATTAATCGTCTAATCGGCCGGTTTTTTAAACATTGCTTTTGGCAGCCTTTGCACGTCTTGACTAATCGTTCGGCATCTGCCTGAGCTGTTAGCCAAAAAAATCCGTGTCTAAAAGCTTTTGCCACTAAATATTTGGCTGCAGCATGGTGACCACACTCGCCTTCGTGGATTTCCCTTAAGATTTCCACTCCTTCTGGAGATACACAGCGCTGAAAACCCCCAAAAACACTCCGCTTATAGAGCTCACCTTTGACTATAGTGTAGGCTTTTGCTCGTTGGATGATCTGCCGGCTCAACACCTAGTCTTTGGGTAATTTGCCATCTACCAAATAATCGAGGTAGGGTTGAGTCTAGCTGGGAATTACAGTCAGAACTGCTATCAAAGGTGAGTCGGATTTGGTCGGATATTCCTCATCTACTCCTTTTATTGAGGAAACTTTGAGGTGCTCTAAAAAAGCGACATCCGGGACTTCTTTCCGCGCAGAACCTATCCGAGATAGTGCGTCTGCTTCCTCATTTTCTGCTCGAGGGATGTGTTGAACTTCAAACCCTTCGAACGATTTAGATAGATCGTCCACGACAGCCTTATATGCTGCCATGTGCTTATTTGCATTACAAATATCCGAGACTTGTTGAGCAACAAGATCCGAATCTCCGTAACACATCAAACATCGGATGCCAATATCTTTAGCAATCCGGATTCCATGCAGCAGTGCTTCATACTCGGCAATATTGTTTGTCGCTGTGAAGTGAATCTGCAACACGTATAAAAGTTTATCTCCTTGGGGTGATTTGAGCACCACGCCAGCCCCCGAGCCCCCTCGAGCCTTAGACCCATCGAAAAAGGGGGTCCAATATTCCGACTCAGGGAGTATCATGTTCTCCTTCGTCTATGTCCAATCAGCAACAAAGTCAGCAAGGATCTGGGATTTGATTGTTGTCCGAGGTTTATATTCAATATCAAAAGATGAAAGCTCTGTGCCCCATTTGGCGACGCGTCTTGTGGCGTCACTATGGCTGATTATATCTCTCATGGGAGCCTTTCTTACCACGGTAATTGGATGCTCCTGAAAGTAGTGTCATAACTTACGAGATGCTAGAAAAACACCATAAGCCAATTTTTGATAATGCGGATACCGCTATTTTGACTCTGTTAGGACTTCACTAACAAAGTAAGTCGGACGCCGCACCAGGTGCTCCTGATTTTCCTCCGGTCTCTCCACCACCATGATGATACTGACGACCTTATTTGTCGCAGCAATATAAAGCAACATCGGTTCCTGAGGTTCCGGCGCTGCAAGGATAGGAGCAGATGAGAGTACTTTCTTCAGGTCTTGTAGTGCAGCTTCAGCTTCATCTGTCCAAACAAAATCTTTGGTCTTTTTCAGGAGTTTGTATAATGGTGCGGCTCATTCACCAACCCAGCTTACAAAACCGACTGACTACAGCAATGCAACCAGTTAGTCTTTGTACGTCCTTCAGGCGAGTTGGCCTGGAAATATTGAGTATAGCCTTGATTTTGTCCCGGTTCACCTCTATGCCTCTCTAAGACACGATGAAACCTAACAATTTTCTGGTTGGTATTCCAAATAAGCATTTCTTCGGGTTAAGCATGATGTTGTATTTTCTTAGATTGGAAAATGTTTCCTCCAAGTCGGAAATCAGCGTTTCCTTCTTTTTAGACATCACCGCAATATCATCCACGTATGCGTGTACATTGTGTTCGAATTGGTCGTGGAGGCAACACTGCATTGTGCGCTGGTATGTAGCTCCTGCGTTTTTCAGCTCGAAGGGCATCGTAACAAAACAGAAGGTTCCAAAGGGGGTTATGAATGAAGTTTTGACTTTGTCAGATTCCTTCATCCGGATTTGGTGATAACTGGAATATGCGTCGAGAAAACAGAGGAGTTCCGAGCCTGCCGTAGAATCGATAACTTGATCAATTCTAGGCAGAGCGAACGGATCTTTTGGACAAGCCTTGTTCAAGGCAGTATAATCAACACACATCCTTAAATCAATGGTGTCCTTTTTAGGGACCATTACAGGATTGGCCGACCACTCAGTGTGGATGACCTCTTCTATGAATCCGGCTAACTCGAGCCGTGCTAGTTCCTTAGCTATTGCCTTATGCTTTTCTTCGCCAAATCGTCATAGGGACTGTTTGATGGGTTTAGCGTTCGGGTTTACATTTAGAGAGTGCTCGGCAAGTTCCCTAGGTACTCCGGTCATGTCAGATGGCTGCCATGCGAAGATATCTTGATTTGCTTGGAGGAACTTGACGAGCGCGCTTTCCTATGCGCTTCCTAGGCCTACGCCTATCTGGGTCACCTTGGAGGGGTCATCATCCTTCAACGGCATCTTCTTCATCTCTTCTGATGCCTTGTACTCCGTGTTTGGTTTTGTCACCTCCTTCTTCGTTGCGGGCATCTCGGACGGATCTATGCTCTCCTTAATCTCCTGGTACTCCTAGGCGTGTAGCACGGCTTCGGCAAAGGCGCCATTTCCATCCTCGCACTCTCGCGCTTTCTTCGGGTCTCCCCTGATGGTGATCACGCCGTTGGGGCCTGGAATTTTCATCATATTGTAAATGTAACGCGGACGAGCCATAAAAGCCTAGTAAGCCAGACGTCCGAATATAGCGTGGTACGCGCTCTTGAACAGGACCACTTTGAAGGAAAGTGCTTCCGTCTGATAGTTCTTTTGAGTTCCAAAGGTAACATCCAAAGTAATCTCTCCCAGGGAATTAGCTTATCTTCCTGGTAAGACTCCGTGAAAGATCACAGAGCTATGGTTCAGCTGTGTTTCCAAGATCTTCATCTGACGTAGTGTTTCGACATAGAGAATATTGATACTACTACCACCGTCCATGAGGGTCTTGGAGAAACAATAACCGTCAATAAGTGGATTGACGATTAAGGCGTATTTTCCTCGCTTGTGCAACTTAGGCGGATGATCAGCGTGGTCAAATGTGATTACCACTTTCGACCAGTCCAGATATTGGGGGATAGCCGGAACTATTGCATTGAGCTCGTGCAGAACTGCTTTCTTGACCTTTGCTGGTTGAGATCCGAGGAAAGTGACGTAAGTGTCCTTCTCGGTGGGAAATGTTTTCTTCCCTTCTGGCTTGGGATTGGAAGCATCAGCTTCCTCCATGTCGGAATCTTCCTTGGTCTCTTTTTATTTTTCGGGATTCTTCTTTCCCTTCTTCTGCTTAGCTTTGTAGCCTCTGGTGTCATCTCTTTTGATGTCGTCATTGAAACGACATTCGGCGTTGGTGTGGGACGAGCCCCCATTGGCATCTAGGTGATGCACACATGGGTTATTGGCAATGTTGGCCCAAGAGTAGGTTTTGCCTGGTTGTTGTTCTCCTCTACCTTGGACTCTTGAAGTCCGACGGCCACGCCCGCGGCCTCCGCCACATCCTCCTCGTCCTCCAGAGCCGAAAATAGCAGTGACCACTGTTGTTTCCGTGTTGGATTTTTTTCTTCCGAGGTATTTTTGCGCTTCTGAGCTTGTTGCTTTGGTTGTTTTGCCGAGTGAGGTACATCTAGGGCATTGAGCAATCCCTCTGCATCGTCATCAGCATCTGCATACTTGCTCGTTGTTTCTATCATCTCTCCCAAATTAGTGACCTTGTCACACTTCAAGCGATGGCGCAGTAGACCAATTGGGAGACCTGCAATGAAAGCTTCAATCGCAGTTTGATCATTTACTCCTTTGCAGGAGTTCTTGGTGTCGATCCATCGTCCGAGGTAATCTCGGCAATTTTCTCCGGCCTTCTGGGTGCAACGATGTAGCTCTCCGACCGTACAGGGCCTCTGATATGTGCCTTCTAAATTCCGAAAGAACGCACTTTGCATGTCATACCAATATGGATGGTGTTCGCCGGAAGTTCATTGAGCCATGATTGTGTCGTCTTCCACAACATAAGTAGGAGATATCGGGTTGCGACCAGGCTGTTTCTGCCTTTGGCGATGCAGCAAGCTTGGAAAAAATCCTGTAGCCAGGTATCTGGCCGAGCGATACTGTCGTAGGCTTGGATATGTCTTGAGATAGCAAATCCTTCCGGGAATTTTGTAGCTCAGATGCGTGGTCCAAAACACTTTGGTCCCATGTAGATATCATCGTTTTCGTAGCGCCGCGCCTCTATCTTGGAGTTGATCATGTGCCTTGTGTCGTTCGGGGATAAAGATCATCCTGAATGTCGGCTGTGGCTGCGGTGCCTTGGAGCCAGACTTCGGCTTTTGCCACCACCTCCTCCACGACGTCGTCCTCCTTGTCCCCTTTGGGAGCTGTTGTGATGACAACTTGGTGGAGAGGGTGGGGCAGCTAGATAGTTTCCGGCTAATCGCTGGCCTCCGTCCGAGGCGTCATTATTCCAGTTCCGGGGAGGGTCTTGGCTATGAGGAGCCCCCTGCCGGCTAGTCCCGACATGGTTTCCGCCGTTCCTTCGTCCGTCGTTCCCACCACGCCGAGGCTCAGCCGGACGGCTTGTATGTCTCGTAGGTGGCATTTTTTGACGATCCTCCTCCCAACGTTTCTCTTTATCTTCTACCCTTCGATCGTTAGACTCTCGTCGGGGAGGGTTCCTCGGATTCAGAGCAGTGATGGCCTCTTTCATGGCCGCTGGGGCGATGTTTCTCCAGTCACGTGTAGTCCTGCGATGCTGCCTTGACGATCCGGTTCTCGAATAATTGTCCTCCCGATGTTCGGGGCGATGATGCTGCTCTGGAATGCGATGGGGTCTTACGTCAGCCCATGTCGGATCTGTGTGACATTGGTCGGAATCCGAGACCAGTTTCTGACTTCCGGACAGGATGACCTTTTGCTGCTCCAGTCCCTTGTTGAGTAGTTTGATACCCAAACGGATCTCATCCGGTCCTGGATTAGCCGATAAAATTTCTCGGGCCACCACGGTATTCTGTACTGGGGTTGGATATACCCAATCTCCTTTGCTATCTTTCCATGGCTTCCCCATCTCATCTCCGAAAAGGATGGCACATATATGTGGGAATTGTTGTCATTGGTGTGATGCTTATGTGTCTTTTGATGCAACCGAGACATGTAATCCTTAGTTGCCATGTGTTTCTTCTCCTCCTCGATGTTTTTGGCTTCATCCAGGAGTTGTTGACGACGCGCTTCTAGGGCTTGGGCCCTTTCGTCTAGTTCTTTAGCAGTAACTTCTGCAGCTGTAGGGATATGTGTGGTTAATGCAGCATCGATGAGTTTACGCGCACCTTCGGTGATCACGTGTCCATCCACCGATTCTTCTTTTTTCGGCTCGTCTGGGATAAGAGTTCCATCCGAGTCTTCTTCGTATTCCTCGGCAATCACCTCCTCTGTCAGAGGGTCTTTTGCCGGGGTCTTGTTTTTCTTGTTCTTCTTCTTTGCCCTCTTGGCAGCGCCAGTAGCAAAGACGGATTTGGGTCCGTTTCCCGGAGTCAAGCTCTGATCGGTACTTTCTGACATCTGGACCTCGGGATTATCTCCGACGTCCATATCATCCTGTGCTTTGGGAGACGGTTCCTCGGATCCTTCATCCATGGCTTCTCCTTCTTCTGCAGCTTTGGAGTTGTAATCCTCTGCATATTCCCCGGAGAATTTTCGGAAATCTGTCGACGTCATCGATTCATCTGAGGATGCGGGTACGTCGGCGTTTGTTCCAATTGCCTCCAGCACAGAGTCGGTGTTTTCTCCAGCATCGGCAGAGCCGGATCCGGATCCCACATACCCGACGAAGTGCGACGCGTGCTTCCTGAGGTACCTGTGGCTCTCGCGATCAGCCCTGTCGAAACTTTTGATGGTCTTGAGAATTGCATATGTGCTTGCGTCTTGCATTATCACACGTCACAGTGTGTACCTTAGGAAAGGCCTATCTATCCCGGCATCATCAGAGCCGGAATCAGTGTCGTTGATATGCTCCTCCTAGATTTCGACTTCCACGGGTGGGTTGATCTGGGCGGTCTCTCCGAGGAGATCCACTCTAGACTCGGCCTTAACCGCTAGGTCTTCTTCAGCCTCGGATTTCTCCACTATCTCCGCAACTGGTGCTCCTGGGTGGGATTAGGGTTTTGTGAGATCCGGAACTCTGCCGCCTCCGCAGACAGAGGGGACCCAGAAGATTCTTCTGCCTTTATCATCACCGCTGGGGTGGGTGGGGCAGGTTCAGCGAAACCGATGTAAATATCGATCTCACCGAAAGACATGATTGTGTAGGTAGTTACAGCCTCCCTAGCCAGAATCCAAGTCTCGTCAAGAACGATGAGAGGGACGTCGCTGGCGTAGAGGATGCGACCGACGGCGATAGTCTCGCCGATTCTGATTCTTGCAGATTCTGCTCGGAATGCAGATCCGAAGCTCACTTGCCCCACGGTGGGCGCCAACTATCGTCGGATTGATGACAAGTACACCATGAGGGGGTCCTCGAGGCGTGCTGAAGAGAGGGATGTGAGACGTACGGTGTTCCGGGACGGTGAGCACACAAGTTTACCCAGGTTCGAATCCGCCGGCTTTGGACGGATCCTACTCCTGCTAGAAATCCAGTAATACGGCAGAGCCGGAATATGGGTTACAAGGGTTTCGCCTATGCGAGTTGAGGGTCTAAAGTATTGGGTGCCCTAAAGGCTCTCCCTAGGACGGCTTATATAGATATCCGGCCTAGGGTTTACAGGAGAGATCAATCCGGCTACGACTAAGAGTTGGTTACAGAGTACATCTTGAACTACAAGTAACACTATGGGTCCAAGTCGGTAAGTCTTCTAGGCCTTCCCGTAGCCGGATTGGACTCCGTCTTTCTCCCTGACTAGGCCGCCCGTGAAGCAAAGCTCTAACCCGAAGTGGGCCACCATGGTCAGTGAGGAACTGTGAGGATACCCGGAAAGTATATCCCCAACAATCACCACATATTCTAATACATGGGAATGTGATTTAAAGGGTTGGTCATATTTTATAAAGTTTAAGATTATTATTTAATAGATTTAAAGTGACTAGAAATACCCTAATAGCATTCTTTTTGTACTAGTCCAATGTCACTTCAAGCAAACCTAGATATTTTTACATATTCAGATAGATATTATCAAATGTGATTTTTGAGAGTTGGAATCAACTCAAAAGCTATTACGGTTGATTTTTGAAAAAAGATTGAAGCTGCAAAAGTGTTTGTCTTGTTATTTTTACTAAAGATTATCTGTAACTCCAAATGATTTAAATCCAATGGTCTTGGATAGATAATTTAGTTATCTTTCTAACAAAATTAGAATCATGCACTTTGGTATAATGAAACTCTCTAAATTGATTTTTGAATATGTGGATAGAAACTAGTTTAAACAAAAATGGAAAAACCAATATTTGAATTTCTGGGCGAGAGCGGGAAGTTAAACGGCCCGGCCCAGCTACACTACGCGGCACAGCAGGCTGCTGACAGATGGGGTCCACCAGTCAGTGGGACTAACTAGGCGAAGCAGTATCTAAGAATCTGGGTCGTGCGATTAGAAGACAGATCAACGGCTGGGAGTCATCGTCGACAACGAACTGCTCTGGAGAGGGATCAACCCTAACGCGGCGGTGGGGTGATGACCCACAAGTATAGGGTGTATCACAGTATTTTTGATAAGTAAGAGTGTCGAACCCAACGAGGAGCAAAAGGTGCTAGCTAGTGGTATGGATCAGGAATTCTCTGCAAATACTTAGCAAACGGATTTTTAGGGGTTTTCGATAAAGCAAGTAAACAAAGTACGAGTAAACAAAAGACATAGGAATAAATGCAGCAAGTGGCCCAATCCTTTATGCAGCAAAGGACAAGCCGGTTGTATTTTTTAAGATGACCAAACGTTCTTGAGGACACATGGGAAGACTTTCAAGTGCTTTCGCTTCATATGGTCGATTAATCTTCTTTAGCTTGCTAAGTGTTGTGTGGGTGAACCTATGTACCGCCCCATCCAAGACTAATACATACTTGTGATTATACCCCTTGCAAACATCCGTAAGTACAAGAAAGTAATTAAGGTAGAAACCTAACCACAACTTTAAACTCTAAGACCCTTACGTTCCTTGTGCAATGGTTTCCTAACGGGGGTTCAGGTTTCTGTCACTCCGGCAACCCCTACGATTAGTAGCCAAATACACAATGCATTCCCCTAGGCCCTTATAGGTGAAGTCTCATGTAGTCGACATTCACATGACACCACTAGAAGAAGTACACCACAACTTAAATAACAATCTATTGAATCTTCCTCAACGCAACTCCACTACTAACAACAAGACTTCTCCCATGTCCTCAAGAACAAAACGAACTACTCACAAGACATCATATGGATCATGATCAGAGATGGAATAATGATGTATAACAATCTGAACATAAACAATAATTCAATGGTTCACTCAATAGCATCAACTACAAAGAATAATCAACACCGGGAAAGTTTCCCCTATGAACTATGCAAGATTCAACCCAATTGTTACAGCAATATGGAGATGGTGATGAGGGTGCTGATGGTGATGATGGTGGTGATGATGATGATGGTGATCCCGATGAAGTCCAGCTTGATGGTGGTGTTGATGGCGACGATCTCCCCTCTTCGGGAAGGAATTCCCCCGGCAGAAATCTGTCTGCCGGAGAGATCTTTCTCTCTCGGTGTTTTCCGCCCCGCAGAGGTAGCGGAACTCTCTATGGTCGCTCCCCGAGTCTTAGGGTTTCGGGAGGATGATATACGCTAGAGGGGAGAGGCTGGAGTGGGCCAGGGCGGCCACACCACCTCCAGGCGTGGCCCGGGCCTGCCTGCGCCATGGGGTGGTGTGGGATCCCTGTGGCCCACCTCCACTCCATCTTCTGGCATCCTTAGTCTTCTGGAAAAATAGGATTTTCCGTATAATTTCCCGGATTTTCTGATCTTCGCGAATTTTGCCTCCAAACAGCACCTTTTCCATCAGAATCCTGACTACAGCGGTCCATGCTCCAAAAGTCATCAACCATGCAAAAATAGATGAAATAACATAAGTATCACCTCTCAATATGAAATATATCAATGAATAATAGTGAATTAATACATAGAATAGTGATGCAAAATGGACGTATCAACTCCTCCCAAGCTTAGACTTCGCTTGTCCCCAAGCGAAACTGAGCTCAATAAACATGGCCTTAGGTTTATGGAGTGAAGAGTCGATAAAATAATACGAACAAGAAGCATCACATTCATCAAATACATAGAACATAATAGAAGACAACTCACTATCATATAACTCAACTTCCAATGAGTAAAGGAAACACAATAAAGATACATAGAGTAAATCATAATTTGTAATGGCAAACTTAGCTCTTGGTCGAAGAATAGTTGATAATTTGCTGGAGTTCACAAATAGGTGGATTTTCAATGAAAGCTTTCAAAGTAGTAAACATCAAGATAAGAGCAATGTGCAAAACAAGAAACATAAGAGACATGATTGAATAAATCATCATATGAATGAATGCAACACAACAACTCAAAATACTTGCTGAGATAGAAGGGAGTAGGTTTACTGACTCAACTACAAAGTAAAAGAAAGGGCCCTTCGCAGAGGGAAGCAGGGATTGCAAGTCCCATAAAGAGCTCCTAAAAATTATGATACTTACTAGCTTTCAGCTCTCATTGCCCCTATCATAGGCATCTTTAGGTGGCTAAGGTTAAAGTGACACAACTAAGAGGATATGCTTGAAAAGTTATAAGTTGAAATCTCAAGCCCCTTACTTATGAGTACCGATCCTCATGCTACTCAACTTCAGTCACGAGCAAGCTCTTGTCATTGTAAATACATGTGTATCATTGAGAACAGCCAACGGGGTACCCCTTGCACATGACACAGGAGCTATCCCATAATCAAAATGACAAGGCAAGTAGACAGTGAGCATCTCAGCGATCTTTTTATTTGCTATTTGCATAGATTTTTATTGCGGATGCTTCATAGAATGCTCACTATAGTTATGCTGCAAGTTTCCAATATGATTAGGCATGGCTTAGGCTAGCGGCCCAGGCGTTTCTTTAACACACATATAAACTCCATGATCTTACAAGTTCCACTTTTATTTCATACCGCCGGGATCCATAAGCAAAAGAACATGATATCAACTAGGTACAAGTTCGCCTTACTTCAACTCATAAAGCGCAAGCATATACGCAACAAAGAAAGAACCAATGATTCAAGTTTATTAAATGCAGGAAAGTAAAGTGTGCCATCAAGTTCGTGAGAGCTTTAATCACTAATTTTCACATAACAAGTTTAATCTGGGAGGTAGATAAAACAAGAATTTACTTGGAATAGCAATAATGCTACTAGGTAGGTATGGTGGACACAAATGGCATGGGTTTTGGTTTAAAGGAGGTGGATGCACGAGAAGAATTCCCTCTCAGTACAGGTTTTTGGCTAGCAAGGCTGGGTAGCAAGTACAAGAGTTGAAGGAAACAAACAAACATACAAGTGATAAATACAAACATGCAATCTTCCTTGTAAGCACTAAAGATCTTAACTAGAGAATACTAGACTTATGAGCAAATCAAGAAAGAAGGATGATGAAATTATTTTTCTCTAGAGTACTTCTATCTTTTTCTTTTCAACTCTCAAAAAGGTGTTGCTACTGACCGAGCCAGGTTTGCCAAAACCAACTAAATTAACTCAATGATCCCAAAGTGATACCAATACTAACAACAAGATCAATCATATAACCACGAATTGAAAACTAACATAAGCTATAAAAAAGAGTGGATGATAGAACTTCTCATGAATATTCCATAACGGAAACTCACACCAAGGGATACAAATCTAACGAGAGAGGGGACACTTCCATAATGCAAACCATACTACATAATAACTCCTCTATTCAAGATATGACTCTACTAATAAGGTAAAAAAGATAGAAGATAGTGATATGATACCGCGGCACTCTCCCAAGCTTGGAACAAACCAAGGGGATGCCAAACCTGATGACAAATTACTCCTTAGGTGGTGGTGGTGGTATCCTCTTGATGAGCTCTTTGATCAGTTTCCCCAAGTCCTCAATCTCGAAGGTGAGATTACGAATCAGCTGCGAGTTTTGCTCAATGCGGCTCATGATCATGTCGTGTTGAGAATTCCAGCTCTTGCTATTCTTTCCCCACTCTTCCTCCTTGAAGTCTTCTTTTCCAGCATGGCTAGAACGAGGCAAATCCCAATTGGAGGGTAATTTCCCCTTGGGCATATTCTGGTATTGATGCTCATGGATAAGAGTGTGGAAAGGATTCTTGGTGCGTGGAGGAAGTGACCAGGGATCTGAACGGTGATGAGGAGGCTTCCCTCTAGTGGATGGGTTTGCCACCACTCCAATGCTTGCAATGGCAGTGCCGGTGTGCTTTGCCTCCTCTTCACCTTCGCTCTTGATATCCTTCTCCTTCCCGGGGTCTTGGAGGCCTTCCTCCAAGGACTCCTTCCCTTTATCCTTGGCAGACACCATTGGGCTTCTAAACCTTCAAAGAGTATGTCCTGGAAGAAACAGATCGAAACAAAAACACAATGAAAACACGATATATGTACCTCGAGGGGTCTGGGGGGTTATATATTACGAAGTTTCATATCAAAAGGAAGGTACTGGGAGAAAACAGGTCGGAGGCGGAGTCCGGGGTGGACTCACCACCTGGTGGCGCGGCCAAGGGTGGGCCCACGCCACAGGGTGGTGTGAGCCACCCTGGCTCCATTTTCGTCCCTTTTTCGCTTCGTAGTTTCCCTTATTGATTGAAAACTGCAAAAATATAATTGGATTGTATTTTCGCGGAACTTTTCTTACCAGAACTGTTACCTATTTGAAAACAGACTATGCAGGTCTCTGAATTTGGTATCTGGTAGATTCTTCCAGAGTCATCACTTGAATAACATCAATATCTTCATCTTCATACACTTATTAATTGAGTTATAAAACCTTTCTCCTCCTTATTACACCAACATCTCCACTACCTGGAAATTTCTTTCACACAAAACTTCACACAGTTCTTATTAGCAACATTAGTATAAGTGAAGTGATAAAACCTTTTGAGTACAACTTAAACTGAAAACCATCACAAAAAAAGTTCCGAAAACCCAAAAATAATTCAAAAAGGAAATCAAATAAAGAAGCAAATGCAAGATTGGCAAAATCTGTCAAAACAGACCAGCGGGTAAAGATCAATTTTTTCGAAAATCTTCTATTGCTCAAATCAAAAAGTGCAAAACTAAAGAAAGTTAAATAACAACCTGGGGCAGAAGCAAAAAAATTTACAGCTCAATCCGACATACAGAAATCTCTCACGAATTTTTACGGTGAAGCACAAAAATCTGTTTTGGGATAGCAACTTCCCCAAATATTACTTCTCTCTCATTAGAGGTTGATCTTGGCACAAAAACCAAACAAAACGGACAAGGAGTGGTTATTACCGAAGTAATAACTTCCAAGACTCAAAGAAACAAAAACAAACTAAAAGCAAAAACAAATTGGGTTGTCTCCCATAAAGCTCTTTCTTTATAGCCATTAAGATGGGCATGATAATTTTGAAGAAGCTCTCATTGGGATATGGATTAAAGTGAAAGAGAGCATTAAGAAGCAAAAAAACACACACATTTAAGTCTAACCCACTTCCTATGCAAGGGGATTTTGCAAAAAAACAAGTTATTGAAACTAGAGGCAACTTGCATAAGAAGGCAAAAGAAGTGCAACATAAAAACTTTCAGCATAAAACGAGGAAACTTGATATTATTGAGATGCATAAGAACACTTTTCCCTCTCTCATAGTAGCTTTCAGTATCATGCGTAAACTTAACAATATAGCTATCACAAGGACCATCATAGCAATGATCACTTATTCTAATAGAAAACACGGGAATATTAGCTCTCATAACACTACTTTGTGAAACAATATTAGAGGTATCCTTACCAAGGATAGGGTGTCCCTATTTTTCATATTTAGTAACAAAGTCTTTCACATTTGCTATTATAGGTTCATAAACAATTTGTTTATCAGGTTCAACAGCTTTATTCATACTTTCATTAACCATACTAGCCATCATACAATGTTCCTTCACATTAACTGGAAAAGGCATTTTCTCAATATAAGGTTCAGGTAGAACATGATTAGCAGTATAAACTTCAGTATTTCTCGCAGGAACACTCTTAACAACATCTTTATAAGGTCCATGATACTTATTCCACTTCTTTTTAGGCACTTCAATGTAGGAAGCAATAGCCTTAGAGTCTAGACCATAAGCATTTTTAATATTTTGAAAGTCATTAGTTCCCATAAAAGATTCAATGCATTCATAATCATAATTTATACCTGACTTTCTACCTTTCTCATTCTCCCGACCTTCAGCATTGTCTTGAATACGGTCTAGAAGGTCCCATTTAGCTTCTTCTTCCATGCGAGTGAATGATCCGGCACAAGAAGCATCCAATAAATATTTATCATGTAGAGGGAGCCTTGCATAAAAGTTGTTGATAATAATATTGTTGGGGAGCTCATGAATGGGACATTTGAGCATTAGTAACTTCAATCTCCCCCAAGCTTGAGCTGTACTCTCTCCATCAAGAGGCCAAAAGTTGTATATTTGATTCCGATCTTTATGAATCTCACTAGGAGGATAAAACTTTGAATAAAAGAGAGGCACTATTTCCTCCCATTCCAGAGCTTGACCATTCTTCAGCAGCTTATACCATTCCTCAGCTCTTCCTTTCAGTGATAATGAGAATAACTTCTTCTTAACTTGATATGTAGTAATACCTGCACACTTGAAGAACCCGCATAATTCGTGTATAAAGAGTAAATGATCACAGGGATGGACAGTCCATCCCCAACATAGTAGTTATCCATAACACGATCCATATTTCTTGTAGGTATTTTGAAAATATCTTTCTCAGCAGGTGGTGGCTTATCTACTACCTTAGTAGTGGTAGTAGCATTACCAAATAAGAAACTCAGCGAATTATCCATAACGAAAATAAAGCAACTAGCAGAAGTAAACAATACTCACAGTAGAAGTTTCCTTTACCAGTTCCACTCTCCAATAGCGCTTCACTCCCCGGCAACGGCGTCAGAAAATAGTCTTGATGACCCACAAGTATAGGGGGTGTATCGCAGTATTTTCGATAAGTTAGAGTGTCGAACCCAACGAGGAGCAGAAGGTGCTGGCTAGTGGTATGGATCAGGAATTCTCTACAAATACTTAGCAAACGGATTTTTAGGGGTTTTCGATAAAGCAAGTAAACAAAGTACGAGTAAATAAAAGACAGTAGGAATAAATGCAGCAAGTGGCCCAATCCTTTATGTAGCAAAGGACAAGCCGGTTGTATTTCTTAAGATGACCAAACATTCTCGAGGACACATGGGAAGACTGTCAAGTGCTTTCGCTTCATATAGTCGATTAATCTTCTTTAGCTTGCTAAGTGTTGTGTCGGTGAACCTGTACTAATGTACCGCCCCATCCAAGACTAATACATACTTGTGATTATACCCCTTGCAAACATCCCTAAGTACAAGAAAGTAATTAAGGTAGAAACCTAACCACAGCTTTAAGCTCTAAGACCCTTACGTCCCTTGTGCAATGGTTTCCTAACGGGGGTTCAGGTTTCTGTCACTCCGGCAACCCCTACGATTAGTAGCCAAATACACAATGCATTCCCCTAGGCCCTTATAGGTGAAGTGTCATGTAGTCGACGTTCACATGACACCACTAGAAGAAGTACACCACAACTTAAATAACAATCTATTGAATCTTTCTCAACACAACTCCACTACTAACAACAAGACTTCTCCCATATCCTCAAGAACAAAACGAACTACTCACAAGCATCATATGGATCATGATCAGATATGGAATAATGATGTATAACAATCTGAACATAAACAATAATTCAATGGTTCACTCAATAGCATCAACTACAAAGAGTAATCAACACCGGGAAAGTTTCCCCTATGAACTATGCAAGATTCAACCCAATTGTTACAGCAATATGGAGATGGTGATGAGGGTGCTGATGCTGATGATGGTGGTGATGATGATGATAGTGACCCCGATGAAGTCTAGATTGATGGTGGTGTTGATGGCGACGATCTCCCCTCTCCGGGAAGGAATTCCCCCGGCAGAAATCTGTCTGCCGGAGATATCTTTCTCTCTCCGTGTTTTCCGCCCCGCAGAGGCGGCGGAATCTTTTTCTGTGGTCGCTCCCCGAGTCTTAGGGTTTCGGGAGGATGATATACGCTAGAGGGGAGAGGCTAGAGTGGGCCAGGGTGGCCACACCACCTCTAGCCGCGGCCCAGGCCTGCCCGCGCCATGGGGTGGTGTGGGCCCCCTGTGGCCCACCTCCACTCCATCTTCTGGCATCCTTAGTCTTCTGGAAAAAAGGATTTTCCGTATATTTTCCCGGATTTTCTGATCTTCGCGAATTTTGCCTCCAAACAGCACCTTTTCCATCAGAATTCTAACTTGAGCGGTCCATGCTCCAAAAGTCATCAACCATGCAAAAATAGATGAAATAACATAAGTATCACCTCTCAATACGAAATATATCAGTGAATAATAGTGAATTAAGACATAGAATAGTGATGCAAAATGGACGTATCATGGGGGTATCGCGGGGCTCCGGCCAAATTCCGGCGAGGGAGATCTCGCCTTGCTCCGGGAAGAAGTGGGGGAGGGTCAGTGAGAGGTGGTGAGTGGAATGGTGTGGAGAAATGAGGCAGGGGTGGCCTCATTTTATACTGCGGTGAGGGGACCGAACGGTTCGGGCACGAGCTCGTCGGTGACGACTCTACAGGCAGCTACATGGCGGAGGCTAGTGGGCGGTGCGTGGTTTCCTAGCGGTTCTCACGGAGTCGGGAGCGTGGAGTATTCCACACGGATGCATAGGTGTTTGTGGCAGCGTGCGGCAGTTGCAGGTCACGCGGCGGCGAACGGGGTTGTCTGCTGGGTTGCTGCGATCATGGCGGGCGTGAGCATGCACAGCAAAGGCAAGGCACGGTCGGGTCGAGCTGGTCAGGCGCAGCGAGTTGGCGCAATCTGGACATGGTGCAGAGGCATGGTGCATGGTGTAGCTAGGGTGGTCCAGGGCTCGGCTGGGGTCAAGTCTAGGATAAGGGGTGGTGGTGGAGTGTAGCGTGCTTCCTGGACATCATGGTTGGCTACAGCGGTGTCTGCTATGAGCTGGCCGTGGTAGGCCGGCGATGACCAAAATTGGGCGGTGCTCCACTGTGCAAAAGGCAAAGGGGGGACTTGGTCTGGGTGTTGTCTAGGCTCGGGGGAGATAGGGGAGTGAAGTGGAGACCAAATGGTCGACTAATTACTATGGAAACAGTGAAGTTAGGCAGGTGGTTAAATTAGTGTAAGCAAGGAATTTGTGGAAATGGCTGCATGAAAATTGCTTTGGAAATTTTGATTCAAATTTTTTGAATGATCTTAAGTTAAGCTTGAGAGTCTATGTTTGCTTGGAGAGGTCAAGGGGAATTGATTTGATAGGTTTTTTAAAAAGTGGGATCTTAACATATGAACTAGATTCAATTTTCAACTGTTCATTAAATTAATTTGAAAGATGTTTTTGTAAGTTTGTAAAGTGGGCCTTGATACACTTTTACTTGGTCTAGCAAGGGGTGAAAAGAAATAGAAATGTTTCTGTTAGAATTCTTCTTCTAGGAACACACAAAGTGGCCTAGTGGTTAACTTTTGTCAAAATGACCATTTGCTTTATTTATTCATATTTGATTTCTTTTTCTTTTGATTTTGTTTGTAAATGGTCTAGATGATGTAGTATTCACCTTTAAACCATTTCACATCATTGGCAACAATCAAGCATGGCATAAGCACTCAAATCTACACTAATGCAAACACACATGCATTCATATTCATATTATTAATAAAAGTTTTGGTTAACCCTAATTTGGGTGATTTGAACTTGATAAACTTGATTAGAAGTTTTGGGTGTTACAAACCTTCCCTCCTTAAAAAATATCTCGTCCCAAGATTTAGGGAAAACTAGGAACTAAAGAGATCTGGAAACTCAGTCCTAATGTAATCTTTTCGCTCCCAAGTAGCTTCTTCTTCTGTATGATTGCTCCATTGGATCTTGAGAAACTTGATACTCCGCGTCCTTGTGGTTCTGAAAGCTTCTTCCAAGATACGAATGGGCACTTCACGATACGTCAGATCCTTGTTGATATTAATGGCTCGGTGATCGATGTTCTAGAAAACTTCAGTCTTCTCCAGAACTTCTGGGAATTTGCGAAGTAACGAGATATGGAATACATCATGGATGGATGACATCTCCTCTAGCAGTTCCAGTTGATATAATACTTCTCCTCGGCGATTCAAAATCTTGAAGGGTCCAATATATTTGGGGGCTAACTTTCCCTTCAGTTGAAAACGTTGCATTCCCTTCAAAGGCGACACTTTGAGATACACAAAATCTCCTACATTGAAGGTCATGTCTCTACGTCTCTTGTCAGCATAACTCTTTTGTCTGGATTGGGTGGCCTTGAGGTGCTCATGGACTTTGTGAACCTTCTCTTTGGCTTCCCGTAGGATGTCGGGTCCGAAAATCTAACTCTCTCCTACTTGCGACCAATTCAAGGGGGTACGACACTTCCTTCCATACAGAAATTCAAATGGGGCCATTTGCAAACTGGCTTGATAACTATTGTTGTATGAGAATTCTGCGAAAGGCAGACAATCTTCCCATTTTGATCCATACTCTAGAACACAAGCCCTCAACATATCTTCTAAGATTTGGTTGACTCTTTCAGTCTGGTCATCGATCTGCGGGTGATAAGCTGTGCTGAAATTCAACTTGGTTGCTAATCCTTCTTGGACTTTCTGCCAAAATCTTGAGGTAAACTAGGTTCCTCGATCCGACACTATGGTCTTAGGGGTTCCATGCAAACTGACGATTCTAGCAATGTACAACTCTGCTAGCTTCGAACTCTGGTAGGTAGTCTTGATGGGTATGCAATGGGCTACCTTGGATAGTCTATCAATCATGACCCAAATAGAGTCATTTCCCCTACTAGATGTAGGCAAACTGGTGAGAAAGTCCATTCCAACGGAATCCCATTTCCATTTCGGAATCTGTAATGGTTGCAATAGTCCTGTGGGTCTCTGATGTTCTGCTTTGACTCTCTGACAGATATCACACTTGGCTATGTAGCTTCCGATTTCTCTCTTCATCTTGTGCCACCAAAATTGCTCCTTCAAATCCTGATACATCTTCGTTCCTCCGGGGTGGATAGAATAGAGAGTATCATGAGCTTCCTGCATGATAACTTGCTTCAGCTCTAAATCTGCTGGCACATAGATACGTCCCTTGTACCACAAAACTCCTTCATCTTCGGTAAATCCAGGTACCTTTCCTGTACTAGTACGACGTTTGATTCCGTCGATACTTGCATTTCCCTTTTGTGCTTCCTTGATCTGAATGATCAACGTGGGTTGAAGTTCAATGCTAGCTAAAAATCCTTGGCTAACTAGCTCCATTCTAAACTGCTCCAACTCTTCATGTAAACTTGGATGGGCTTCTTTGATCATGGTGTTTAATCTATATGGCAATCTGCTAAGAGCATCCGCTACCACATTGGCTTTGCCAGGGTGATAGTGAATGTCAAGTTCATAATCCTTGATTAACTCTATCCATATCCTGTGTCACATATTCAGCTCCTTCTGAGTGAAGATATACTTCAGACTCTTGTGATACGAATAAATATCACAGTGGTTAACCATCAGATAATGACGCCATGTCTTCAAAGCTAAAACTACAGCTGCTAGTTCAAGATCATGGGTAGGGTAGTTTTGCCCATGCTGCTTCAATTGTCGGGACAGATATGCTATGACTTTGCCTTCTTGATATCTGGCATAATCGGAATTGGGGCTGAAATCAATCTCTTCTTGAGTTCTTGAAAACTTGCTTCACATTTGTCGGTCCATTCAAACTTCTTGTCTTTCTTCAACAATTGGGTCATTGGTCTTGCGATGCTCGAAAATCCTTCAACGAAGTTGTAGTAGTATCCGTCTAATCCGAGAAATGCACGGACTTGGGTTTGAGTGGTTGGGGCTTTCCATTCTTCAACATCTTTTATATTGGCGGGATCGACAGCGACTCCTCCTGTCGACACAATATGTATGAGGAATCCTACTTCTTTCAGCCAGAACTCAAATTTTCTAAACTTGGCATACAACTGATGTTCTCTAAGGGTTTCAAGGATGGTTCTCAGGTTTAACTCATGGTCTTCTTCTGACTTTGAATAGATTAGAATATCGTCGATAAAAACAATGACAAACTTATCCAGAAAGTCATAAAAATCTTATTCATGAAATAAGCAGGGGCATTGGTTAATCCAAAAGACATGACCGTATACACATACAATCCATACTTGGTGGTAAAGGCAGTCTTGGGAATATCCGTTGCACGAATCTTGAGTTGATGATAACTAGTTCTAAGATCAATCTTAGAGAACACTCTGGCACCAGTCAACTGATCAAACAGACCCTCAATCTTGGGTAGTGGGTACTTGTTCTTGATGGTGACATCATTCACCTTCCGGTAATCCATACACAAACGGTTACCTCCATCTTTCTTATCCACAAACAGAACAGGCAATCTCCACGGTGATGCGCTTGGTTTTATCAAACCTTTCTCCGGCATAGCATCAAGTTGCTTCTTTAGCTCCACTAATTCAGATGGGTTCATAGTATAAGGTCTCTGAGCTATGGGTCCGGTTCCAGGAATTAGTTCACTGATGAACTCGATATCCTGATTTGGGGGCATACCGGGCAATTCATCAAGGAATACATCAGGGTATTCACAGACTACTCTAACTTGGTCTATGGTTGGTTGGGCTAGACTGTTGTTGCATTTGAATTGACGGGGCAAGGTTTCAGATACATGCTCTACCGATACTCCAGAGCTACTGGTCATGGTTATGGCTTTCTTGGCATAGTCGATTAATCCTTTATGATTCGACATCCAATCCATTCCTAGTACCACTTCCAAACCTTTGGTTACAAGTACTATTTGAAGGGTTCTGTAGCAGAAAACAAAAAAATTCTATCTACTCGAACACTAATACCAGGATCTATACTATGTAGACATAAGTAATGGAGGAGAGAGACGATATTCATACCTTTGAAGAATGAGGAACGCCTTACGCATGAAGGCGTATATTGATGAAGCCGAGCAGCTCCAAGCACCCCAAGTGTGGTGCCTCCGAAGTACTACACACGTCCGGTGTAGGCAGCGTCTCCCGGGCTCCGATCCAGCCGGGCAGCGGAAGAAGAAGATGTCGGGCCAAAGATCACACGACGGTAGTGTGAAGGTGGAGAACTCAAATTCCTCGAGGTCCTCCCCAATATTACGGAGAAGTCCTCAAAGGAATATGAGAGAGAGAATGAGAGAATTGGATGCCTCCAAAGGGGTAGGGGAGACCCCTATATATAGTAGGAGGGGGGTGCACCACCCAGGGGCCAGGCGGTGTGGGACTAAACCCCACACCCGCTGGCCACCTAGGGGCTGCCGCCAGCCCTAGGTGGGCCCCACTTGGGTGGCCCACCAAGCCAAGGCTGGCCGGACCCCTCTCCCTAGGCGCCTTGCCCTATTGGGCCTCCCTTTGGGTGAGGCCCATTAGCATTAAGAAGCCTTTAATAATAAAATAAATTATATATTTAATATTAATTATCCAATTAACATTCAAATACATATATTATCATATTCCTTTATTCCGGAACTCCTTCCGAACCCCTTTCGATCACCATCGGATGTTACCCGGAACTATTCCGGTTTCTCTCTATATATTTCTCCTACGGTACCTCATCTATCCCTAAGCGCCCTCACCCTTAAGCGTGACATCTTTCGGTTCAGGAACACTCCGGACATGATTGAGCATCCTCTCACATCAATGATCATCAGCGGGACCTGGATGCCCATGATGACCCCCGTGCATTCCACGAATCTTATCGCTCGAACCATGAATAGTCATTTCCCGTTCCCTTTGCCACTTGATACCTAGTTCATCCGAGACTTGATCTTTGGTATCTCCATACCTTAGTTCGATCACGTTACCGATGAACTTGTTTACTCGTTCCCATGCCGTTGCATTCCATGACCCAGTCACACGATTGCAAGCTTCGTTAATGCAACGCCACCGAGATGGCCACATATGTATCTATCCGTTACATGGACTGAAAAATCCTGGTCTTGATATGTACTCCTCTACGCGTTCCTTCGGGAAACCTGAGTGGCACCTTTTTGATCACCCAGTCACGGTATGATACTTGATAACCATCTAAGCTCCCTCCAGAACGGTGTTTTGCATTATCTCACAGTCTAAGGATCAGGTTGCGAGGTTTCATGCGTTTATCATCAATGGTGAACTTTGTAACTAGATTTCATTGAGATACAACTATCGGATGTTTGTCTATCATGGCATTCAACAAATGACGTGACCTCATTGTCAATTGGCATAAATTCCCATGATCTTGAAACCCAGATCATCCTCATGACCAATGAACTAGTTCGCTAGAGGTAACTAGAGACACGGTTTGTTTACATACCACACATGTATTAACGTTTCGTATTAACACAATTATAGCACAGTATGAAAACGTATTATGAACATATAGGAGATATATCAAACAATACACTTTATTATTTGCATCTAGGGCATAACTGCTTCAGTCTCCCACTTTCACTAGAGTACAAATTAATCTACTTTACAATAGGCAGGAACCTAACACCAATGGCATCCTGGTGTTGTTCGTGTTTGGCTTGTATGAGAGCTTTAGTCAACGGATTTGCCACATTCAGATCCGTGTGTACTTTGCAAATCTGGATTTCACCTTCGTCAACGTTTTGCCGGATGACGTGAAATCGTAGCTTGATGTGTTTGGCTGTAGAATGAGTTCTTGGTTCCTTTGCGTTTGCAATAGCGCCCGTGTTGTCACAATAGATCATCACAGGATCTTGCGCACTTGGAACAACTCCCAGTTCAATGAAGAAATTCCTTAGCCAAACAGCCTCATTCGCCGCATCAGCAGCAGCGATGTATTCTGACACCATTGTAGATTGTGCAACTACCGATTGCTTCTTGCTCTTCTAGCTTACCGCCCCACCATTCACCAAAAACACAAATCCTGTCTGAGACTTTGAGTCATCAGGATTTGAGTGCTAGTTCGCATCCACATAACCAGTTATGTTTAGAGCTTCATCATTGCCTCCATAGACTAGGACCATATCCTTTGTTTTCCTGAGATACCTTAGGATATTTTTCACAGCTGTCCAGTGATCCATTCCTGGATTACTTTGGTATCGGCTTGTCAAACTGAGAGACAATGCCACATCAGGTCGAGTACTTAGCATTGCATACATGATAGAACCTATGGCTGAGGCATAGGTGATGTAAGACATCCTTTCTCTATCGACGTCCGTTATCGGACATTGAGATAAACTCAGTATGCTACCTTTTGTTATAGGTGCCAAACCTCTTTTGGCATCCTCCATTTTGAACCTCTTCAAAATCTTCTCAAGGTAGCTACTTTGACTTAATGCAATTAGGCGTCTTGATCTATCTCTATAGATTTTGATGCCTAATATGTATGCAGCTTCACCTAGATCCTTCATGGAAAATTGACTACTCAAATATGCTTTCACGCTTCTCATAAGATCCACGTCGTTTCCCATGAGTAATATGTCATCCACATATACTACTAGGAATACAACTGAGCTCCCACTCGCTTCCTTGTAAACACAGAACTCTTGTTGATTTTGGACAAATCCAAAACTCTTGATCACTTGATCAAAACGTTGGTTCTAGCTCCGAGATGCCTACTTCAATCCATAAATGGACCGCTGAAGCTTGCACACCTTTCCAACATCCTTGGGATCAACAAAACCTTCTGGTTGCATCATATACAACTCTTCATCAATGTGACCATTGAGAAATGCGGTCTTGACATCCATCTGCCAAATTTCATAGTCGAAATGGGCAGCAATTGCTAGTAAAATCTGGACAGCCTTAAGCATCACTACGAGAGAGTAAGTCTCATCGTAGTCGACTCCTTGAATTTGTCGAAACCCCTTTGCGACAAGTCGAGCTTTGTGAATGGTCACATTACCATCTGCATCTGTCTTTTTCTTAAAGATCCATTTATTTTCCACGGCCTTCCGGAAGATCTACCAAGGTCCAAACTTGGTTCTCATACAAGGATCCTATTTCGGATTTCATGGCTTCTAGCCATTTCTCAGAGTCAGCACTATCCATAGCTTCTTTGTAGTTTGCAGGTTCTTCCTATTCATCTAGGATGACAGACATCACAAGACTACTGTACCAATCAGGAGTGGCACGAACTCTTGTAGACCTGCGAACCTCAAGAGTCTCGATGTCATTGTTTTGATCATCATCATTGGGATCTTCCTCCATGTTGGAGAGCGGTTTCGGAACAGCTTCCGTTGCGCTACTTAGAATCTGGAGAGAAGGGTCAACAACTTCATCTAACTCAATTTTCCTTCCACTAATTCCTTTGGCGAGAAACTCTTTCTCGAGAGAGGTGCCAGCTTTCGCGACAAACGTTTTTCCTTCAGCCTTGTTGTAGAAAGTATACCCAATTGTTTCCCTTGGGTACCCTACAAAGATGCATTTTCTGATTTAGGTTCGAGTTTGTCAGACTATAGTTTCTTGACGTAAGCCTCACATCCCCAAACTTTTAGAAATGACAACATTGGCTTCTTGCCGTACCATATCTCATATGGGGTTGTCTCCACGGATTTGGACGGTGCTCGGTTCAAAATAAAAGCAGCGGTTTCTAACGCATATCCCCAAAATGATACAGACAAATCAGTCAAAGACATCATGGACATCACACTATCTAATAGAGTATGGTTACGTCATTCCAACACACCATTATGTTGTGGTGTTTCGGCTAGCGTAAGCTATGGGATTATCCCACAGTCCTTTAAGTGCATGTTAAACTCATAACTCAAATACTCGCCTCCCCGATCCGATCGAAGATGCTTGATTCTCTTGTTAAGTTGATTCTCTACTTCCTTCTAAAATTCCTTGAACTTTTCAAAGGTTTCAGACTTGTGTTTCATTAAGTAGATATATCCATATCTACTCAAATCGTTAGTAAAGGTAACAAAATAACAATAACCATTGCGCGTTGAGACGCTCATTGGTCCACATACATCCGTATGTATGATTCCCAGTAGGTCTGCAGCTCTCTCCATCGTGCCAGAGAAGGGTGCCCTAGTCATCTTGCCCATAAGGCATGGCTCACATGTATCAAGAGATTCGAAATCTAATGATCCAAGAAGTCCTTCTAAATGAATCTTCTTCATGCGCTTTACACCAATGTGACCAAGACGGAATGCCACATAAACATGGAATTATCATCATTATGCTTACAATGTTTAGCATCAATATTATGGATGTGAGTATTGCAATCAAGATCTAGTAAGAATAAACTAGTACTCACTGGCGCATGAACATACAAGACGTTATCCATATAAATAGAACAACCACTTGTTCCAGATTTCAACGAATAACGATCTTGCAACAAGAAAGATCCACTTACAATATCCATACTCAATGCGGGTACATAGTAGCATTTATTCAAAACTAGAATCAATCCTGACGGCAGATGTAGAGATAACGTGTCGACGGCCACCACATCGACTTTCGTGCCATTGCCGGCGCGCATCGTCACCTCGTCCTTTCCAAGACGCCTCGTACTCCGCAGCTCCTTCTAGGACTTACATATGTGAGCAACAGAACTGGTATCAAATACCCATGTGTTGCTCATGGCCTTGGTAAGGAACACATCTATAACATGTATATCACATATACCTTTGTCTTTGGCGGCTATCTTGCCGGCTTTCTTGTCCTCAATGTACTTGGGGCAATTGCGTTTCCAGTGCCCATCCCCTTTGCAGTAATAGCACATGGTACTGATGGCTCAGTGCACGGCGCCTAGAAAAGTGCTGGAGCGGTGTTGATGTAGAGCTCGTTGGGAACCCCAAGAGGAAGGTATGATGAGCACAGCAGCAAGTTTCCCTTAGTTATGAAACCTGCACAATACAACCACAGAACTTTGTCCCCAACTTGCGATGAGGTTGTCAATCTCACTGTGTTTTGCGGAAAACAAAGGATGAAACGTATCGAATGGAAAGAAGTAAAAGTTTGTAGAAAGTAAACACAAAACGGTAAACAGTGTGTAGATTGTATGTAAAGAAAAGGGCCGGGATCCATAGTTCACTAGAGGTGCCTCTCCTTAGATAGATAACATGCTGGGTGAAAAAATTATAGCGGGGCAATTGACAAACATCGAGAAAGAAATACATGCATATACTAATCATCTTGACTCCTTTGGAACTTGATTGGGCATTACAACATTATATATAGAACGCCATCCAACTGCATCTATGACTAATAATCCACCTTCAGGTTATAATCCGAACCCCCTCCAGTATTAAGTTGCAAGCAACAGATTATTGCTTTACGAACTGCATGTAAAGTAAACAATACGATTGTTCTATGAACAAAGGATTGTTGTTTTCTCCCTAGTAGCAACAACACATCTAGTACCTTAGAGATTTCTGTCACGTCCCCAGATTACCAGAGGCATGAACCCACTATCGAGCATAAATACTAACCCTTGGAGTTGCTAGCATCTACTTGGCCAAGATGGCTACTAACAACGGAAAGCATGCAAGATCACAAATAACAAAGACATGATAGAATCAATAATAAATCTGAAATAGCATCTCAATATCCATCGGATCCCCGCAAGCACAACATGCAGAATTACAAATAGGTGATCTTGATCATGAACGGAGCTCACAAGATCTAAACATGAAAGCACAAAGGAGGAGAACTGGCCATCTAGCTACTACATGGATCCATAGTCCAAGGATGAACTACTCACGCATCACACCGGAGGCTTGCATGGTGATGAAGAAGGCCTCCAGGGTGAATTCCCCTCTCCGACAGGGTGCCGGGAAGAGCTTCAGATCCCTCCCGATCTAGGGATGGAGATGACGGCGGCTACAGACTCTTTCGTGGATTCTTTATCGGGCCCTTAGGGTTTTCATCCCGAGGGCATCTTATAGGCGGAAGGAGAGGCCGAGGGGGTGCCAGGGGCCACCACACCACTCCCTGGCGCGGGCCAAGCCTGGCCGCGCGGCCAGGTGGTGTGGCCGGCCTCTGGCCCCTCTCCGTCTCGTATTCTGGCATCTGATGACTTCCAGAAAAATAGGCACTTTGCCTTTTGTCCCGTCCAAATCCAAGAATATTCATTTTCTGACTTTCCTGGAACCAAAAACAGCAGAAAACAGGCAGCTGGCACTGTGGCTCTTGTTAATAGGTTAGTCCAAGAAATCATATGAAAAGTACTCCAAAGTGTGGACAAAACACAAGAAAGTGCATAAAACCACGCATGGAACATAAAAAATTATAGATATATTTGCAATGTATCAACATCCCCAAGCTTAACTCATGCTCGTCCTCGAGTAGGTAAGTGATAAAAAGAAAGAATAATTTTTTAGGTGACATGCACCATCAAAGACTTGATCAAAGTATTTGTAAAACATTCAAAGCTGGGATCATAGTACTTCAATCATAACATGAAAAACAAAGTTCTAGCAATAAGACAAAGAAACTATGATGCAACAAGAAAAGGTACAAACAAAAGATTCATGAATAACAATGCTTTGCAAGATGTTTGTTTGTTTCGCATAAAGAAAGCATAGCATAATAGTATTCAGCTTGTTCCTTATAGAGTAGCAAATATAAATGCATAGGACACCTTCAAAGTTCATAAGAGTGACTAGATACAAATAGTGTAAAACAAGCAATATCAAGTTATGCATCAATCAACTAGTCTTGGGACAATGCACATAGAACTAAGAATGGCCACTATGCTCTCAAAGTATGTGCATAAAGGTAGAAGGTGGAGACTCAATATAATGGTGGAAGAAAGGCCTTTTTAATAGGAAGTAGGGATTCAAGTCTCACAAAGAGCTTCAAAAAATTATGGTACTTATAGCTTTCAGCTCTCATTGCCCCTATCATAAGCATCTTGAAGTGATTAAGGTTAAAGTGAACAAAATATGGAGTACATGCTTGACGAAGTATACGTTAGAAATCTCATGTCCCTTGTATACGAGGGCCTCTCCTCATGCTACTCAAGTTTATTCACCGGTAAGTTCTTGTCATTGTAAGTATATGTGTATCATAGAGAACCGCCAACGGGGTACCCCTTGCCCAATGATACGGAAGAATCCCCATATCAAAATGACAAGGCAAGCAGACAACGAGCATCTCAGCAATCTTCTTATTTACCATGGGAATATGGTGCCTTTTCTCTCTTTCCTCTTTTCATAATCTTTTTTTCTCTTTTATCTTTTTTTCAATATAGGACTCTTTTTTTATAATAAGAATGCTTCATAGACAGCTCATTATGGTTACGCTACAGGTTTCCACCATTTCAGCATGGATTAGACCAGCGGCCCAGGCGTTTCTCTAACACATATACATAACTCCATGGACTTACAAGCTCCCCTTTCATTTCACACCAACGACATCCATATACAAAAGAGCATGCTATCAACTAGGTACAAGTACCAAGTGCAACGTTGAAAGCGTTCCCCATGAAAGCATGGTTCTGCTAATTCCCAACAAATAAGTGCAAGCATACAGTACATAGATGACACAATGGTTCAAGTTTATTAAGGGCAAGAAAAGTAAAGTGTGTCATCAAGTTCATGAGAGCTTTAATCACTAATTTTCTCATAACAAGTTTAATTTGGAAGGTAAACAAAATCATGAATATACTTGGAATAGCATAAGATAATAGGTAGGTATGGTGGACTCTTTGGAATAACTTGGTTTAGGGAGTTGGATGCATGAGTGGAACTCATACTTTGTTGTGGAGGCTAGCAAAAGACTGGGAGCGACAAACTAAGAGAGCAATAATGGCCATAATCATGCAGAGCGACAACACATCATTGATCAAAGCATAAAGTGATACTACAAGTTGAAAACTAAAGGATCATAAAGTCTATGGTGACTTGACATAGTCATAACATGGTGTGAGCATGCGCCAAGTCAACCCAAATAAAGCATCAAATGAGAATACCACTATCTATGCTTTAATATGCTAAAACAACGCATGATTCATCCAAGGCACATTAAGCAATCTCAATTGTTTATAATAAGTCATGCTACAACAAAAAATACTAAGCATAAAGCCAAAACAATATCAAGAATGGCATGACAAAGCATAGGCCACAGTCAAAAACGAGCTCTTTTTACCACATAAGTATGAACTTTCCTACTCTTTTCTAAATCAAACCAAACTATTTGCAAATCAAAGTATGAAAGAGGGGGTCCAACCAATTTATTTAGAAAACTAAGCAAACAAAAGAAAATGAAAAACCAAAAAAAAAACGAAAAAGAAGACGCTCCAAGAAAAACACAATTGTGCATGAAACAATAAAAATGAAGTGTTTGGAAGAAACCTGGGATTTTTATGGATGAATAAGGGGATGCCTTGGGCATCCCCAAGCTTTGACGCTTTGTACTTCTTGGATATTTCTTGGGGTGACACGCGTGGCATCTCCAAGCTTGGGCTTTAGTCCATCCTTCATCTCATTGCTCATTCCTTCCATACACCTGGAATTTTTCCTTCACACTAAACTTCACACAATCTTTATTAGCAACATTAGTGTACTCAAGATAAATAAGTGTTAAGGTTCAGTTCTAACACCAAATAAACTTCCATTAGAACACTAGATACTTTAGCACTTCCCTCAAAAAGCTCAATTCTCCAAAAGAACTCAAAAAGGAACCAACAAGAAGCAAATGCAGAAAATGGCAGAAATCTGTCAAAACAGACCAGTAGGTAAGACGAATTTTTTCAAAGACCTTATGTTGCTCAAATAAAAAGGTGTTGAACTAACAAAAGTTAGATAACAACCTAGGGCAGAAGCACAAAAATTCACGCCTCAAAAAGACATTCAGAGATTTTTCAAGAATTTTTACGGTGAAGCACAGAAATCTGTTTCGGGACAGCAACTTTCCCAATCATTACTTCTCTCTCATTAGAGGTTACTCTTGGCACAAAAAGCAAATAAAAAGGATAAGGAGCGGTTATTACAGACGTAATAACTTCCAAGACTCATCTAAAACTTTTGGGTTATCTCCCAATAAGTACTTTTTTTTAACGCCTTTAAGTTAGGCATAAGAAGCAAAAAAGAATCAAGTGTTCTCAAATGAAGAAGCATTAAAACCAAATTTCTTGCCCTTACCTCTCTTACTTTTATTCTTATCCTTGGGGAAAATATGATTGTTTGGTGGAGAAGAAAGGTGCATGGTCCCCTTTCCCACATCTATTATTGCTCCAAGGAGTTCTAATAGGGACCTTCCAAGTGTAATTTGTCCTTTTCCTGCACATTTAATATAAGATAATCAGTAGAAATCATTTTCCCAAGGATCTTTGTAAACACTCCTTCAGCTATTCCAAGAGGTAATAAGGTAGCATTATTAGCAAGAGATATTTCTTTTCCTCCTTCAGTAAGCCCCCAAGTATTCAGAGATTCATAAATATCTTTGGGCATAAGGCAAAATTCAGACATGATATCACAGCGAGCTTGAAAAGATTCAGTGTTTATCTCAATCTTTACTGTAGGGAGCCACTTTGATGGTTCAGAATTTATTGGAACATAATTTTGATGCTCCCTAAGCGTATTATAGAAATCTTTTAAGTTGGCAGTGCCAGTCTCAAGAGTGTTCAACCTAGCAAATATTTTTGCGAAGGAAATATCAGTTTGGCTAGGCAAGTTGTAAGTGAGGATCAATTTGTTTATAGCATTAATAGCATCATCCTCATTACATTGGAGGAAATCTCCTCCCACAATAGCATCTAAAGCATATCTATAGCAAAGAGCAATTCCAAGGTAAAAACTGCTAAGGAACAAACTTTGAGTCATTTTAGGCTTAGTCTTTCCATGTAGATCAGAGATTCTAGACCAAGCTTCCTTAAAACTTTCCTCAATTCCTTGTTTAAAAGTGAAAATCATTTCCTAGGGTGACACAGTGATTGGAGCAAGGCTAGATATAATGGCAACTTAAGAAAGGAACTAATTTTTTTGTGTTTTCAAATAAGAAAGCAAACTAGTAAAACTATTTTTTTGTGTTTTTGATAAAGAAAAAAGCAAACAAAGAAAAAAGAAACTAAGCAAAATAACAAAGTAAAGATATTGGTTATGAGGGACTCCCCTTGTGAAGATGTCCTTGACTCCCCGGCAACGGCGCCAGAAAAATGCTTGATGGCTCAGTGCACGGCGCCTAGAAAAGTGCTGGTGCGGTGTTGATGTAGAGCTCGTTGGGAACCCCAAGAGGGAGGTATGATGAGCACAGCAGCAAGTTTCCCTCAGTTATGAAACCAAGGTTTAATCGAACCAATAGGAGCAAGGAAACACCCCAAAGGTGTTGCTAGTTGAGCCTTGGCAGGGTGCACTACCGGTGCTAGTAGCAACGTGGAGACCTGCACAACACAACCACAGAACTTTGTCCCCAACTTGCGATGAGGTTGTCAATCTCACCGTGTTTTGCAGAAAACAAAGGATTAAACGTATCGAATGGAAAGACGTAAAAGTTTGCAGAAAGTAAACACAAAACGGTAAACAGTTTGTAGATTGTATGTAAAGAAAAGGACCGGGATCCATAGTTCACTAGGGGTGGCTCTCCTTAGATAGATAACATGCTGGGTGAACAAATTACAACGGGGCAATTGACAAACATCGAGAAAGCAATACATGCATATACTAATCATCTTGACTCCTTTGGAACTTTATTGGGCATTACAACAATATACATAGACCGCCATCCAACTGCATCTATGACTAATAATCCACCTTCAGGTTATCATCCGAACCCCCTCCAATATTAAGTTACAAGCAACAGATTATTGCTTTACGAACTGCGTGTAAAGTACACAATATGATTGTTCTATGAACAAAGGATTGTTGTTTTCTCCCTAGTAGCAACAGCACATCTAGTACCTTAGAGATTTCTGTCACTTCCCCAGATTACCAGAGGCATGAACCCACTATCGAGCATAAATACTAACTCTTGGAGTTGCTAGCATCTACTTGGCCAAGATAGCTACTAACAACGGAAAGCATGCAAGATCACAAATAACAAAGACATGATAGAATCAATAATCAATCTGAAATAGCATCTCAATATCCATCGGATCCCCGCAAACACAACATGCAGAATTACAAATAGATGATCTTGATCATGAACAGAGCTCACAAGATCTAAACATGAAAGCACAAAGGAGGAGAACCAGCCATCTAGCTACTACATGGATCCGTAGTCCAAGGATGAACTACTCACGCATCACACCGGAGGCTTGCATGGTGATGAAGAAGGCCTCCAGGGTGAATTCCCCTCTCTGGCAGGGTGCCAGGAAGAGCTTCAGATCCCTCCCGATCTAGGGATGGAGATGACAGCGGCTAAAGAATCTTTCGTGGATTTTTGATCAGGCCCTTAGGGTTTTCGTCCCGAGGGCATCTTATAGGCGGAAGGAGGGGCCGAGGGGGTGCCAGGGGCCACCACACCACCCCCTGGCGCGGGCCAAGCCTGGCCGCACGGCCAGGTGGTGTGGCCGGCCTCTGGCCCCTCTCCGTCTCTTATTCTAGCATCTGATGACTTTCGGAAAAATAGGCACTTTGGCTTTTGTCCCGTCTAATTCCGAGAGTATTCATTTTCTGACTTTCCTAGAACCAAAAACAGCAGAAAACAGGCAGCTGGCACTGTGGCTCTTGTTAATAGGTTAGTCCAAGAAATCATATGAAAAGTACTCCAAAGTGTGGACAAAACACAAGAAAGTGGATAAAACCAAGCATGGAACATCAAAAATTATAGATACATTTGTAATGTATCAGGTACCGGACCTAGGGCTAGGCCTAGTAGCCTTAGAGGTGTTGGCAACTGCTTTACCATCCTTCTTTGGCTTGTTGCCCTTGCCCTTTGTCCCTGACCTTTTAAAGTTAATGGTCTTATTGACCATTAACACCGCGTGCTCTTTCTTGATTTCTACCTCAGCAGTTTTGAGCATGGAGAACACTTCAGCAAGGGTCTTAGTCATCCCTTGCACGTTGTAGTTCATCACAAATCTCTTGTAGCTAGGGGGAGCGAGTGCAACACCCTATCAATCACAAGCTCTTCCAGGATTTTGCAATCCAGAGCATTCAAGCGCTTAACGTAGCCAGACATTTTGACTACATGCTCACTAATACTGCTATGCTCTTCCATCTTAGCAGAGAAGAAGAGCTCGGAAGCATCATACCTCTCTGCACGAGTCTGTGGAGCAAAGACAGCCTTGAGATCTTCAATGATCTCGAAATCATTCATCTTCTCAAAACGCTTTTGAAGCTCTGGCTCCATGGCATAGAGCATTCCACTTTGGATGAGGGAGAAATCATCCGCCTTGGACTGTCAGACATTCTTTTCGTCCTGGGAGGCGAAATCTGCTGGCTTAGCTGGAAGCTCAGCCTCGACTACATAAGTTAACTTGTAGGGGACTAGGAGGATCCTAAAATTGCGGAACCATGCGGTGAAGTTGGTTCCATCAGTTTTCAGCTTGTCCTTCTCGAGGAAAGGGCTAAGGTTGAAGGTGGGTGCGCGAGACATCTACAATGGATTTGCAAAGCATTTAGACCATGTTCATAATAATGAGTTCAAGTCTTAATTCATGTTCCTAAACTAAAACAAAAGAACTCCCACTCAAATGAACACCCCTCTATTCATTTTAGTGATCACATGATCCCAATCCGCTGCACCTCCCCCGATCGTCATGGCCATCAGTGCAGTTTCAAAGGTAGACATTCCCCAATGTCGATCGCATCAACCATGTGATTCATGTTTTCGAACTTTCGGTATCTTGTATTCCGAGGCCATGTCTACACATGCTAGGCTCGCCGGTTCTAACTTGTGTGTATACGCAGTGTAACATGGCTTACACCCACCGTATGCGAACGCAGATATGTCTAACACCTGATCGTCATGGCCTGCCTCATAACGGAGAAATTTCTTGGTGGTGCACACACAAGGGGAATACGAATACTGGAATTCAGTGAGGGATTATCCTATTATGCTACCGTCGTATATATTATCATACTAACATAACAAGATGCACACAAAGGTACTTCTTAAAGTAAAGTGTCATGACGTGGTTGCAACTTCTTGATCCCCATCGAGAGCTCCAATGGAAGTTTCATAAACTTGTCATTGCCATGTCACAACACTAGCCCCTATGCAAATCAAAGATAGACTCCACTATATTATCTATTGCATGTTTTGCGTGGCTTTAGGGCTTTCGCGGTAGAACCCCTTCCCACCTACGAACATAGAGCCACAACATGGATTCATGATTGCCGTTGTACTTCCCTTTTCAGGGACCTCCAATGTCGATGCCATATCAACTACCGTAGAGAGACAGACACCCCCTAAGCCACTTTGATACGTGGACCAGTCTCGTGAATCACCACGTTAGGTCGGTTGGGGGCCGCTTCATCAAACAATGTCGCGATATGAACAAGAACATAAAAGAGGGTAGCAACTAGAGAATCAATTCCCACATATTGCTATGTGTTCTATCCATATGACATGTCTACCCATAGACCCGCTCTGATACCAAGGAAGGGTTCTGTAGCAGAAAACAAAAAATTTCTATCTACTCGAACACTAATACCAGGATCTATACTATGTAGACATAAGTAACAGAGGAGAGAGACGGTATTCATACCTTTGAAGAATGAGGCACGCCTTACGCAGGAAGGCGTATATTGATGAAGCCGAGCAGCTCCAAGCACCCCAAGTGTGGTGCCTCCGAAGTACTACACACATCCGGTGTAGGCGACGTCTCCCGGGCTCTGATCCAGCCGAGCAGCGGAAGAAGAAGATGCCAGACCGAAGATCACACGATGGTAGTGTGAAGATGGAGAACTCAAATTCCTTGAGGTCCTCCCCAATATTATGGAGAAGTCCTCAACGGAATATGAGAGAGAGAATGAGAGAATTGGATGCCCCCAAAGGGGTGGGGAGACCCCTATATATAGTAGGAGGGGGTGCACCACCCAGGGGCCAGGTAGTGTGGGACTAAACCCCACACCCGCCGGCCACCTAGGGGATGCCGCTGGCCCTATGTGGGCCCCACTTGGGCGGCCCACCAAGCCAAGGCTGGCCGACCCCCTCTCCCTAGGCGCCTTGCCCTATTGGGCCTCCCTTTGGGTGAGGCCCATTAGCATTAAGAAGCCTTTAATAATAAAATAAAAAATATATTTAATATTAATTCTCCAATTAACATTCAAATACATATATTATCATATTCCTTTACTCCAGAACTCCTTCCGAACCCCTTCCGATCACCATCAGATGTTACCCAGAACTATTCCGGTTTCTCTCTCTATATTTCTCCTACGGTACCTCATCTATCCCTAAGCGCCCCCACCCTTAAGCGTGACATCCTTCGGTTCGGGAACACTCCGGACATGATTGAGAATCCTCTCACATCAATGATCATCAGCGGGATCTGGATGCCCATGATGACCCCCGTGCATTCCATGAATCTTATCGCTCAAACTGTGAATAGTCATTTCCCGTTCCCTTTGCCACTTGATACCTAGTTCATCTCAGACTTGATCTTTGGTATCTCCATACCTTAGTTCGATCTCATTACCGATGAACTTGTTTACTCGTTCCCATGTCGTTGCATTCCATGACCTAGTCACACGCTTGCAAACTTCGCTAATGCAACGTCACCGAGATGGCCACATATGTATCTATCCGTTACATGGACTGACAAATCTTGGTCTTGATATGTACTTCTCTATCTGCTCCTTCGGGAAACCTGGTAGGCACCTTTTCAATCACCTAGTCATGGTATGATACTTGATAACCATCTAAGCTCCCTCCAGAATGGTGATTTGCATTATCCCACAGTCTAAGGATCATGTTGCGAGGTTTCATGCGTTTATCATCAATGGTGAACTTTGTAACTAGATCTCATTGAGATACAACTATCGGATGTTTGTCTATCATGTCATTCAACCAATGATGTGACCTCATTGTCAATTGGCATAAATGCCCATGATCTTGAAACCCAGATCATCCTCATGACCAATGAACTATTTCGCTAGAGGTAACTAGAGAAATGGTTTGTTTACATACCACACATGTATTAACGTTTCGTATTAACACAGTTATAGCACAGTATGAAAACGAATTATGAACATATAGGAGATATATCAAACAATACACTTTATTATTTGCCTCTAGGGCATAACTCCTTCACTATTAGATTGGCATATAAATCTATCCCGTGGATTCTGATAGGTACAGCCTTGCAAATTTTTCTAGCTTCGGTGGTTGAACCAGGTATTTGAACTATCACAACATGCTTCAATTTTGTTGGTTGAATCTTACTAGTGCATGCAAATTCTTCTGTAACAAACCAGTGCGATGCTCCAGAATCAAACAACACTCTTGCAAGTACTGAGTTAACAAAAAACATACCCAGCACGACATCGGACGCTTCCTGGGCTTCTTCAGGATTCATGTGGAATAGACAGCCGTTGCGGTCGAGCGAATTCCCTGGGGTAAATCTTCTTCCAGGCTGAACACGGTGCTGCTGTTGAGCTGGGGAATTCACATTGGTGGTGGATGAGAGCTTCTTGGGGCACTCATTGGAGTAGTGACCCTTGACTCCATATTCAAAGCAAGTAATCTGGGACTTGTCTTTGGCTGCAACAGGCACGACATTGCTTCCAGTCCTTGGGGCAGTATTGTTGTTGTTGTTGTTGGACTTGGGTGGCGCACGGTTGAAATTGTTGGAGTTGTCGGGGTTGTTGTTATGGTTTCCTCCAGACTTCAAGTTTCCTCCGCTACGATTGGGGTAGCTTGGACGAGACATCGGGGTCTATTGTTTCTTGGGGCATATCCTGCAGACGGGTTTGGACGATACTTATGGGTATTGTGGGACCCAGTCTGGTGCATCATCCTGCGCTTGCGGTTGTCATTGTATTGGTTGATCTTCCCTTCCATCTGGATGGCAGAGTCTACTAGCTCTTCTAGATCTTCAAAATGGATGCTGACTAACACAGTCTGCATCTCATCATGCAATCCATTCATGAAACTTTCCTTCTTCTTGGCTTCAGTGTTGATCTCAACAGGGGCATACCTAGCGAGGGATAGAAATTTGTCACGGTACTCAACTACTGTCATCCTTCCTTGCTTCAGTTCCCTGAATTCATCTCTCATTCTGGTGACTAAACCTTGTGGCACATGGGTGCGGCTGAACTTGATCTTGAATGCTTCCCAAGTCATCATCTGACCGTGGTTCATGGTACGGGTACTATTCTACCAGGCTCTTGCATCTCCTGCCAGATAATGGGTGGCAAACAGTACTTTCTCGTTGGCGTCAACTCCTGTGACTTCCAAATTGTTCTCCATTGTTTGCAGCCAGTCATCAGCATCTAAGGGGTCCTCGGATTTGTTGAAGATAGGGGGTTGGTATTCTGAAAGTTCTTAAGCTTGGATCCATGGTGATCCTGATTTCCATGGCCTTGATTATTGTGGCCATCTGAGCTATCTGTTGAAGAGTGGCTAGGTTGGCTTGGCGTTCGGCTTTACTAGCTTCACGGTCGGAAACTAGCATTTGCAGAATCTGCAACATTGGGTACTGCGATGAGTTGCTTTCTCTGGGGTTTCCACGAGTCATCTGAATATTGAGATAGATAGTGATATAAGGGGGAAATTTCTAAGGTTCATGGTTTTGTTTTCAAAAGGTTTAACTTTGAGTTTGACTCGGGTTTTGCAAACTACTTCTTCTCATTCATTCATTCATTCATTCATTCATTCATTCATTCATTCATTCATTCAAGCACACAATACAAACACAAACCACACACAAATAGAAAACAGATGGTTTTAAGAACCATTATGTGAACTAATATACAGTGGGACCGATACAACTCATTCATATGGTAGTGATCAAGTGCATCTACTCATCATCAATGAAGTCAGAATCATCATCATCGGTGTAGAAATCCATGGCATCATCCTCCAGGTAGTCATTGTCATCACTGAGGTAAGAGTGAAGATCTCCCTAAATGTCTTCACCTTCCTCCTCCTCCTTTGCTTCAAGCTGGACTTCTTCTCATGGATTATCTTCTCGAGAGCGGCCACCTTCTTGCAAAGACGATCGATGGCGTGATCCTTCTTCTCGCGTTGATGACGAAGTGATTGGCGATCTTTGACGAGCATGGTGAGAGTCTGGTCCTTCTTGGCGGAAATGCCAAGGTTGTGGTTGGCGTACGCTCGAGCATTTTCCAATTCCTTCTGCCTATCATACAGCAGGAAGTCAAGATTTTCCACCTGGCGCTTCAACTCCGGGTGACTTGGCATCTCCAATAGCATTCCCATAAAATCACGCCTTGCGAAGTGCGCAAAGCGGGTTCCCTGGATCAAGTTGATGTTTTTCCCACACAGACGGGCAAGAGCTTCATGCATAGCCCTGGCTAATCCATCTAGCCAGTTGTTCTCTCGCACGGCGAATTGGATCTTCTTAGAAAGGGGTGCTTTCATCTTCTCAGAAAGGGGTGAATATGATGATCTAGCATCATCACAATCATCCCATGAAATGAAGAACTAGTTTTATTTAGTTTATTTGAGAAAAGTAATTTCTACTCACTGAAATTAATTAAGATTTAATATTATCCAATTAAAATATGGGATCATGTTAACACATGTCATCACCACATATTCTAATACATGGGAATATGATTTAAAGGGTTGGTCATATTTTATAAAGTTTAAGATTATTATTTAATAGATTTAAAGTGACTAGAAATACCCTAATAGCATTCTTTTGGTACTAGTCCAATGTCACTGCAAGAAAACCTAGATATTTTTACATATTCAGATAGATATTATCAAATGAGATTTTGAGAGTTGGAATTAACTCAAAAGCTATTATGGTTGATTTTTGAAAAATGTTTGAAGTTGCAAAAGTCTCTGTCTTGTTATTTTTACTAAATATAATCTCTAACTCCAAATGATTTAAGTCCAATGGGCTTGGATAGATAATTTAATTATATTTCTAACAAAATTTTAATCATGCACTTTTTTGAATATGTGGATAGAAACTAGTTTAAACTAAAATGGAAAACCCAATATTTGAATTTCCGGGCCAGTGCGGGAAGTTAAATGGGCCGGCCCAGCTACACTACGTGGCGCAGCGGGCCTGCTGACATATGGGGTCCACCAGTCAGTGGGACTAACTACGTGAAATGGTATCTAAGCATCTGGGCCGTGCGATTAGAAGACAGATCAACGGCTGGGAGTCGTCGTCGAAGACGAACTACTCTGGCGAGGAATCAACCCTAACGTGGCGGTGGGGGTCTCGCGGGGCTCACCTCGCTACAAATAGGGTCGGCGACGGGGGCGATCGATCTGGTAGATGACGGCGAGGCAAGGCGCGATCACGGCAGGGCTTGGGGTGGTCGAAATCGACGGTCCTCTTCTCCTCCAGCAGCGGCGGGCTCCGGCCAATTCCGGCGAGGGAGAGCTCGCCTTGCTCCAGGAAGAAGTGGGGGAGGGTCAATGAGATGTGGTGAGTGGAATGGTGTGGAGAAATGAGGCAGGGGTTGCCTCCTTTTATACTGCGGCGAGGGCCGAACGGTGTGGGCGCGAGCTCGTCGGTGACGACGCTACAGGCGGCTATCGACATGGCGGAGGCTAGTGGGCGGTGCGTGGTTCCTTGGCGGTTCTCACGGACTTAATCGCAAGGCGTGGGGTGGTGTGGTTTGGTCGGGAGCATGCAGCGCTCCGCGTGGACACAGAGGTGTTTGCGGCGGCGTGCAGCAACTGCGGGTCACGCGGCGGCGAACGGGGTTGTCTACTGGTTTGCTGTGATCATGGTGGGTGTGAGCATGCGCGGTGAAGGCAAGGCGCGGTCCGGGCGAGCTGGTCAGGCGCGGCGAGCTGGCGCGCTCTAGACATGGTGCAGAGGCACGGTGCGCGGCGTAGCTAGGGTGGTCCAGGGCTCGGCTGGGGTTGAGGCTGGGACAAGGGGTGGCGGTGGAGTGCGGTGTGCTTCCTGGACATCATGGTTGGCTGCGGTGGTGTCTGATGTGAGCTGGCCGTGGTCGGCCGGCGATGACCAAAATTGGGCGGTGCTCCACTGTGCAAACGGCAAAGGGGGGACTTGGTATGGGTGCTGGCTAGGCTCAGGGGAGACAGGGGAGTGAAGTGGAGACCAAATGGTCAACTAATTACTGTGGAAACAGTGAAGTTAGGAAGGTGGTTAAATTAGTGTAAGCAAGGTGTTTTTGGAAATGGCCACATGAAAATTGCTTTGGAAATTTTGAATCAAATTTTTTGACTGATCTTAAGTTAAGCTTGAGAGTCTATGTTTGCTTGGAGAGGTCAAGGGGAATTGATTTGATAGTTTTTTGAAAAAGTGGGATCTTAACATATGAACTAGATTCAATTTTCAACTATCCATTAAATTAATTTGAATGATATTTTTGTAAGTTTGTAAAGTGGGCCTTGATACACTTTTACCTGGTCTAGCAAGGGGTAAAAAGAAATAGAAATGTTTCTGTTAGAATTCTTCTTCTAGGAACACACAAAGTGGCCTAGTGGTTAACTTTTGTCAAAATGACCATTTGCTTTATTTATTCATCTTTGATTTCTTTTTCTTTTGATTTTTTTGGTCTAGATGATGTAGTATTCACCTTTAAACCATTTCACATCATTGGCAACAATCAAGCATGGCATAAGCACTCAAATCTACACTAATGCAAACACACATGCATTCATATTCATATTATTAATAAAAGTTTTGTTAACCCTAATTTGGGAGATTTAACTTGATAAACTAGATTAGAAGTTTTGGGGTGTTACACATATTGCCTTGGTTATCCTATTGTCTTGTTTGATTAGCTAGTTGTGCCCTTCCGAGTCGTAGCACATGCTTAGGTCTGTTGCCCGCTCTCATATAGGTGAACCGTGATATCTGGTTATGGTTGATAATATGATGAATTAAATTGGTGATGTTGATTATGGTTATGGTTTCACCTAATGATAAGGCCACAGTAGGGACCACCTTTTTGAACTGCTTGAGCCGACCTAGGAACCGTTCGTTCTACGATACCAGTTCTGATTTGATCGCGCTAACCAAACATAGGGGCCTCTGGGATCCCCCCCTTAAGTACCGACTCTATTCGTTTATCGAGAGGGTCACAAAATTGGTTTTCCATTTGGTGCATACGCAAAATATGTCCTCGGACATGGGTGAGTTGAATGTGTTCCGACTTGGTGATGATATGATTTTGGTGGACAGCACGGGCATGCATACATAAAAGCGATACATCCCGCGGTTCCAAGGGGATCTCTACGAGTTATCTTCCACTGGTTGTTCGGTATAGTTGGCGCAAACGTTGTGTCTTCCTTGAGAAACGGTGTACCTCTTGGTTGGTTCCACACAGTAGGTGATACCTCTGGATACACGTGTAGTTATGGGACAGTTCTTGTTGTGAGATTCTGAAGGCACACATATTATGTTGCCTGAAGGTTTCAACATGCATTTGGGTATAGTAGTGCACCCATGAAGGTTAAATATTTTTGAGAAACCGTGTGTACACGGTTATGGATGTCTCAAGAGTACATTTTCATGACCATAGACAACGCCAGTAATGCTTTGCCTCTAATAATATGACTAGTAATTAGCCTTATCAACTAAACACCTGCTTAACTAAAACTGCCACCATGTGTGTTCCGCGAGAGGACTTTCTCGACTGGTCTTCGAGCGGCAAATCTTCGGATGGGTTATGTCTGGTGTTTTATTATACTTATTGTATAGCGCTCTCTTATCTCACTCTAATAGCCGAAGTTGTAGCATGTCTCTATAAGTTAGATAATGCAAGCTTTGCTGCTGCTGATCCCACCATACCTATGTAGGCGAGGACCCCCGAATTCTAGACTCACCGTGTACTGGCCTTAGTACTTACCGCTCTCTTATTATTTTTCCTTTGCCCTTTGTTAGCACCCTTTGGCTTTGACAAGTATGTGATTGATGACGTTAGCAAGGTTACCCTTCCGGCTTAGCCTGGGCAGGGTTATGGACACCGCTTGGTTATTCTTCAGGACTCTTAGTCACATTTGGATCTTGTCCGTACTCAGACACTATTTTGTTTTCTTCTTGAGTTATATCTTTAAAATGTATCATTTGTATTCTTGACTCTTTGAGTCGTTGTTGTATATATAAGTTCTTGTGGATTTCTGTTGTAAACTACTGTGATGTAACTACTTGTCAAAATCCACCCACACGAAAGTGTCTGGTGGACATCTTTGAATCGCTTCTATGCAAATTATGGCGAAAATGCTAAGATCTACATAGACTCGATTCTGGGGCATTACAAGTGGTATCAGAGCAAAGGTTAATGATGCCCCACTGGTCCAGCCGGTAGGTTAACCTAGCTAACGGTCGATGTCTAGTGTCAAAACTATTTTGTTGCAAATGTGTTGGTAGATCTGATTAGCTCTAATTTTACTCCTTACCTCTATTCTTTCTTATCTTGTGTTTGCGAGTTTTGAATCTTCCTCTTTTCTAGTTCTTCGAGTCCAGGATTTCTCCTGGTTGGATTTCTGTCGTACCTTTTGGGTTCTGCTTTCTTCCCGTTGTAACGGTGAAATCACATTTGGTTATCATTCTATATGATCTCCCTTTGGATGTTTTCGGTGTTGTGACCTCTAAGACGATGACCTCCTTATAGCAGCATTCTGTACCTTTTGTAAAGACCTTTAGTCTAAATTCCGAGAGTTGGGTTGCACTTTACCCCTATTTGTGCGGAGTAATGCTTTGGGTGCGTGACGGACTGATCCCCATCCGACTACTCTTATCATTCACTCTTGTACATTGAATTGGTGGATCAGTGTGATTCTTACTCCTTTGAAAGTTAGAGGTGACCTTGTGACCTCTTTCTTCGCCTTTGTTTCTATGGAGTGTTCTCTCGAAGAACGTGAGCAACAACCCTTGATGGTGGTGTCGAGAATTTGAAGACGGAGCAAAAATTCTCGTTAGTGGTGTCACAACCATCAACCCGACACAAGATCCGATCATCAAACCTCCACCCGTTGTCTTTGTTTGGATCTCGGGACATGATCCTTGTTGGTGGTGTCGAGTTGTAATGCCTGGAAAATATTCCATAATAAAAATTGCTTGTTATTTTTATTTTTTGCATCATCATGACATCATGCATATTTTGCCCTAAAATATTTTTAACCAAAAGCCTAGTTTGTTTTCTAACTAGTCATCTCCTTTAAATTTCAAATTAAGAAACCCGGTCTTTCTAGATCTTCTATTTCTCTAAAAACTATTTGCAAAAATCTTTTATATAAAAATAAATAAAGAAACAAAACAAAATGTTTTGCTGGGGAGGCAGCCGGCCCGCCAGGCCCAAGACCCAACGGCCAGCCACCTACCACCCTAGCAACCGAACCCTAAACCTAACCCTACCCAGCTGCGCCACCGCGGCAGCCACACACACGCACTCGCTGTGTCACCCTACACCTACACGCACACACACCGCAACACTATATGCACCCAACTGACACGGCCGCACACACTCACGCACATATTCACGAAAACAACACCACACCACACAACCCGCGGCCACCAACCCCACCTTTTTTTTGACAGCAACCACATATTTCATTAATCGAAAATCAAGTTACATGGAGTAACACATGTGGACACTAAAAGACAGACCGGGATAAATGATTATCCTAAAAATTATGCAGATAAAATCCTAAAAGACTGAGAAATACAAAACGATCCCTAGGGTTTTCCACAACCACCGAAGCCAGCGGCCGCCACCCAATTCCAGCGACGCCAAGACGCAGACCGGAATAGAAGCCAAACCTCCAACACTGCAAGATCCAAAAAAGCACCATCGCCAATGAGGCTTTGTGAGTCGATGAACAGGCCTGCTGCACGCAGCGAGGCACATGTCGCTGTGGCACGTTGACCGGGGGATGTCCCCGTACTGTCTTGAACCAAGATCCGCTGCCTCTCATCGACAAAGTCGGAGAAGAACGACAGATCCACCACCTCCGGACCAACATCCTCGCTCCAGAGAAACCATCTCCCCCCGGCCACCAACCCCACCTGGTTGTTCATGTAGCCCCTAGCTGCCACCATCCAAACGCGATCGGAACCCATCCCCAACCTCTCTCCCCTCCAGTGTGAGCCCACAGTGCCACCATCCTCTGTTCCTCGCGTGATCCTCCTCCTGAGCTTGCTATGGTTGTCCTCCTCCCTCTGTCATCTTCCCCGACGCCTCTTCCTCGAGCGCCTCGAACTCCTGCGAGCGCCCTGCCGCCGGCAAGCTCCGCCCTAGGGTCGCCCTTCAACGGCACCATTGGCCATCCTCGCCCTCTACATCAACCTCGGTGGTCGTCACGGGAATGCCTCCTGCCACCACCGTTGTAACTGAGATCGCGAGCGCCCCCCGCTTTCCTCGACCTGAAGCCCTGCTGCCGCCTGACCTCGACGATGTCCCACGTCTGGCCGCCATCTTCACCGGGAGATCGTCTTTCGCCTGGGTTCCCCACCTCCGTGCCCCTCATCACCAAGCTCGTCCCGGCGTTGCCACGGTGCTCCATTCATCGTCTACCTTGCGCGTGGCCACATCCCTATGTTCATGGCACCCTCACAGGCCTTGTCCGCATGTTTCCAGCCTTTGTCGAGTGTGTGTCAGTCGACAGCATCCAAGCAGTAGCCACACTCCGCTCAAGCATGAGCTCAGGCGTGTGTTGTGTGCTCTGCTTCTCCTTCCCGTGGGCTCCTTCCGACCGTGCCTCTTGTTGCTCATGCGTCTTCTACCGCAGTGCGGAAGTAGAGATTGTATTGATATTGTAAGAGGTGATTACATCGTGAGCCCTTAGGCTGTTTATATAGTACTAGAAGACTTGGAGGGCAAGAAGCCTAATAGAGATAGAATTGGATTACAAACGTAAACTACCAAATATAGTCCAAACCGTGACATACTCTAACACCCCCCGCAGTCGGATCGATAGTCATGAGAACAGCCGGAGCGTCACGGACGGTCTGACTGGAGCATAATCTGAAGGCACGAACTGTAGAGGATGTCGGTGGATGTCGATGTCGATGTAGCCAGAAGTAGGGTGTTGTAGTCGTGGTCGATGATGTCGTTGGTGATGTAGTCGCCGTTGATGAAATTGATGATGTTTATGTTGTCGTGGTGCTCGATGTCGTCGTTGAGCCTGGAGAATTCGCCGTAGTAGTTGACGTAGATGTAGTTGGATCCGGAGTAATCGGGGTAGGCGACACGCCTTGCTGAGCTTGCCAAACTCAGGAGCGCGTCGGGGACGAAGGCACGCGTCGGTGTTGCCAATACCGGACGTGCGAAGACAGGGACCATCACGAGCCATGCGAGCCAGAGCCGGAGGGAGCAGCGAAGAAATTCTCCGTGAACGGTCGGTGCGTAGAAGTTGTCCGCCAATTTGTCGGAGTAGATGAAGTAGTTGCAAGAATAAAATTGATTAAATAAAAATAAAAATTAGACTGCGACTCTGGCGGCGTGGTCGTGGTGGACGAAGACGAAGAGGGGGTTGTTGATGGAGATTTGCTGTAGCGGTAGTTGATTTCGGGGATTTAGACCGTATTTTTCGCTTGTGTGAGCGCGGCGTCGCTCGTGGAGAAGAACTTGTTGGCGTTGACGATGACCATGATTGGTGATGGCGGCGACGATGTGGCGATGTTGTTGGTGTAGATGATTGTCGGCGATGATAATCACGTGTGATGAAGATGCGGTCCTTTGTTGATGGCGAGGCGCGTACTCAGGGACGTGCGTCCCGATAGATGTTGGCAAAGACGGGCCGGCGTGGAGACGATGTGAGGACGGAGCAGCCAACACAGCGCGTGAAGGCGTCCCTTGGGGCGTCGCGTGGAGCCTCCTTGTCACGATCGTTGACGATGATTTGCCGAAGTTGAGTCGATGCCGAGGTTGAAGTAGAGGCGCACGATGACGACATGCGGCTGTTGACGATGCTTTTGGTGGCTACAAGAAAAATAGATCTAATAAAAAAGAAATTTGCTAGAACTACTAAATCGATCTAGGGAATTGGAAGAAAAACTAGCTACGAGATGCGATGCCCCCGGCGGAGATCATGGAGATCGATCTCACCGGGGGCGGCGTGGCAGAAGCGGTGGCTAAAATCTAGGCCGAGGAGCGACACGCTCTGATACCATGAAAGATTATGGAAGTAGAGATTGTATTGATATTGTAAGAGGTGATTACATCGTGAGCCCTTAGGCTGTTTATATAGTACTAGAAGACTTGGGGGGCAAGAAGCTTAATAGAGATAGAATTGGATTACAAACATAAACTACCAAATATAGTCCAAACCGTGACATACTCTAACACGCAGCAGCAGTTCCACCACGCGTACACTGGGTCCCCTTTCTTCGCTCGTTTGTCCATGGCAGCTGACAACGGGAAGTTCTAAAAAGTTTGTGCGCTAAGGTTCACATCGCACCGATGAGATCGACAAGCACTTTCGAAGAACCAAGTGTTGTCGTCAGGACGACAGGTGCCAAGACCGATGTCGAGTGATATTCTGTTGTTGATGATGGAAAATGAACCCGAAGCACCACCGGAGTACCACTCCAAGACCACCTACAAGATCTTCGACATGTGCCCGCTGTACTCGAAGCCTCCATCATGGAATCGAAGACCCCAATCCCGGATTCGAAGACCAAACCCGAACCATAGAACGCCAAGATCTCCGAGCCGAATGTGTGACCTTTATCCGAGCCTCTATTTTACAAATTTTCATATTAAACTTGTTGCATATTAAACCATGCATGCTCGCATGCATATTTATTTGTTCGAGGGACTTTGTCAAATCACCTAATAATTAAATATGGAGATTATATGCGGGATAAATCGTGTCTTATCTCGACTCCAATTAAATTTATGTAGCGAATCGATGCCATATTTTGCCTTATTAAGATAACATTTAAATTGCAGGATAGATAAATAACTTGAACTTTCTATTCAAATGCTAGGATCCCGATTCCGCTTAATATTGCTAAGATAGACTGCAAATTGCCATTTCATAAATAATATCATAAACATGCCAGATCTTCCACCATAGTATTACATAGTGCATCGGTTGTTTTTCTTTATAGTGCCTTTCTTCTTCACCGGATAGGGCGATGAGTAGATGCAAGATGCGACAAACCTTCAGTCACCATATTTGTATCACATGCGAGCATTCTCCCCCTTCTACCTATTTAGCATTTATAAACTTTACTTCTTTCCTTTGTCTACTGCTATCCTTATTGTCGATGCTTTAGTACCATCCCTTTATTTACCCGCTCTAGAATATTGCCTTGTTTGATTAACTAGTTGTGCCCTTGCGAGCCGTAGCGCATGCTTAGGTCTGTTGCCCGCTCTCATACAGGTGAACCATGATATCTAGTTATGGTTGATAATATGATGAATTAAATTGGTGATGTTGGTTATGGTTATGGTTATGGTTTCACCTAATGATAAGGCCCCGGCAGGGACCATCTTTGAAAACTGCTTGAGCCGACCTAGGAACCGTTCATTCTACGATACCAGTTCTAAGTTGATCGTGCTAACCAAACGCGGGGACCTCTAGGATCCCTCCCTCAACTACCGGCGCTATTCGTTTATCGAGAGGGTTACAAGATTAGTTTTCCATTTGGTGCATGCGCATAATATGTCCTCGGACATGGGTGAGTTGAATGTCTTCGGACTTGGTGATGATATCAGTTTGGTGGACAGCTCGGGCTTGCATACATAAAAGCAATACATGGTGCGGTTCCAAGGGGAGCTCTACAAGTTATCTTCTAGGGGCCGTTTGGTATAGTAGGCGCAAACGTTGTGTCTTTCTTGAGAATTGTCGTACCTCTTGGTTGGTTTAGCACAGTAGGTGATACCTCTAGATACGCACGTAGTTATGGGATAGTTCTTGTTGTGAGATTCTGAAGGCACACGTATTATGTTGCCTGAAGGGTTGAACATGCGTTTGGGTACAGTAGTGCATCCCTGCAGGTTAAATATTTTCGATAAGCCATGTGTCCACAATTATGGACGCCTCAGGAGTACAGTGTCATGATCATAGACAACGCCACTAATGCTTTGCCTCTAATAATATGACTAATAATTTGCCTTATTAACTAATCACCTGCTTAACTAAAACTGCCACCGTGTGTGTTCCACGAGAGGACTTCCTCGACTGGTCTTCGAGGAGGAAATCTTTGGATGGGTTATGTCTGGTGTTTTATTATACTTACCATATAGCGCTCTCTTATCTCGCTCTAATAGCCAAAGTTGTAGCGTGTCTCTATAAGTTAGATAATGCAAGCTTTGCTGCCGCTGAGCCCATCATATCTATGTAGGCGAGGACCACCGAATTCTAGACTCTCCGTGTACTGGCCTTAGTACCGACCGCTGTCTTTTTATTTTTCCTTTGCCCTTTGTCGGCACCCTTTGGCTTTGACAGGTATGTGATTGATGATGTTAGCAAGGTTACCCTTTCGGCTTGGCATGGGCAGGGTTATGGACACCGCTTGATTATTCTGTGGGACTCTTAGTCCCATTTGGATCTTGTCTGTACTCGGACACTATTTTGCTTCCTTCTTGAGTTGTATCTTTAAACTGTATCATTTGTATTCTTGACTCGTTGAGTCATTGTTGTATATATAAGTTCTTATGGATTCTGTTGTAAATTATTGTGATGTAACTACTTGTAACAAAATCCACCCACACGAAAGTGTCTGGTGAACGTCTTTGAATCGTTTCTATGCAGATTTTGGCGAAAATATTAAGATCTGCATAGACACGATTCTGGGGTGTTACACATGCTTTCTTTGATATGGTTGGACCTCATAATAATATCAACATGATACAAGTAATCTCCGATGTTTGGGAGACTTATTGAGGGTCATGCTCTGGTGGTCAACTATGAAATCGATAGAAGTTCATGCACCAAAGAGTACTACCTTTTTTGACTAAACTACTGTAGGGAATCCCCTGCGGTTGTATTTTATCTTTGTATAGGTAGTACCCCCCCCCCCCCCAAGGGTACTACCTTTCCCCTTGCATTTATCCAAAACGGAACACATTTGTGAAGATAATCCCCGATCTTCACACTTCGAAGAAAACTTGGCTTTCCTTGTGCCCGAAGGTGTGCGGGGAGGATGTTGATCCCGCATTTGGTGTGACCCAAGGTTGTTTTTCTATTCTCATGTACCCTACTCTTACCTAGTCAACATCTCATGTGTGGGAGGTGATGAATGCTTGCGTGATCTACACAATATGACCATCGAGAGTGAGTGCAATGTTCCACTGGTTAATGATCAATCGTTTGAACACTAGGGTTGTCTTGCGATTGTGGATCACAATGTGATGGCCAAGTTTGGTGCTTACTCACCATGCATTAAGAGATCCTTGACGAGCAGGTTCATCATGAAATATAAGATGATCCGATCAAGCATTTGTGGATGCTTAAAATAAATGCGGCTTGATCTATTTGGGCTATTTAATTTTTATGTGTGAACTATTTATTATGTTTGAATTGTTGTACTCCCTACGGTACATATTAATGGTCTCGACTTCATCTATCGTATGTATTTAGTTAAGTATTTAGACTAGATGTATTCGTATCTAAACAATATTAGGCCATTAATATGGACCAGAGGGAGTAATAAACTTTGTATTAAAACCGTACAATATGGTAGTATTGTGGTTAAAATATGTGCTTTTTAGCAAAAATAATATATGAAAATAATTTGGGAGGCCATTAGGGGGGTGTACCGGTGTGGGCAGACCATCCGAAAACTACCGGCAATTTGAATCAGCGCCCCCAAAACGCCCGTCCTATGTTGTTGCCTGCACTTTGGAGGGCGCAGATGGATATTCTCTTAGACTGGATAGTTTTTTATGCCTTCTTAGAAAATAGTTATTTAGCATGCAAGATACCTGACATCATATTGAATAAAAATAGCACAATCTTTACTATTAAAAGGTTTACGATTTTGATGGTCTGGTAGATCGTCTTGAATTTGCTCCTCAACTTGAATCTATTTACAAGGATGTGCCACCGCTAAGTGAATCTACCGGTTGGAATTTTGCCGGACCTGAACAAAAGAAACTCCCGAAACCTATCCTCTCCATCTCGATTACTCTCTCAGTCGCGTGGGCCAATGACAAAAGACGACAGAGACAAAATTTGGCGATGTGAGCAACCAGATAGAGATGCAATCATTCTCTCCTCTGCTGAAATAACTCGGCCGCGGTCGCTAACAGTCGAAGGCAGCCGGTACCTGGACAGCGGTGGTGCAGGCGGGCAGCGATTGGGGGCGCTGGGGTCACGCACGGCTGGGGGATGCACGGGAAGCGAGGTGGGGTGAGCCATCAGCGGACCTGGGACCGGCGGGCACGCGCGCTGCGCTTATGCTCCTGTGCTCTTGGTCATGTGGCGATACCAGATGGACAGACGATAGTCGATACAACGCACCGGGCTCGTGGCAGTGTCTCAAAAATTTTACGGTTGATTCAAGATACAAAATTGATAAAAAATTATAGAACTCGTAGGAAACTGAACCCACGATTCATAATCTTTGAGGGAAAAAAATTCTCCTCCCGTCTTGAAAAGTATTCACAAATTTGCCTAAATTTAGATGTGTCTATATATTAAATAGTATCTAGATAAATTTAAATTTAGACTAATCCGCGATAGGCCGGGTCCTGTTTGCTCGGCCCGCTCCCGAGGCCGACAGGGCGAACCCTAGATCGAGCGCCCCCCTTCCAACCTCTCCCCTCCCCATCGCCGCCGCCGGAGGGCGTCTCCGGGCTAAGCTTCGGGGCGCCGGCGGGGCCTCCTTTTCCCCTCACGTGGTGGTGGCAACGCGGGAGCGTGGCGCTGCTCGTGGGGCGCGACGGCGGAGAGGCTGCGAGTGTGTGGCGTTCTCGTGGCGGTGGCGGCGCTCCGGTGCGGCGACGACGACGGGCGACGCGAGCGAGGAGAGCCCTTTGGCGGTGGACGTTGGGGTGTGCTGCCGCAGGGCGCGCGCACCCTACCTGCGGCGTGCTGGCGCGAGTCAGGTGCCTAGCGAAGGCTTCGCAGGGCGGCCGCTCCTGGTCGCCTCGATCGATCTCGTGACGGAGTAGGGGCTCCATGCCCCTTTTCGTGCCCAACTTCTGCCCCAGATCCATGATGCCACTGGCCATGGGGGGTGAGGGTCGTTTATTTGGAAAGGGCACCTTCCTCCATCGTCTCACCGGTCTCTGGGGTTATCACGATAGTGACCCTGACATGTCCTCAGTCACGGTGCGCTTATCTTGGGTCCCGGGGCGGCAACCCTTGGTGTCTATGCACTTCTATTCTTATAGACAGTTGTTGGGCCTCCAAGTGCAGAGGTTTGTAGAACAGCAGCAAGTTTTGTCTTAAGTGGATCACCCAAGGTTTATCGAACTCAGGGAGGAAGTGGTCAAAGCTATTCCATCTCAAGCAATCCTGCAATCAAGATACAAGAAGTCTCTTGTGTCCCCAACACACCCAATACACTTGTCAGGTGTATAGGTGCACTAGTTCGGTGAAGAGATAGTGAAATACAAGTGGTATAGTGATGGCTCAATGCACGACGCCCAGAAAAGTGTTGATGGCTCGTGGTTGATGTAGAGCTCGTTGGGAACCCCAAGAGGAAGGTATGATGAGTACAGCAGCAAGTTTCCCTCAGTTATGAAACCAAGGTTTAATCGAACCAGTAGGAGCAAGGAAACACCCCAAAGGTGTTACTAGCTGAGCTTTGGCAGGGCGCACTACCGGTGCTAGTAGCAACGTGGAGACCTGCACAACACAACCACAGAACTTTGTCCCCAACTTGCGATGAGGTTATCAATCTCACCGTGTTTTGCGGAAAACAAAGGATTAAACGTATCGAATGGAAAGAAGTAAAAATTTGCAAAAAGTAAACACAAAGCAGTAAAAGATTGTAGATTGAATATAAAAGACAAGGACCGGGATCCATAGTTCACTAGAGGTGGCTCCCCTTAGATAGATAACATGTTGGGTGAACAAATTACAGCGGGGCAATTGACAAACACCGAGAAAGCAATACATGCATATACTAATCATCTTGAATCCTCTGAGACTTGATTGGGCATTACAACATAATACATAGACCGCCATCCAACTGAATCTATGACTAATAATCCACCTTCAGGTTATCATCCGAACCCCCTCTAGTATTAAGTTGTAAGCAACAGATTATTGCTTTATGAACTGTGTGTAAATTAAACAATACGATTGTTCTATGAACAAAGGATTGTTGTTTTCTCCCTAGTAGCAACAACACATGAACCCACTATCGAGCATAAATACTAACTCTTGGAGTTGCTAGCATCTACTTGGCCAAGATAGCTACTAACAACGGAAAGCATGCAAAATCTCAAATAACAAAGACATGATAGAATCAATAATCAATCTAAAATATCATCTCAATATCCATCGGATCCCCGCAAACACAACAGGTATTAATTACAAATAGATGATCTTGATCATGAACGGAGCTCACAAGATCTAAACATGAAAGCACAAAGGAGGAGAAACCAGCCATCTAGCTACTACATGGATCCGTAGTCCAAGGATGAACTACTCACGCATCACACCGGAGGCTTGCATGGTGATGAAGAAGGCCTCCAGGGTGAATTCCCCTCTCCGGCAGGGTACCGGAAGAGCTTCAGATCCCTCCCCATCTAGGGATGAAGATGACGGCGGCTATAGACTCTTTCGTGGATTTTTGATCGGGTACTTAGGGTTTTCGTCCCGAGGGCAATATATAGGCGGAAGGAGAGGCCGAGGGGGTGCCTGGGCTGGCCACACCACCCCCTGGCACGGGCCAGGCCTGGCCGCGCGGCCAGGTGGTGTGGCCGCCCTCTGGCCCTTCTCCGTCTCGTATTCTGGCACTTGATCCCTTCCGGAAAAATAGGCAATTTGGCTTTTGTCCCGTCCAATTCCGAGAATATTCATTTTCTGACTTTCCTGGAACCAAAAACAGCAGAAAACAGGCAGCTGGCACTGTGGCTCTTGTTAATAGGTTAGTCCAAGAAATCATATGAAAAGTACTCCGAAGTTGGAACAAAACACAAGAAAGTGGATGAAACCAAGCATGGAACATCAAAAATTATAGATACATTTGCAATGTATCAACATCCCCAAGCTTAACTCCTGCTCTTCCTCGAGTAGGTAAGTGATAAAAAGAAAGAATAATTTTTGAGGTGACATGCACCATCATAAACTTCATCAAAGTATTTGTGAAGCATTGAAAGCTGGGATCATAGTACTTCAATCATAACATGAAAGACAAAGTTCTAGCAATAAGGCAAAGCAACTATGTTGCAACATGAAAAGGCATAAACAAAAGATTCATGAATAACAATGCTTTGTAAGACGTTTGTTTGTTTCACATAAAGAAAACATAGCATAATAGTATTCAGCTTGTCCCTCATAGAGTAGCAAATATAAATGCATAGGACACCTTCAAAGTTCATAAGAGTGACTAGATACAAATAGTTTAAAACAAGCAATACCAAGGTATGCATCAATCAACAAGTCTTGGGACAATGCACACAGAACTAAGAATGGCCACTATGCTCTCAAAGTAAGTGCATAAAGATAGAAGGTGGAGACTCGATATACAAGTGGAAGAAAGACCTTCATAGAAGGAGGCAGAGATTCAAGTTTCATTAAGAGCTTCCAAAAATTATGGTACTTAATAGCTTTTGGCTCTCATTGCCCCTATAATAAGCATCTTTAAGGTGATTAAGGTTAAAGTGAAACAACTAAGAGGATATGCTTGACAAGTTATAAACCGAAATCTCATGCCCCTTACTTACGAAGACCGAACCTCAGGCTACTCAACTTTAGTCATGAGTAAGCTCTTGTCATTGTAAGTACACATGTATCATTAAGAACCGCCAACGGGGTACCCCTTGCGCATGATATAGGAGCTATCCCATAATCAAAATGACAAGGCAAGCAGACAATGAGCATCTCATCGATCTTTTTATTTGCTATTTGCATAGGTATTTATTGAGGATGCTTCATAGAGTGCTCATTATGGTTATGCTGCAAGTTTCCACCATGATTAGGCATGGCTTAGGCTAGCGGCCCAGGCGTTTCTCTAACACACATACAAACTCCATGATCTCACAAGTTCCACGTTTATTTCACACCGCCGGGATCCATAAGCAAACGAACATGATATCAACGGGGTACAAAGTACAAGTGCAATGTTGAAAGCGTTCCCCATGATACATGGTTCTGCTAACTTCAACTTATAAAGCGCAAGCATATACGCAACAAAGAAGGACCCAATGGTTCAGGTTTATTAAATACAAAAAGGAAAGTGTGCCATCAAGTTCGTGAGAGCTTTAATCACTAGTTTTCTCATAACAAGTTTAATTTGGAAGGTAAACAAAAGCATGAATATACTTGGAATAGCATAAGATAGTAGGTAGGTATGGTGGACTCTTTGGAATAACTTGGTTTAGGGAGTTGGATGCATGAGTGGAACTCATACTTTGTTGTGGTGGCTAGCAAAAGACTAGGAGCGACAAACTAAGAGAGAAATAATGACCATAATCATGCAGAGCGATAAAACATCATTGATAAAAGCATAAAGTGATACTACAAGTTGAAAACTAAAGGATCATAAAGGCTATGGTGACTTGAGATAGTCATAACATGGTGTGAGCATGCGCCAAGTCAACCCAAATAAAGCATTAAAGGAGAATACCACTATACTATGCTTTAATATGCTAAAACAACGCATTGTTCATCCAAGGTACATTAAGCAATCTCAATTGTTTATAACAAGTCATGCTACAGCAAAGAATACTAAGCATAAAGCCAAAACAATATCAAGCATGGCATGACAAAGCATAGGCCACAGTCAAAAACAAGCTCTTTTTACCACATAAGCATGAACTTTCCTACTCTTTTTCAAACCAAACCAAACTATTTGCAAACCAATGTATGAAAGAGGGGGTCCAACCAATTTATTCAAAAAACTAAGAAAACCAAGCAAACTAAAAACCAAAACGAAAACGAAAAAGAAGACGCTCCAAGAAAAACACAACTGTGCATGAAACAATAAAAATGAAGCGTTTGGAAGAAACCTGGAATTTTTATTGATGAAGAAGGGGATGCCTGATGACCCACAAGTATAGGGGGTGTATCACAGTATTTTCGAGGGAAGTGAAACCCAATTTATTGATTCGACACAAGGGGAGCCAAAGAATATTTATAAGCCTTAACAACTGAGTTGTCAATTCAGCTGCAGCTGGAAACAATCTTGCTCACAGCAATTTAGCAGTAGCAACAGTTTTGTAGTAGGAATAGTAAAGTAACAGCAGTAGCAAAACAAAGACAGTAGTAACAAAAGCAATAAACAGTGGGATTCGAGTGTGGTAGGCATAGGGATGGATGGACGGGCGTTGCATGGACAAGACAATTCACATAGCAATCAGAACATAGGGCAATTGCAGATAAATAATATAAAGCACCCAAGTACTAGAAAATCCTAGGCATGTGTTCCATATATAGTCATATGTGCTCGCAATGAGAACTTGCACAACATATTTTGTCCTGCCAGCCCGTTTGCAGCGGGGCCTCTGGGAACTACTGGCAATTAAGGTGCTCCTTTTAATAGAGCACCGGAGCAAAGCATTAACACTCCATGAACACATGTGATCGTCACATCAAAGTCTTTCCCTTCCGGTTATCCCGATTTCTGTCACTTCAGGGCCATAGGTTTCGGACAACGACGTGTGTATACAACTTGTAGATAAGACCAGAAACAATACTATCATAATGAATCAATAACATGTTCAGATCTGAAATCATGGCACTCGGGCCCTAGTGACAAGCATTAAGCACAACAAGTCGCAACAAAGTCATAAAGCACTAATAAAAGATACTAGGCACCATGCCCTAACAATCTGATGCCATTACATAAACGATCTCATCCAATCCCTACCATCCCCATAGCCTACAGCGAGGGATTACTCACTCATAGATGGGGGAAACATGGATGGTCGATGGAGAAGCGATGGTGATGATGATGGCGATGTTCTCCTCCAATTCCCCGTCCCGGTAGGGTGCCAGAACGGAGTTTCTGGTACTGTTTTGTGGAATCTGGTGGTGGCGGCGGAGCAGAACTCCTTCTGGAAAAATGTCAAACCCCCCCGAAGTTTTTAGGTCAGAAGGCTTCTTATAGGTGAAGAGAGAGATCGAGGGGGTGCCTAGGGGGCCCACACCACCCCCTAGCGCGGCCTGGCCTAGCCCGCGCCACCAGGTGGTGTGGCCACCCCCTGGCTCTTCTCCGTCTCGTATTCTGGCTCCTGGAGTCTTCTGGAAAAATAGGCACTTTTGCTTTTGTCCTGTCCAATTCCGAGAATATTCATTTTCTGACTTTCCTGGAACCAAAAACAGCAGAAAACAGGCAGCTGGCACTGTGGCTCTTGTTAATAGGTTAGTCCAAGAAATCAAATCAAAAGTACTCCAAAGTGTGGACTATAAAACCAAGCATGGAGCATCAAAAATTATAGATACATTTGCAATGTATCAACATCCCCAAGCTTAACTCCTGCTCGTCCTCGAGTAGGTAAGTGATAAAAATAAAGAATAATTTTTGAGGTGACATGCACCATCAAAGACTTGACCAAAGTATTTGTAAACATTCAAAGCTGGGATCAAAGTACTTCAATCATAACATGAAAGACAAAGTTCTAGCAATAAGACAAAGAAACTATGATGCAACATGAAAAGGCACAAACAAAAGATTGATGAATAACAATGCTTTGCAAGACGTTTGTTTGTTTCATATAAAGAAAACATAGCATAGTGGCATTCAGCTTGTCCCTCATAGGGTAGCAAACATAAATGCATAGGACACCTTCGAAGTTTACAAGAGTGACTAGATACAAATAGTTTAAAACAAGCAATATCAAGGTATGCACCAATCAACAAGTCTTGGGACAATGCACATAGAACTAAGAATGGGCACTATGCTCTCAAGAAAGTGCTCATAGAATGTGTGGAGACTAAACAAGGAAATGAAAAGGTTTTGAATAGTTTGAAAGGCTTACAAATGCTGAAAGTATGGTACTCATTAGCTTTGAGCTCTCATTGCCCCTATCATAAGCATCTTTAAAGTGGTTAAGGTGAAAGTGAGGTCCAATCTGAGTTATATGCTTGACAGACTATAAACTGAAAATCCCAAGTCCCTTGAGTACGAGGGCCGCTCCTCATGCTACTCAACTTTAGTTACCGGTAAGTTCTTGTCATTGTAAGTATGTTCGTATCATTGAGAACCGCCAACGGGGTACCCCTTGCCCGATGATACGGAAGAATCCCCATATCAAAATGACAAGGCAAGCAGACAATGAGTATCTCAGCAATCTTCTTATTTACCATGGGAAAATGGTGTTTTTTTCTCTCTTTCCTCTTTTCCTAAAACTCTTTTTATTTTTCTCAATAGCTATCTCTCTCTTTTTTTATAAGAAGAATGCTTCATAGATATCATTATGGTTATGCTGCAGGTTTCCACCATGTCGGCATGGATTAGACCAGCGGCCCAGGCGTTTCTCTAACACACATACATAACTCCATGGACTTACAAGCTCCCCTTTTATTTCACACCGATGACATCCACAAACAAAAGAGCAAGGTATCAACTGGGTATATATTTACAAGTGTTGAAAGTGTTCCCCGTGACAGCACGGTTCTGCTAATCCCCAGCCTATAATTAGCAAGCATATAACTTTCATGGAGAGTTCACAATGGTTCAGGTTTATTAAGTGCAGGAAATAAAGTGTGCCATCAAGTTCGTGAGAGCTTTACTAACTAACTTTCTCAAAACAAGCAAACATTTTATTCGGAAGAAAACAAGGCATATTGAATATGCACGGAAGTAGCAAATGATGCTAATAGGTAGGTACGGTGGACACTTTGGAAATATTTGGTTTAAGGGAGTTGGAAACATGAGTAAAACACTCAGTGTAACTGAAGGCTAGCAATAGTAAGGGAGCGACAAACGAGAGAGCAATAATGGCCATAATCATGCAGAGCGACAAAACATCATTGATCAAAGCATAAAGTGATACTACAAGTTGAAAACTAAAGGATCATAAAGGCTTATGGTGACTTGAGATAGTCATAACATGGTGTGAGCATGTGCCAAGTCAACCCAAATAAAGCATCAAAGGAGAATACCACTATACTATGCTTTAATATGCTAAAACAACGCATGATTCATCCAAGGCACATTAAGCAATCTCAATTGTTTATAACGAGTCATGCTACAGCAAAGAATACTAAGCATAAAGCCAAAACAATATCAAGCATGGCATGACAAAGCATAGGCCACAGTCAAAAACAAGCTCTCTTTACCACTTAAGCATGAGCTTTCCTACTCTTTTCTAAACCAAACCAAACCATTTGAACACCAATGTATGAAAGAGGGTCGGGTCCAACCAGTTTATTCAGAAAACTAAGCAAACCAAGCAAACTAAAAACCAAAATGAAAATGAAAAAGAAGACACTCCAAGAAAAACACAACTGTGCATGAAACAATAAAAATGAAGCGTTTGGAAGAAACCTGGGATTTTTATTGATGAAGAAGGGGATGCCTTGGGCATCCCCAAGCTTTGATGCTTGTAATTCTTGGATATTTCTTGGGGTGACACGTGTGGCATCCCCAATCTTGAGCTTTAGTACATTCTTCATCTCATTACTCATTCCTTCCATACACCTGAAATTTTTTCTTCATACAAAACTTCACACAATCTTTATTAGCAACATTAGTGCACTTAAGATAAATAAGTCTTAAGGTTCAGTTCTAACACCAAATAAACTTCTATTAGAACACTATCTACTGTAGCACTTCCCTCAAAAAGCTCAATTCCCTAAAAGAACTCAAAAAGGAACCAACAAGAAGCAAATGCAGAAAATGGCAGAAATCTGTCAAAACAGACCAGCAGGTAAAGACGAATTTTTTCGAAGATCTTCTGTTCCTCAAATAAAAAAGTGTTGAACTAAATAAAGTTAGATAACAACCTGGGACAGAAGCACAAACAATTACAGATCAATCCGACATACAGAGCTCTCTCACGAATTTTTACGGTGAAGCACAGAAATCTGTTTCGGGACACCAACTTTCCCAACCTTTACTTCTCTCTCATTAGAGGTTACTCTTGGCACAAAAAGCAAATAAAAAGGATAAGTAGAGGTTATTACAGAGGTAATAACTTCCAAGACTCATCTAAAACTTTTGGGTTACCTCCCAATAAGTACTTTTCTTTAATGCCTTTAAGTTAGGCATAAGCAAAAACTAAAAATGGATAGAATAGAAGTAAGCGGAGATAATCATGGTGAAAACATTGTTTTGTTCAATGAAATACTTTTGTTAACAAGGTTGATCAGGTCTTGTTACCAAAACAATTCCATATGAGACAAAACTTTGTATCCCACTAATGATTATGTTACCTCAACCTTGATAGCGATGGGCCCAATCATAATAGTTTCAATTTTTCTCTTCGTATGGGACAATATATTTCTCCAACTTGAATGCCCTCAACATGTTCAATTGAATTCAAACCATAAGTCCTTTCAATCTTCTTGAGTAAATAGACAATGTGTTCATTGAAGGTCACCTTCCCTTGATTACAATTAATAACAGCTCCTGCAGTATTTAAGAAAAGGTCTCCCAAGAATAATAGACATATTATCATCTTCAGGCATAAAAGTTTGATAGGATGCTCTCATAAGAAATATGAGTTGAAGTAAAAGAGAGCATCAAGAAGAAAATTCAAAACACATTTAAGTCTAACCCACTTCCTATGCATAGGAATAATGTATGCAAATAAATTCACAAAGAACAAAGTGGCAAGCATAGGAAGATAAAAGAAGAGTAACTTCAAAACTTTCAGCACATAGAGAGGTGTTTCTATACCATGAAAACTTCTACAACCATATTTTCCTCTCTCAAAATAATTTTCAGTAGCCTCATGAATAAAATCAACAATATAACTATCACATAAAGCATGCTTTTCATGATCTACAAGCACTAGAGCTTCATCATAAACATTATCAAGAGAAACCTCAGGAACATAACAATCATTCTCCTTTAGTAAGCAAGGGGGACAATCAAATAATGTAAGGGATAAAGAGTTACTCTCATTAGAAGGTAGGCATGGGTAGCTAATCCATTCTTCCCCCTTTTGTTCATCACTCTCCTCCTCTTTTTCATCTAATGAGATTTCAGGTTCATCAATTTCTTCTTCCATGGGATCCTACAAGGCATTAGTCTCTTCCATTTGTGGAAAGCATCTATTAAAATATTCAAGAATATAGCCATTTTCATCCTTGTAATTATCAAAGCAAAATTTAAGTATACCATACACCTCATATTTGTAAGGTGAATCATCAATATTTTCAAGCAAACTAGCAAGTTCAAAAGCACCCTTCCAAGCAATAAATTCTTCAATTTGTTCCGCATCATCAAAGTCATAAATTCCTTTAGCATAGGAAGATATGATATCATTATCACTATACTCACATTGAAAAGGGAGGTGTTTATACCTCTTTCTGCAACAAGACTCATCACAGCAATAAGTAACATTATAAGTAGAGCACACGTTCCTAGCAATGGTATACAATCTATCAATTTGTTCCCATAAGTGTTTCCCTTTTTGTGACAAGCGGTGTTCCTTATAATAATATTTTTGATCTTCCGTGAACCCACCTTGCCAATAAGCTTCAGTTTCAAAGAAACCAACCATTGCCAACAAGCATGATAAAGCAAGACAATAACAGACCAACGAAAATAATAACTAGAGTAGGAACTAATTTGTTTTTGTATTTTTGATAAAGAAACAAGCAAACAAGGAGAAAGATAAACTTAGCTTGAACAATAGTGAATCCAAGTGAACTTGATAAATAAACCTATGCTCCCCGGCAACGGTGCCAGAAAATAGTCTTGATGACCCACAAGTATAGGGGGTGTATCGCATTATTTTTGAGGGAAGTGAAATCCAATTTATTGATTCGACACTAGGGGAGCCAAAGAATATTTATAAGCCTTAACAACTGAGTTGTCAATTCAGCTGCACCTGGAAACAATCTTGCTCACAGCAATTTATTAGTAGCAACAGTTTTGTAGTAGGAATAGTAAAGTAACAGCAGTAGCAAAACAAAGACAGTAGTAACAAAAGCAATAAACAGTGGGATTCGAGTGCGGTAGGCATAGGGATGGATGGACGGGCGTTGCATGGACACGACAATTCACATAGAAATCAGAACATAGGACAAATGCAGATAAATAAGATAAAGCACCTAAGTACTAGACAATCCTAGGCATGTGTTCCATATATAGTCATACGTGCTCGCAATGAGAACTTGCACAACATCTTTTGTCCTGCCAGCCCGTTTGCAGCGGGGCCTCTGGGGAACTACTGGCAATTAAGGTGCTCCTTTTAACAGAGCACCGGAGCAAAGCATTAACACTCCGTGAACACATGTGATCCTCACATCAAAGCCTTTCCCTTTAGGTTATCCCGATTTCTATCACTTCGGGACCATAGGTTCCGGACAATGACTTGTGTATACAACTTGTAGATAAGACCAGAAACAATACTATCATAATGAATCAATAACATGTTCAGATCTGAAATCATGGCACTCGGGCCCTAGTGACAAGCATTAAGCACAACAAGTCGCAACAAAGTCATAAAGCACTAATAAAAGATACTAGGCACCATGCCCTAACAATCGGATGCCATTACATGAACGATCTCATCCAATACCTACCATCCCCATAGCCTACAACGGGGGATTACTCACTCATAGATGGGGGAAACATGGATGGTCGATGGAGAAGTGATGGTGATGATGATGGCGACGATCTCATCCAATTCCCCGTCCCAGCAGGGTGCCAGAATGAAGTTTCTGGTACTGTTTCGTGGAATCTGGTGGTGGCGGCGGAGCGGAACTCCTTCTGGAAAAACGTCGAACCCACCCCCCCCCGAAGTTTTTAGGTCAGAAGGCTTCTTATATGCGAAGAGAGAGACCGAGGGGGTGCATTGGGGGCCCACACCACCCCCTGGCGCGGCCTGGCCTGGCCCGCGCCACCAGGTGGTGTGGCCACCCCCTGGCTCTTCTCCGTCTCGTATTCTGGCTCCTGGAGTCTTCTGGAAAAATAGGCACTTTGGCTTTTGTCCCGTCCAATTCCGAGAATATTCATTTTCTGACTTTCCTGGAACCAAAAACAGCAAAAAACAGGCAGCTGGCACTCTGGCTCTTATTAATATGTTAGTCCAAGAAATCATATGAAAAGTACTCCAAAGTGTGGACAAAACACAAGAAATTGGATAAAACCAAGCATGGAGCATCAAAAATTATAGATACATTTGCAATGTATCAATGCCTTGGGCATCCCCAAGCTTTGACACTTGTACTTCTTGGATATTTCTTGGGGTGACACGTGTGGCATCCCCAAGCTTGAGCTTTAGTCCATCCTTCATCTCATTACTCATTCCTTCCATACACCTGAAAATTTTCCTTCATACAAAACTTCACACAATCTTTATTAGCAACATTAGTGCACTCAAGATAAATAAGTCTTAAGGTTCAGTTCTAACACCAAATAAACTTCCATTAGAACACTAGCTACTATAGCACTTCCTTCAAAAAGCTCAATTTCCCAAAATAACTTGAAAAGGAACCAATAAGAAGCAAATGCAAATAATGACAGAAATCTGTCAAAACAGACCAGCAGGTAAAGCCGAATTTTTTCGAATACCTTATGTTGCTCAAATCAAAAAGTCTTGAAGTAACGAAAATTATATAACAACCTGGGGCAGACGCGCAAAAATTCACGCCTGAAAAGGATGTACAGAGATTTTACAAGAATTTTTACGGTGAAGCACAAAAATCTGTTTCGGGACACCAACTTTCCCAATCATTACTTCTCTCTCATTAGAGGTTACTCTTGACACAAAAAACAAATAAAAAGGATAAGGAGCGGTTATTACAGATGTAATAACTTCCAAGACTCATCTAAAACTTTTGGGTTATCTCCCAATAAGTACTTTTCTTTAACGCCTTTAAGTTAGGCATAATAGTTTGAGAAGATGCTCACATAGGAAATATGAATTGAAGTAAAAGAGAGCATCAAGAAGCAAATTCAAAACACATTTAAGTCTAACCCACTTCCTATGCATAGGAATCTTGTAAAGAAACAAGTCATGAAAGCACAAAGCAACAAGCATAGTAAAGCAAAACAAGTGCAACTTCAAGACTTTCAACATAAAGAGGGGAAACTTAATATTATTGAGATGCATACAACCATGTTTCCCTCTCTCATAATAACTTTCAGTAGCATCATGAATAAAATTAACAATATAACTATCACATAAAATATTCTTATCATGAGCCACATGCATATAATCATTATTACTCTCCATATAAACATAAGTATTCTTATTAATTGTAGTGGGAGCAAATTCAATAAAATAGCTATCATTATTATTCTCATCACCATAATCATCAAATATAGGAGGCATATTGTAATTATAATTACTTTCCTCCTCAATAGTAGGTGGACTGAAAATATCATAATCATCATTGTAATCATCATACATTGGAGGTTTGGTATCATCATAAGCAATAGAATAGCTATCTTCCAAAGCTAGGGAACTAAAAAGATCATTTTCATAAAAACTAGCTTCCCCAAGCTTAGACTTTTCCATAGCATTAGCAATAATGGTGTCCAAAGAATTCATACTAACACCATTGCTATTATCATGCAAATAAATTTCCATAGGTTTTTTAATTTTCTCTTCAAACACTTCATGTCCTAACTCAATATAAATACTATAAAGCTCTCTAGTTTTTTTGTTGTTTTCCATTAAGCCTAACTAGTGAAAACAAGAAATAAAAAGACAAAATTGCAGAATCTAAAGGAAATAACTTCGAGCACTCACACCGTAGGATGTGAGTACCTTTTACCTTACCTCCCCGGCAACGGCGCCAGAAAATAGGCGTTTGCCATGGGAGGTTCTTCTTCTTTAATCCTCCGGTGTGAATACCTTTTACCTTATCTCCCCGGCAACGGTGCCAGAAAATAGCTTGATGTCTACGCACTTCTATTCTTGTAGACAGTTGTTGGGCCTCCAAGTAGAGAGGTTTGTAGAACAGCAGCAAGTTTTCCCTTAAGTGGATCACCCAAGGTTTATCGAAATCAGGGAGGAAGTGGTCAAAGGTATTCCCTCTCAAGCAATCCTGCAATCAAGATACAAGAATTCTCTTGTGTCCCCAACACACCCAATACACTTGTCAGGTGTATAGGTGCACTAGTTCGGCGAAGAGATAGTGAAATGCAAGTGGTATAGATAATTATAAGTGGTAGCCGCGATAGAAGATAACTTGATGGCGTGGAAGAGACTAAAAGCAAACTGAAATAAAGATGAAAGCAAGCAAACATGTAACAGATCTAATTGCAAACAGTATTTCAATGCTTAGAAACAAGGCCTAGAGATCATACTTTCACTAGTGAACACTCTCATATAAATATATTATCTTTATGATACTACTCTTAACTACTCTCTGGTTGAACACTCTAATCGATGGTAGGGCTATAACAACACACCTCAAAGTAAGTCTTTCCCATCTAGAAAACCTCACACTGTCACCTTGAGTACTAGATGGGTCCAACAAACACCACAATTTCATAGAGACATCCAACTCCAAATATAACTCATAACAAGTATTTGTAATCTCTAGCCTAAGTGCCACCATGGTGTGCACGCTGTCACTTTCACACACATGGAGAGAGCAGAGATATATTAAAGCACTTGAGTAGCAAGGTAGATCTATAGATTACAAGCTCATGATCACAATATGATCATGCATAGAGAGAGAGATGAACACATAGCTACCGGTAGAACCCTTAGCCTTGAGAGAGAACTACTCCCTCCTCATCATGGGAATCAGCAACGGTGATGGAGATGGTGGTGGAGATCGAGATGGCTCCGGGGGCACTTCCCCGTCCCGGCAGGGTGCCGGAACAGAGACTTTTTGTCCCTCGAATCTCCACTTCGGTGGCGGCGGCGCAGCGAAACTTTTCGTGGATTTCTGATTGACTATCTAAGGTTTTGGTATCGGGAGGCTCTTATAGGAAAAGGAGGCAAGGTCGATGGCCAGCCAGGGGGCCCACACCATGCCCTGGCGCGGCCTAGGCTGGACCGCGCCAAGGGGGGGTGTGGCCACCCTGTGGCCCCTCTCCGACTCTCCTTCTGGCTCCGAAAGTCTTCCGGAAAAATAGTAACTTTGGCTTTTGTCCCGTCCAATTCCGAGAATATTCATTTTCTGACTTCCTGGAACCAAAAACAGCAGAAAACAGGCAACTGGCACTATGGCATCTTGTTAATAGGTTAGTCCAAGAAATCATATGAAAAGTACTCCAAAGTTGGAACAAAATACAAGAAAGTAGATAAAACCAAGCATGGAATATCAAAAATTATAGATACATTTGCAATGTATCAACCCTGGACGGTTGTGAGCCTTTTTGGTTGGTGGGTGTGCTAGGGGCTCTGGTACTGGCCGGTCTCCACGGTCGTGGGGACGACGTGGTGCCGGCGAGCGACAAGGTGTGGTGTATGGACCTCTGTTGCCAGTGTCGGGGGAAACCCTTATCCTTTGGGCCTCGACGGCAGCGTCCATGGATGTCGTTTCCTTCTTGAAGGCGTCGATGTGCCGGCGCTCGGTGTGCCCATGCGCTCTGTGTGAAAATCCAAGATCCTCGGATCGGGAGGTAGCGGCGCTTCTGCATCGTGATCTTCTTGAAAATACCACCTTGGAGTTCCACGGCGTGTGGCTCTCTGATGTTTTGGCGGTTTCACCCCACCCTCCTCGGCAAAGCTTGCTTCGTGTCCTGCTCGCTCGGTGTTGCTCGTCTGGCTGGTCTCTAGCGTTGCTTCTCAGTTGTGAGTCGTCAGCTGATTCCTGGTGGTGGACGGCCTCCGGTGGCGTTCCCTATGACGGTGGAGCCGTCTCAACTGGCCATGTTGGGTGAGCGCTAGCCCAACACGCAGCTCGTCCTGCGTCCGCTCCTCCCTTGCATAGTCTACTGTAATAGTCGTTGTCGGTTTCACGTTTCTGGTTGTAGGGCCTCTGATAGGCCTGATCTTGTGTGAGTGTGCAGTGTTGCTCTGTAAGCTGGGTTTCGTACTTTGTATCTGTCGCACCGTTGTTGCGTTATTAATTTAATGTCGGGCCTTTGGCCTTTTATCTAATAATAATCCACGATATCCTTTTTAGGACGGAGAGAGTATTTTTTTCTATGTAGTTTACATATTCATGTAGATAGGTACATAGTGTACGAGAGCATGAAATTAAACTTCATCGCTATTCAATATTACACCGAAAAATTGCTATTATGTTTCCTCAAAGATATTCGCAGTAAAAATTTCTCAAATCTCTTGTTATATTATGGTATGATATTTTCAAAGAAAAAACCGTAGGGTGATTCAATTATAATATGCACTAATTCGATATTGAAATCGTCGGTATGATGCTTGCAAAATATTAGGAAATCTCTCTTTTCCACAAAGGTATCATACAGTGTACAAACAATTCGTCCGTCGAGCATGTGAGAATAAAAAGTTAGATGTGTTTGATGTTCTTATTTTCTCTCACCGAGACGATTGACGTCCTCACCATCCATTGGCAAATTTGTGTTATAAAATATGACGGTGACAAGTGACTGCGAAGTCGAGGTATAATCTAAAAGAGAGGATTAGGAGAGTTGGAGCTATAGGAGAAAATCATTGGGTAGAGGAGCAAAAACAACTAAAAAGAGGCACAATATGCAAAATAGTTGTGAGGGTGAACACAATATGACTGCAGAGGATACAGTTGGAAGACATTTTATGTCTTTATTTTCAATAACTTGTATCATGTAGCAACGCACGGGCACTATGCTAGTCATAAAGAGTTATAGGAGAAACACAAACAAAAAAAACCCACAGAGTTGTCGCATTTCAATGCATCGCTGCCTACCTGTGTTCCTTTATACTTGCGACAATAAAACTACAAAGACTAAGTCCGCACAAGTCATACAGACCAAATATGTTTTGAAGAAATCGGCATTAACGGATCACGACAAAGGCATGATGACCTAACATCACTTAACCTAAGAGTATTGTTGGTTCGCGGTATTTTAAAGCACGGGTATATAAAAAACACAAGAATATGAAAGGAATCATGTGCGAAACAGATATTCAGAAAACACGAAAATGATATACGTAAATGGTTGTGTATGGTTCACATAATTCTAATATGTCGAGATTATGCTCTAGAGACAATAACAATAATTATTATTATTATATAATTCTCTGTTCAATATATGAGTTTATCAAACTATGCTAAAACTATTGTGAACCTTGATTGTGAGAATCAAGGAAAGCATCGCATGCAGGTTTAGTAAAGACAAACCAACAAGACATTCTTAGTCCAGCCTATGGGACTAGCTCATGTCGTTGAGTGATGATCAAGTTTTATGATTATAGGTAGAGAGTATACTCCAACTATGAGAGTACATTTTCTAGAGAGACAACGGGTATGGAACGGATCCACATGATGATTTACTACGAGATAGAATAATGTTGTTAATAGTAATATCATCATACCATTATATTATACATGAATCCTCGGGACCATGATAATAGTAAGCACCCTCATACCGTAAGGTTTGTCTTTGGTCTTGTCCCAATACCATACTACAAAGGTGGTCATAATGAATTTTTCGAGCCAAGCATGAAAGTATGTCTGGGTACTTAGAATAGTTCAGTAAGTGAGACCGTGCTCCTCCTAACGATGGAGATATATTCTAGCCCCACTCGATATTACAATGTCACACAATCGTATGTGTAGACACCATCATGATGAGATCATGAAGGACATCAAATACAAACACAAGTTAAACAAAGTGAAATCATAATGAGGATAACCAGTATAGTGATCAAGAGTTGACTCACGAGGATACCAATATCTCTCCTCGAATTGTCATATGAATATCACGAAGCGGAAGGATTAACATATGTATAATGAGTGAGTTCACTTGATGTGAGCTTCACGTAGTGGAGTGGGAACAATCATGGGTGTTCAAGCTCCGCTATTGGTTATTGATCCGATAAGTCTTTCAGCGTCATGTCCACTCACTACCAAACCCGGTCAGATCACATGATTAAGGTCTTAAGATCAAGTTGTGCATGTCACCTATATGGTAGGTAGTAGAGAGAGATGCCCGGAATAGTTTTCGGACATGCTAGAATAGTTCTAGGATTCATCGAGACACCTTAGAGAGTACTCGGGACTGTTCCTGTGAAATGACATATTTTGGGAAGGTTGTTCTGAAGTCGTTGGTGGTGGTTTGGAGGTTCATCGTAATCATCCCAAGTTGTTGGTTACGTCAGAGAGATTTCAGAAATGTTTTGGAATGATCTAATAGTGATAGGAATTGCGGGAAGTACATCCTCAGCTACTAGAGCCCCTAAAACCACATGTGACAATAGTCTCTTGGTCTAACTGTCATACCATGAAACCATGGATTACAACGAGTATTAAGTAAAGCATACCAAAGCCTTAAGGTCAGTGATGTTACTATTGATCCAAGCAGATCATTGAGCGAACACTGTATTCCCCCTTGCTGTCACTAGGGTTTCGCGTGTCAGACATCGTTCTCCACTCATCTCACCTCATACCTTGATCAATCTGCGGGGTCTTGGGTACCAACAACTCCATGGATCGAGGTAACAAAGCTCATATTCAATCACTACACAATATTCCCATAGAATTAGATGCACATAGACGCCATGAGGCTTCACCCTAACCCGCAGCCCGTGAGGACTATTCAGTCATAATAATAAGATCAACAATATGAATCATTGGCAAATTACTTAGATTAAAATCAAATATTCTTAGAATGGTCGCCAATTCGCAAGAAGATCTCTATTACAAGACAATGGCTATGGCTATGAAGGAGGTAGGAGATGGAGGTGATGAACTATGGTGGTGTGGATCTCCTTCGGTATATGATGGATGAGATCTGAATGATGAATGTGTTCTGTGGCGGATGGAGGGTGCGTCTCTCCTCAAATGATATCGCTTCCTTCACATAAGTAGCTTGATTTGACCTAAGGAAGGCACCGACGTGAAGTACGACCTGTACCGATGCTCGTTACACCTCGTGGAAACGCCTTTTCGCCCCTAGGGACTTGGTTATGTTGGTAACGATATATTCTTCAGTAATTACTCTTGATCACGTTATAAAGGCATGATTTTCTACACATCACAAATCAAGACAAGGCTTTGCACATCTTTACAATAATTAGTCATTAGTAGTAAGGCTAAAAAATTATTTAGTCAATTTTTTAACTTAAAATAAGATTTAATCACGAACACAAATGGCTATAATCCATAGCCATCGAGCGTCCTTCGGAGGATCCCATGCTCGGAACCTACACCTCCACAGAGCTGGATCGTGATACACGTGGATATTGGATCTAGTTAGGCCCACCTAGCCCACGTGCTTCTCCCAGTATTGGAAAATTCCTAGTCCCGCACCCCTGCACAGCGCGCACACAACTGGGCGCGCACGCCCGCGGTTCAAAAATCTGGCCAAGCAATCTCTCCGGCTCGCCACAACATAGGTGTCGTTTTTATCCAAGCCACCAGATCCCACCGTAGTGCCATCGTCTCCCGTAGCTCTACATCGCCCCTCGTAAAAACACCAAATCGCTGACCATCTTGCCCGTCGCCCAAGCAGGCATGTAGCATCGCTGACCTCCTTCTATCTTATCTAGGAACCACCGCACCTCCACGCTAGCAGGTAGCAGCATCGTGCCTCCACCTAGGTAGCATCGCCGCAGTGCCTTGGTATCAAGGCTAGCAACAGCCAGCAGGTCGTCGTGCCATGGTAGCAAAGTCAGCAGCCGCTTGCAGCAACACTATCGTGTCATGGTAGCAACACCGACAGCCGGTGGAAGCAATTCTGTCGTACCTTGGTAGCAACCAACAATGCCGTTGTGTCATGGTAGCAACATCGACACCGGTGGAAGCAATTTTGACGTACCTTGGTAGCAACCAGCAATGCCTCCATGTCATAGTCGCAACACCGATAGCTAGTGGAAGCAATTCCATCATACCTTGGTAGCAACACCGGCAACCATTGGTAGCAACCCTGTCATGCCATGGTAGCAACGCCGACGGTCATTGGCAACAACCCCGTTAGGCCATGGTAGCATTGTTGTCATGCCTTGGTAGCAACGCCGGCAACCACCGCCTAATCCCACAGCTTCACTGTCGCTTGGCCTAACTTCTCACCACCATAGTGTGCCTCGCAGCTGTGTCACGGTTCTCGTAGCAAGTTGGTTGTTCCTTTGAAGCATCTTTGTTGTCGTCGTCGGGAGCCGCACCCGAGCAACGCCACGTCCCTCGTAGCAACATCGCCTCGCCTTCATAGCAACAAAACTCCGCCTTCATAGCAAGGGAGTGTCGCCTTCGTAGCAACAATGCCCCACCTTCGTAGCAAGGGCGCGCTACCTTTGTAGCAAGATCGCGTCACCTTCACAGCAACGCGCTCCGCCTTTGCAGCACCAATAGCATCATCAGACCATGCGCCGCTCATAGCATTGCTAGAAGCCGCATGCATCAAGACTACCCTCCGACTAAAGCATCGCTTTCTCTTCGTGGAAGGGTCGCCTGCACAACCGCCCATGACTCCTCGGTTCTGCGTGCCCACCACCCGATCTTGGGGATGAAAAACGGAGGGGGAGAGGGGCCTTAGATGGCGGCAATAGCAAGGGGAGCCCACGACGGCGCATGGCTGAAGCGGTGGCTGAGTGGCGAACCAAAGCCATGGCTGTGCGAAGATTTTTTTTTTTGCAGAACCGCATGCTTGGACGCGAGAGAGGAGAAAGAAAGAGGAAGAGGAGAACGAGTGGACCCCGAAAAGATAAGGAAGACGTTCCCATCGCTGTCTCACCCACGTGGAGGAACGCGTGGCCCACACCGGAGGCGGAGGATGCGACGGACAAATCCTCCGTATGATATGAAGCATGGAGCATTTTACTTTTATTTAAACTTTGTATGATATGAAGTCGCTCTATACATATCCTTCGCTTTTATAAATGAAAAATGAGTCGGTGGTGGTCTTCCCCACTGTATTTAGCGTTAAAAAAGATACTTCCTCCGGTCCAAATTAATTGACTAGAATTTATTTCAGGGAATAGAGGTAGTGATCCTTGATTATTTAGTGGAATTTTTACTATTAAAAGCAAAACAGTGGTGTCACACCTTGTCACACTCCACTAACACATGCCACCCCAAAACAACCAACACCCCCAAAAAAAGGAACGAACTACTTCGAGATAACTACTAGACAAGTGCCACCACAACAATAAACTAACATGCTCCTACTTTTTAGCTCATATCTACTCAACCATATATGGCTAACAAACTTTTCTTATCTCAACAAACAATTCAAACTTTCTAGTAGAAATACGCTCGTCCATGGCTTGTCGACCATCCAACAAATCTGAACCTGAGTGGCAGATCCATCCACGTGTGTGCCTCTCTCTTGTTTTCCAAGAGCCACCAATCGGAGAATCCCTAACGCAACTCTCTGACCCTCAGTTTGTTCGACTACAACCGACAGGAAGCGCACCCACGTGCCCCATGGCTCCGTACCTCCGGATGCACTCCAGCCTCGAGGAAGCACCGTCGCCGACGTCTCTAACTTGCCATTCGTGCGAGCACAGCCGTTCTAACCAGGCTGACGAAGAACGCGCTAGACCCGTCGTTCCAGTAAGCGTTGTGCAGATCGTCTGAGCGTTGCCGTTACCGGCGGCACGCGTCTGAACACTGCCGCTGCCACCCCTCCCTGATGCCCTTCGTGATACGTTCGCGTTGGCGTCCACTCATACAAAAAAAAAGGTGTCTATTTGGATTGGTCTACTCAAGTGTCTATTCGTGAATTGCCTATAGATGGGCCCAACGCCAACCATTGTTTCACTTGATTCCTTCTCAACCATGGTGACTTCCCGGTTGAATCAAAGGATAGTGTTTTTTAATTTCAGGTAGAGAGGGCCCGGTTCTTGCTAAAGTTTTTGTTCTTCTTATATTTCCTGACTAACACCACTATGGGCTTTGCTTCCCTCTTTTGTAATGAAAGGTTGTTGAACTTTCGAATTTGTTTAAGCGTAGAAATTGATCCTGGCAGTAGAACAAAATGCAAAAGACATGCATGTATTTTTATTGATTGGTTAACTAAAACTCAAAAGAAGAATGCATGATTTACCACAACATTTTTCTCTCAAAGAAGGTTCGATTGGAAGTGTTCAATTCATGACCAGAGTGGATGGTGTTTTGTCTTAGAATATTATCTGTATACTCAGATGATGTTGCACTAAAATAAATTTATTTTTGGCGACACCGCTAAAATGGAGCAAAGGTATATTTAAGGGGTATCATTTTGGATTAGCAATTTGATTTTTTTTATCCCGTAATATTGTTAGTGGTTCCATACACTAGTGGAAAACGGGCAATTTGTCCCGGTTCGTAAGGGCCTTTAGCCCCGGATTGCGAACCGGGACTGCAAAAGCGGGACTAAAGATCCAAACTTTAACCCCGGTTCTGTTACGAACCGGAACTAGAGGTCCAACCACGTGGCCTGCGAGGCGCGCTGGGCGGCAGGGCATTTAGCTCCGGGTCGTGTTATGAACCGGGACTAAAGGTTCCCTGCCGCGGCAGCATTTTGGACCATTTGGCTGCCGCGGCAAGGGATGGGCTTTTAGGGTTTTGTGTTTTTTTGTGTGTTTTGTGTTCAATTATTTTTCATTCGGTGTTTTCATTAAAAACAAGTTTTCTTATACATACGGAACGCTACTACACAATACTTGTACTAATATATAATATAATTTCAATTACAAATATACATGGAGTCCCAACCGGGTTCAGAGCATGTCTATTTGATTACATGGAGATCATTACATGGATGCTTTAGGGTCTACGTATAGAGTATTCTCCGCGTGGGTCTATGACCTCGTCGACAAAAAATGCAGCAAATTCCTCTTGGATTGCTATTAGACGGTCCTTTGGTAGGAGCTTGTCCTGCATCGCGTCCAACTATATAAAAAGGAGATCGTATGAATTAGACTCAACACAATATTTTGTAATAAAAATAAAGGGTGAATATATTGTTTACTTACTCGAACATTTTCCGATGGCTTCTCAATACTGATGCGAATGAACTCGTACACGTAGAATCCACATAGATTAGTTCCTTGTGGCTACCTCGCGCACTTTACAAGAATAGAATTCAATCAAATAATAACGCTAGCATGATAAATGCACATAAACTACATTAAATAGATGCACGGACTTAGCTCGTACTACTTACCGAGAGTGATTCAAAAAATAGATCCTCACGCCATTGACCGCGGACATGGTTCTTGAACGGTGTCCAAACCCTACCCGACAAAGAAAATTAATGTATGAGTTAATAACTACTTGATATCCCAGAAAATGAACGAAAGAAACCAATATAGTGCGATAATGGTTGAAATTACCTCTGGAGCGCATCGATAATGCTGCAGTAGTTTTCAATGTCTTTGTTTAGTAAGTCCATGATGTGAACTCTTCCCAAGTCAAGTGAAATGCTTAGAAGAATCCAGTGGTATCTACGCAAGGTTTACATACATCAGCAACTCATCATTTACAGTGAACATCGAGTAAGCAAAAGTTAATGTGTACAGAAACTCACTTGCCGTCATGGTAAGGAAATAGTATTTCATTACAGAAATGTTGTTTCGTGAGAAACCGCAACAAGTTGTGCTCGGTCTCCAGTGGTTTATCCTTTAGTATAGCTCCATGAACTCGATGTGGGTCAATGAACCCAAATCCATTGATAGCCTTTCTTTTACAATCGAGCATCTTCATTATGCATCATTATATATAGCGTACAAAAGAATATAGTGAGTATACTTACCGGCAATGTATTGAACAAGCTGAGATATAGACCTAATTACATAAATAAAATAATCACTTACAGACAATACGAACTGAGGATAGTTTTGTCGAGTTCCTTTAGATTGAATAACTGAAATAATTCTGTAAATTCAATAAGGACCTCGTCTTCAGTGAAGTAATGCGATTTTCGAACTTTCAGTAAGAGCCAATTTTCCAGTTCTTTTGATGCTTTCATATACCATTCATGGAATCGTCGCATTTGTGTTGGCATATCCCGAAGCCTCTCAGAACTGACCAGAGGCTCCCCGTTAACAAATTTGGATGCTACCTCAGCCTTGGGCATATCGCCGTGAATAATTTCATGAATAGGCATACCACAATTCTCGGCCAATATCCTAGCCGTTTCCGGATCCATAGGTTCCTCATATAGTTGAGGTTCGGGTATGTTCACCTGGAGTGGGGGAGCGATTGGTTTGCTTGTTTCCCCAACTGGGGAACATCTCTTTTGGTTCTTCGGCTACCACTCGATTGTTTTGCTTGTTTCCCCAGCTGGGGGACGTCTGTTCTGATGCTTCCGCTACCACTCGATTTTTTTGCTTGTTCCCCCTGCTGGGGAACCTCTTTTGTGATGCTTCCTCTACCGTTCGATCTCTTCTGTTTCAGTGTCTTCTGAAGACATCGTGTATAGTCATCTGGCGCATTTAACTGACCTTGGGATGGCTGCGTCAATAATTTCCTAAAGTGCTCCTTCGTTTCCGGTTTTATTTGGACCTCTGGCTCAGGTTGTTTCTTTTTAAAATGAGCATCTGATGACCCACAAGTATAGGGGGTGTATCGCAGTATTTTTGAGGGAAGTGAAACCCAATTTATTAATTCGACACAAGGGGAGCCAAAGAATACTTATCAGCCTTAACAACCGAGTTGTCAATTCAGCTGCATCTGGAAACAATCTTGCTCACAGTAGTTTATCAGTAGCAACAGTTTTGTAGTAGGAATAGTAAAGTAACAGTAGTAGCAAAGCAAAGACAGTAGTAACAAAAGCAGTAAACAGTGGGATTCGAGTGCGGTAGACATAGGGATGGATGGACGAGCGTTGCATGGAAAAGATAATTCACATAGCAATCAGAACATAGGCAATTGCAGATAAATAAGATAAGGCACCCAAGTACTAGACAATCCTAGGCATGTGTTCCATATATAGTCATACGTGCTCGCAATGAGAACTTGCACAACATCTTTTGTCCTGCCAGCCCGTTTGCAGCGGGGCCTCTAGGGAACTACTGGCAATTAAGGTGCTCCTTTTAATAGAGCACCGGAGCAAAGCATTAACACTCCATGAACACATGTGATCCTCACATGAAAGCCTTTCCCTTCCGGCTACCCCGATTTCTGTCACTTCGGGACCATAGGTTTCGGACAACGACGTGTGTATACAACTTGTAGATAAGACCCAAAACAATACTATCATGATGAATCAATAATAAGTTCAGATCTGAAATCATGGCACTCGGGCCCTAGTGACAAGCATTAAGCACAACAAGTCGCAACAAAGTCATAAAGCACTAATAAAAGATACTAGGCACTATGCCCTAACAAATCTGATGCCATTACATGAACGATCTCATCCAATCCCTACCATCCCCATAGCCTACAGCGGGGGATTACTCACTCATAGATGGGGGAAACATGGATGGTCGATGGAGAAGCGATGGTGATGATGATGGCGATGATCTCCTCCAATTCCCTGTCCCAGCAGGGTGCCAGAACGGAGTTTCTGGTGCTGTTTCGTGGAATCTGGTGGTGGCGGCGGAGCAGAACTCCTTCTGGAAAAACGTTGAACCCCCCGAAGTTTTTAGGTTAGAAGGCTCCTTATAGGCGAAGAGAGAGGCCGAGGGGGTGCTTGGGGGGCCCACACCACCCCCTAGCACGGCCTGGCCTGGCCCGTGCCACCAGGTGGTGTGGCCACCCCAGGGCTCCTCTCCGTCTCGTATTCTGGCTCCTGGAGTCTTTGGGTGAAATAGGATTTTTGGCATATTTTCCGGGATTTTTCCTGATAGTTGATTTTCTGTACAAATAGTAGACACCAAGGCAATTCTGCTGAAAACAGCGTTAGTTTGCATTAGTTGCATCCAAATCACAAAGTATAGAGGAGAAACAACAGCAAAAGTGTTCGGGAAAGTAGATACGTTTTGGACGTATCAACTCCCCCCAAGCTTAGCTTATTGCTTGTCCTCAAGCAATTCAGTTGAAAACCGAGTGCGATAAAAGAAGTTTCACGAACACATTTGCTTCATATGATGTAAATAATCTCAGCAATGTGATCAACTACTTAGACAATTCATAATAAAGAGTATGCAACTGAGTCTACTTAATAGTCATTGCAAGCTATGAAGAGATTCCAACTCAAGAATAATAAGTAGCACGAAGCACAAACATAAGCAACATTACAATGCTCATAGAAAGGTATGATAGAGTGGTATCTCGCTTGCCTTGGATTATGAATGTCAAGGCACCTCTGAAGTTCAAGTGATGACTAGAAGTAAAGATATCAAAGATACAAGCATCAAAGTCATAACACAAATAATCAAGTAATGGAACAAACACAAAAAATGACAACTAATGCTCTCAAGAAGGTGCTCAAAGAATATGTGGAGACTCAACAAGTAGAAGAAAAAAGGTTTTGAATAATTTTGAAAGGCTTCCAAATGCTGAAAGTATGGTACTCGTTAGCTTTGAGCTCTCATTGCCCCTATCATAAGCATCTTTAATGTGGTTAAGGTGAAAGTGACACAACTAAGAGGATATGCTTGGCAAGTTATAAATTGAAGTCTCATGCCCCTTACTTACGAAGACCGATCCTCATGCTACTCAACTTCAGTCACAAGTAAGCTCTTGTCATTGTAAGTATATACGTATCATAGAGAACCGCCAACGGGGTACCCCTTGCACATGACACGGGAGCTATCCCATAATCAAAATACAAGGCAAGTAGACAATGAGCATCTCAGCGATCTTTTTATTTACTATGTGCATAGATTTTTATTGAGGATGCTTCATAGAATGCTCAGTATGGTTATGCTGCAAGTTTCCACCATGATTAGGCATGGCTTAGGCTAGCGGCCCAGGCGTTTCTCTAACATACATACAAACTCCATGATCTTACAAGTTCCACTTTTATTTCACACCGCCGGGATCCATAAGCAAAAGAACATGATACCAACTAAGTACAAAGTACCTATGAAGCGCTAAAAGCGGTCCCCATGATACATGGTTCTGCTAACTTCAACTCATAAAGCGCAAGCATATGCACAACAAAGAAGGACGCAATGGTTCAGGTTTATTAAGTGCAGAAAATAAAGTGTGCCATCAAGTTTGTGAGAGATTTACTAACTAACTTTCTCATAACAAGCAAACATTTTATTCGGAAGTAGCAAGTGATGCTAATGGGTAGGTATGGTGGACACTTTGGAAATATTTGGTTTAGGGAGTTGGAAACATGAGTAAAACACTTAGTGGAAATGAAGGCTAGCAATAGTAAGGGAGCGACAAACGAGAGAGCAGTAGCTGTCATTATCATGCTTACAACAAAACAAGACTACTCATGGCATGAAAATGATTCAAGATCCTCAAGGAAAAATAATTCGTCAAGGCTTAACTGATTATTACAGTCATGTGCATGTGTGAGCATGTGCCAAGTCGATCAAATGAAACATTCAGAGGAGGATACCATAGTGTCATACCAATTTATGAATAGAGTGATGCAAGCAAACATTCTACAAACTATTAGCGAGCTGGAGCTAATCACAAGAAAGCAAGAACTACTAAGTATCCAAAGAAAACATACACTCTACATGAACGGACTAAGCAAGCTCACAATGATGAGTATATGTACAAAAATGAAGAGAAATAGAGTTCGTTACCAGCCTCTTACCACGCCTCAAGTTCTCATTGATCCTCATTATTGCTCTTCACTTGTGTGGCTTGAATAATAATATGAAACCAATAATCCACTGAGAATTGCCGAACCCTATAGCCAACTCGCAAAAATCAAAGAAGAACGACAAATATTTTTGGTGTTTTTGATTTTTAAACAAGAACCAAAAGAGAAAAACAAGCAAAGCAAAATCTTTTTGGGGTTTTCAAATAGTTCAAACAAAGCAAAAAGGAAAAAAGCAAACCAAAGCAAAATGAAGAAGCAAACCAAAGAGAAACAACAAAAATATTTTTGGTCTTTTTGTGTTTTTAGAAAGCAAAAGCAAAGAAGAACGAAAACTAGAAAGAGAACGAAAACATGAATATACAAAGAACCGACGCAACATGATATGGAGATGAGTGCGGTGTTGGCGTACCTCCCCCCAAGCTTAGGCTTTTGGCCTAAGTGGGTATCAATCCATGTAAGAATAGGGGTTCCAAGCGGGCGGATCTTGGTAAGAATGGTCGTAACCGGGCCCATGAGAGGAAGAAGAAGCTCCCCAATCATAAGCGGGCTGCTGATATGAAGACTCTCCCTCATTCGAGGGCTGGACCGAATCATCCGTGACCTCCCTTCTAGTGTCATGCTCCTGTTGGGAGAGCTCTCCCAAGTACGTGTCAAGCTCCTCCTCAGTGAGGGACCATCCTTCCCTGTTATCAAGGTTAAACAAAACAGGTGCATGCAAAAGAACAACACGCTCGGACTTGCTCTTTCTCCAGCCAGCTTTGAGAAAGGTTATTTCATAAGACAACTCACTCAAGCTAGCCCACGAGGAAATAAATTTATGATGTACCATGGAGTTAAAATCAAGTCTTTCTATGGGAAACTATAGGTCTAGAGGATGAGGCACTAAACCATGCAATGCTAGCAAACGAGAAGCAATGAGGCCTCCACAAATTCCACCCTTCCCACGGTTAGCAGCAAGACGGAAAGCTATCAAAGCACCCAAGTTGTAGGACCTATCTCGTCTAAGAGCAGCAGAGATAATGCTAAATCAAACGAAGATAACTTATTAGCAGTTTTCCTAGCAAGAACACACTTGGCAATAAAGTAGGCAAAGTAGCGAATGGAGGGAAGATGAATGTTACGGATTTTTCCATTCTCCTTCGAGAAGCTACTCCCTTGACAAATTTTTGCGTATAAATCCATGAGTGGTTCTGGTCTCTCTTTAATATTATTACATGATCCCCATTGAGGTACCTTAATAGCTGCACAAAAATCATCAAGAGAAAGGTTGACAGCTATATTGTAAATTTTGTAATGGACCATGGGGTTAGGAAAAGAGTGACTAAATTTGAAATCTTGCACCACAGACATGGTTAGCTTCACAAATTGACAAGGTTCGTCTTCCAAAAAGTGCTCTAACCCCGCAATAGAAACTAAAGTGTGGAAATCTTGTAGAATTCATGCAGCTCTCATGAACTCAGAACATGGATAAATGGAGGGAAAAACTTCCTCCTCCCGGTGGACCTTCATGACATCAGGCACCCAAAGCTCATGTTGGTTTAGGTGGTGTTCACTCATCTTCTATTCTGAAATTTAAACACCTATTAAATAAGTGATTGCAAAGCAAATATAATGAAGGATTCTACTCACACGGACTAGCAAGAGGCCTAAACATGCATCAAAACTATATCTCTAAGCATCAAACAAGCTTACAAGCCCTCAAAACCAGTCACCTACAGTAGCAAAATACTCAACATACAATCCACTAAACACAAATCTACCTGGACAAGGGGAGGAGTCACATACCAAGGAACAATTGCTCCAAATTTCAGCAAGAAAGATGGGCTGAGCAAAGAGATCGAAGAAATCAAGGGCAAGCACAGAGAGAACATGATTTCGAGCTATGAACTGGAGCTTACTCGGGAGAGAGAAGAAAGTGGCAAGAGAGAGAGGTAGTGGTGGGCCAGGGGTGGCCCACACCAGGGCATGGCGCCACCCAGGTCTGGCCGCGCCACCATGAGGTGTGCCTGCCTGGTGGGCCCCCCTAGTACCTACCAGGTACTCCTCTGCCCTTTTTTCACGTAAAATTTTAATATGAATTTTCTGGAATTTTTCGAGACACTTTATTTTTGGGCCTTTTTCAGAAATAGAAGAATGATTTTTTCTGACAGACAGATTTTTTCTTTTTGGAAACATGATGCAAGGACAAAAACAAGGCTAGAACTATAGAAGTTCTAGCATGCAAGCAACTAACAACACAAAGAAAACTAAACGAAAGCAAAAACTAAAATGCAAAGGATAGAAATAAACGGGGATAATCATAATGAAAACATTGTTTTGTTCAATGGAATCCTTTTGTTAGCAAGGTTGATCAAGTCTTGCTACCAAAACAATTGCATATGAGACAAAACTTTGTATTCCACTAATGATTATGTTACCTCAACCTTGATAGCAATGGTCCCAATCATAATAGTTTCAAATTTTTCTTTTGGTATGGGACAATATATTTCTCCAACTTGAATGCCTTCAACATGTTCAATTGAATTTAAACCATAAGTCCTTTCAATCTTCTTGGGTAAATAGACATTATGTTCCTTGTCATTAACATTGAAGGTCACCTTTCCTTGATTACAATTAATAATAGCTCCTGCAGTATTAAGAAAAGGTCTCCCAAGAATAATAGACATATTATCATCTTCAGGCATTTCAAGCACAACAAAATCAGATAATATCAAGCAATTATGAGCCACCTGGACAGGTACATCCTCACATATACCCACAAGAATAGTGGTAGACTTATCAGCCATTTGCAAAGATATATCAGTTGGTATCAATTTTTCAAGCTGAAGCCTCTTATAGAGAGAGAAAGGCATAACACTAACTCCAGCTCCCAAATCACACAAAGCAGTTCTAACATAACTGTTCTTAATAGAGCAAGGGATAGTTGGAATCCCTGGGTCTCCAAGTTTCTTAGGAACCTTACCATTGAAGGAATAATTAGCAAGCAAAGTAGAGATTTCTTCATTAGGGATCTTCCTTTTATTCGAGACAATGTCCTTCATATACTTTGAATAAGGAGGCAATTTAATAGCATCAGTCAAAGGAATTTGGAAGAATAAAGGTTTCATCCACTCACAAAACTTATTATAGTGTTCATCTTCCTTTGACTTGTGTTTCTTATCAGGGAAAGGGATAGGTTTTTGGACCCAAGGTTCTCTTTCACTACCATGTTTCTTACCAATAAAATCTTCTTTGGTGTATTTAGTAGTCTTAGTGTGGTTTTCAGGTTCTTCTTCAACTTTTTCTTCATTAGGAACTTCATTTTCTTCATTACCACTTTCAGTTTCAGCATCAGAGATAGATATACTATTAGGATCTATAGCAGGTTCAGAGGGTTCTACAACAGTTTTATGTTTCTTTTTCCTTTTCTTACGAGTAGAACCACTATTTTCAGCTCGTTGAGAATCCTGCTCAATTCTTTTGGGATGCTCCTCAGGATATAAAGGATCCTGGGTAGCAGCACCACTTCTAGTTCTAATTTCATAAACGTGTTTTTCTTTAGCAGCATTAACTAGCAAGTCGTTTTGCACTTTAACGAGTTGATCTATTTGAGTTTGAACCATTTGAAAGTGTTTAACAATCATTTTAACATCATTAGAGGTTCTTTCCACAATATCTTTCAACTCAATAATAGCTCTAGTGTTTTCCATTAGATGATTTTGCACCCTTTTATTAAAGTTATCTTGCTTAACAATAAAGATATCAAATTCTTCTAAGCATTGATCAGGAGGTTTCAAGTAAGGGATATCACCTTCATCAAAGTGTTGGAGAGAGTGTACCTCAATAGTGGGTGAATAGGGAATAGGATGTAGCATCCCATATGTCTAACATTTGTAATGCTACATGGTCTAATAATAAAATGCTACTTTCTACATATAATTGTGCATCATCATTATATCATGCTCATGTCATCATGCCACCTTGCATTTGAGCATCATATAAAACCCTTTTTTTCTTTTGGTTCTTATCTCATATGCATTATTAATTGTATTTGCCTCTTGATATATTGTATTTGGATCTTGATAAATGCTTGATGTCCAAGTTGAGTTGGGGGCATATCTTTTATTAACTCCACCACCTTCTTGTCAACACCCCATTATTCCACCACCCCACTATGTGAGCTTTGCATTTTTTGGGTTTACCTCTAGCTCATGTGGGTTGGGATGGATCTACTTCTAATTCCACATGTTTCCATATATGCCTCATGTGGTTTTCACATTGTTGATATGTGGAGAGCCACATGGCCACCTTTGCATGCTTTGTGAGTGGAATCCCTTGTCAAGCTTCCTTATGGATTATTTTGGATGTATGCTCATGTTGGGATATTTTTGAGGCTATTAAGCATCTAGTGGAACATACACACTAGCAAGTTCAAATTATATTCAAATATGGGAATCCTCCATCTACCCCACATGGAACATCCACCTTAATTCTTTTGGTTTGGCCTTAGATCCATATTTTTGGGAATGCATGTGAATAAATGCCATGAGACTTACTATTGTTTTCACAAGGATAAACATGGCATTTATTGATTATGCATGGGCCATGCAAGATCACCACCATCCCCTTTTCTTTGGTTTTTCTTGGATTTTTGAGTGGATCATGGTCTTTTGGGGATCAAGCCAAGTGTGCTCTTTTCTTTTTCTCCACCATTCTTAGGGCACTTCCACTTTGGTTTTGGTGAGCCCTAGGGCATGCAAATACAAGTGGAGTCTCCTTTTCTCTTAAACTCACCCTCACCATCTTGATCTTTTCTTTCCTTGCCATGTGCACCAAAAACCCTAAACATCTCTCTCTCTCTCTATCTCTTCTACCATCACCATGTGTTCAACAAAAACTCACTCACCCTCACCTCATCTCCTTTTCACCTCATGCTTGATTTTGTTAGATCATATCAAAAACCCTAAACCCCAAACCTACCCTACCCCTACCTCTCCTTATCCCTCTCCTTTCTAACCTAGCCACCACCCCACCTTTTCTCTCTACCATGCCGAGCCCCCCCATCTAGTCCTAACCCTAGCCGAGTGCCCTCCCCTCTCGGTTCCTCTCTCTCTCGCTGCCAAGCCGGTCCTACCCGAGCCACCCTTCCTCTCTGCCTGGCCCAGCTGCAGCCACCACCCCTAGGCCTGAGCCTAGCCAAGCACGTGAGGAGGAGGAGGAAAAAGGTGGCCACCACCTTTACCATCCCGAGCCTCCCCACGACATCTACCCTCCCGTCCCTATCTACCCCTTCTCTCGTCCCTGGCGTCGCCCCAGATCCACCCCGGGCCTTGCCCTTCCGCAGCCCTTTCCCCATCTACCCTGCCGACCCTCTCGTCCATCTTCGTTCACATCTCCGTCGGCATCTCCCCAACCTCCAACATACAGAAGGCAGGCGTGGTGTGTGGGCTGTCGAGGAAGGCCACGAGGACCCCTGCGTCGCCCCCGTACACAGCAGCGAGGAGGAGGCGGCCGGTACATGTCGCACGCCAACGACGCTGACGCAAACCCTAACCCGCCGGACTCCAGCTTCCCCGGCAATCCTCCAAACCGCCACCACCAACAGCCCCACGGTGAGCCCCCGATGCCCCCAGACATCCTCCCTCTGAGCTTTGTTTCTTGTACGCGCCGGGCCAGCTGTCGAACGCCCTCCGTGCATCGTGTTCACGTGCGTCTGCCTGTCATTGCATCGTAGTTAACTCACCTCGCCGCGTAGTTCCTTTCCACCAGCAACCCGAGCCAGCCGTAGCGGTCGCCGCTGCCTGTGCGCGCGCGACAGATCGCGAACCCCCGCCGCGCCGCGCGTCGTTCCGTCAGTTTCATCAGAAACGCCTGGAAGAAAAACAGTATCACGGGGGCACTTTTGCAGATAACCCCCTGCGCCTTTTGTTTTTCTAAACCCGCGCTCCACCTGAGCCCCACCTGTTAGCGTATGTGACGGTTTTTACAAAAAGGCTCTCGCTTTTCTCTAACCTCAACCCGCAGTCCCCGTCCGCGTCACGTGTCCGCCGCCTCTCACCCACTGGCGCGTGGGGCCGTTTGCGGCATGGGCCCGCTTGTCAGCTGCTGTGGCTGGCTAAGCTCACGGTGAGAAAAGTTTTGCCGCGCCGTTTCCGCCAGCAGAGTGCAGAGCCCACCTATCTGTGACTCGGGCTAAGTTCCCCTAGGTATAAGAAGTCTGCACGTTTTATCTGTTTAATAAAAATAATTCCAGAAATTGTTTAATCTGTTTTAAATCAAGAAATTAATAACTTTTTATTAATAAATCCAAATAATACAAATGATATAGGTTTTTGAATCAGAAAAATGCGAGGATTTCAAATCTTCCATTCAAAATAATGTTTGGCTAATTTAAATTTTCGAAATTGTTTAATTGCAATAAAAATGCCTTTTCCTAATTAATTAATAGCTTTAATTCTATAAATTCAAATTTGACAAATAATATGTCTAAATCGATCAGCGCGACGAGCCCGTTCTGTTTATGCATTTCATGTTCTGATTTGAAGCATGCATCATGTCATTATTAAAAATCAGAACTGTTTATGGCAATAAAACTTGACCAAATAATTAATAAAATGATTTATTCTTGTCTCCACACCTCACCCTGGCCATGCTACTTTATTGCCATGTAAATTGGGCATCATTCATCATGGCATGCTTGTTTTCTTGTCGCATTTTATTTATATGCTTGTGCACTTTATTTATGTTGGCCCTTGTTTGTTTGGTTCTTCTTTTCGAATAGACGCCGAGCAGGGGGAATATCAGGAATCCCAGGAGTACTACCCGGATCTATCTCTCGCTTCAACTGAGCTGCCAGGCAAGCACTACCACATGCTTGCATACATATAGTACCTATTGCCTCTATATTATTCTTACATCATTGAGTCGCGATTGTAGTGGATGGTAAAATAGGAACCTTGCCATCACGAGACTTACCCATGATGGATGGAAAGCAGCGAACAATAGAGAATCCAAGTGAACTTGATAAATAAAGCTATGCTCCCCGGCAACGGCGCCATAAAATAGTCTTGATGACCCACAAGTATAGGGGGTGTATCGCAGTATTTTCGAGGGAAGTGAAACCCAATTTATTGATTCGACACAAGGGGAGTCAAAGAATACGTATCAGCCTTAACAACTGAGTTGTCAATTCAGCTGCACCTAGAAACAATCTTGCTCACAACAATTTATCAGTAGCAACAGTTTTGTAGTAGGAATAGTAAAGTAACAGTAGTAGCAAAGCGAAGACAGTAGTAACAAAAGCAGTAAACAGTGGGATTCGAGTGCGGTAGGCATAGGGATGGATGGACGGGCGTTGCATGGATAAGACAATTCACATAGCAATCAGAACATAGGGCAATTGCAGATAAATAAGATAAAGCACCCAAGTACTAGACAATCCTAGGCATGTGTTCCATATATAGTCATACGTGCTCGCAATGAGAACTTGCACAACATCTTTTGTCCTGCCAGCCCGTTTGCAGCGGGGCCTCTAGGGAACTACTGGAAATTAAGGTGCTCCTTTTAATAGAGCACCGGAGCAAAGCATTAACACTCCGTGAACACATGTGATCCTCACATCAAAGCCTTTCCCTTCCGGCTACCCCGATTTCTGTCACTTCGGGACCATAGGTTCCGGACAACGACGTGTGTATATGGCTTGTAGATAAGACCCAAAAAAATACTATCATGATGAATCAATAATAAGTTCAGATCTGAAATCATGGCACTCGGGCCCTAGTGACAAGCATTAAGCACAACAAGTCGCAACAAAGTCATAAAGCACTAATAAAAGATACTAGGCACTATGCCCTAACAAATCTGATGCCATTACATGAACGATCTCATCCAATCCCTACCATCCCCATATCCTATAGCGGGGGATTACTCACTCATAGATGGGGGAAACATGGATGGTCGATGGAGAAGCGATGGTGATGATGATGGTGATGATCTCCTCCAATTCCCTGTCCCGGCAGGGTGCCAGAACGGAGTTTCTGGTGCTGTTTCGTGGAATATGGTAGTGGTGGCGGAGCGGAACTCCTTCTAGAAAAACATCGAACCCCCCGAAGGTTTTAGGTCAGAAGGCTCCTTATAGGCGAAGAGAGAGGCCGAGGGGGTGCCTGGGGGGCCCACACCACCCCCTAGCACGGTCTGGCCTGGCCCGCGCCACCAGGTGGTGTGGCTACCCTAGGGCTCCTCTCCGTCTCGTATTCTGGCTCCTGGAGTCTTCGGGTGAAATAGGATTTTTGGCATATTTTCCAGGATTTTTCCTGATAGTTGATTTTCTGCACAAAAAGTAGACACCAAGACAATTCTGCTGAAAACAACGTTAGTTCGCATTAGTTGCATCCAAATCACACAAGTATAGAGGAGAAACAACAACAAAAGTGTTTGACAAAGTAGATACGTTTTGGACGTATCAGCATCCACTTCGGCCTGTACGACCGCATCGATCTCCTCATCGGTCAGGTCGTAAGCCCTCTTGGGAGAAACCGGCGGTACTCTTGGGAAGGGCGACAACTGTCGCTTTGGGCGTCGGTTATCGCTCGACGAAGCGGTGGTATTCTTCCGCTTTTGGCCCTTAGTGGGTGGAGGCGGCTGCGTAGATTGAGATGGACTCTTGTTGGGGTCATGGATTGGACTATTACTGGGAGGAGACGGTGCACTTGGAGGTGGACTTGGAGGAGACGGTGCACTGGGAGGAGACGGTTGCCTTGGAGGTGATGGATTGTTTCTCGGTGGAGAAGGTCGCCTTGGTGTCGAGCCTGGACACTTGATGTATTCTTTTTTCCAAAGAATGAAGCCACTCGTGACTTCTCCCAGTGTCGTCTCCCCTTCACCTCCAGGGATGTCAAGCTGTAGTGACTGACACATAGGTAGAATTTCATCCACACCGACACGAGCATAGCCAGCTGGAATCGGATTGCAATGGTAGGTCGCTCCCGGTGCAGAAGGTAAAGCAAAGCCGACCGCCACCTTCATGGAAATATTCTTCAGTTCAACATGCAGCTCACAACTAGTCTTCTCCTTAATTGCATCCACGGGGTACACATCCATCGTTGCATCATTATCGTGGCCCTCCGTGGAAGCCACGCTGCTTTTCTGTTGCGATGGGCCGACCGTACTGTCCGGTGTAGGATCTTGCTGTCGGAGTCCTTTAAGTTCATTAAGCTCCTGGCGATGCTCCTGTAGCATGGCTTCAAACCTCGCGAACCGCTCTGTATCCTCCTCTTTTTGCCGCTTTGTTCTTCTCGATCAGCTTCTGTGCGTGTCACGATGCTCGGGAAACCCGATAACCCATGGATAAGAAGGTCCAAACCCTCTTGTTCGTCCAGCCTTTTTAGGATTCCCGAGAGCCTTTGTTAGCTCATCGTTCTCTCTGTCGGGAACAAACGTTCCCTCTTCAACCTCTTTTATGACTTTAATAAGTTCTTTCTTGGGTGAAGAAATTTCTTCGGCTGCAACAATCTCGCCTGTTTCTGGGTCTAATGATGTCCCATGCCCGAATACCCAATTTCTTGACCTCAAGGGCCAACTAGACGTAGCTGGAGTGACCCCTTTAGCCTCCAGGTCAGCCTCAGCTTTATCCCACTTAGGCATGGCACTCCTGTAGCCACCTGTGCCCATATGATGGTGATATTTCTTTTTGGCTGCATTTAACTTATTTTTCGTTGATATTGCCTTAGCTGGTTCCGAGGTCTTGTATTCCACAAATGCGGCCCAGTTATCCTGCTGCAACTCTAGTGGGCCAACGAATGGAGGAGTTGTTTTCTTCAAGACATTTCCATTCCTTGAATAGTTCAGCCATCTTCTTAAGAGCAAAGTTCTTGACTTTTCTCGTCATTTGCTGTGTGAGCTCATCAGTCTCCAAGACTGGTAGGGTGAAATGTGTCATGAGAGAATTCCACATCGTATCTTTCGCTCTGTCATCAACAAAACTAGCCCTAGCTAGATCCTTTTTCTTTCCTAGCTTGTTCCAATTTCGCGTGGTGATCGGGACTTTGTCTCTAACAATCACTCCACATTGACTTGTAAATGCATTCGCAGCTTCTTTGGGCTCCAGCGGTTGACCCTGCGGAGAGACTAAGTCAATGCTGAAATGGACATTAGCGGGCAACTTGTGTGTCGGGCCTCTTGTCTTTGTAGAATATTGGCCGAAAGCGGAGGTCTAAGAGAAGAAACATTCGTCAGTACATATATAAGAATCAATTAGTGCATCTATACTAGTGAACGATCGATAGAGGCTTTATATACCTCGACGGAGTTTATCATTATTATGGTGTCTTCACCATGGTCAGCACCATCGTCTCCACTATTTTCTCCACCATCGTATCCTCTAGACAAATTAAGATATTCAAACCCATCATAATAATACCCCCCAGTACCCTCATCTATAATGTTGAGAAGCTCCTTTTCATTCTGTCTACCGTCCATAGCTTAACTAATACAGAAAAAGAATATTGCATTAAGTAAAAGAATATTACAACCGCGACAACTCGGATACAGTACTTAGTGATTAAGATAAAGTACAATAATATAAGATAAAGTACATTATTAATACATCTCGCTCATAATATAAAGTACATTATTAATACATCTCGCTCATATCAAACTAGCGAACGCGGTTGCCGCATTCTGTGCTACGGGAGCTCTACAGCCACAGAAGAGGAACCATCACCGGAGAATAGCTCGGGTGAGATCCGTGAACCTGCCAGATATTGGAGAACCTAGTATCCAAAAGATACATGTATCATCGTACATGCTCGTCCTCCTCCCTGATACGACGACGTACCACCTCCTCGAGGGCTGGCTCCCTCTGCATCACTCCTGGACCTCGCGGACAGGGGCGAAGCTCCCCTTTGGGCAAGGTGTGGCGTCTGCCCTACCTTAAATTTTGGCAAAAAATCATATATATGTATTCATCTGCCGATATACAAACATGTTAAGGGCAGTTTGGATGTGTTCTGAAGAAAACAACGTAAGAAAATGACTAAATGGGCTGATTACCTGCCGAGCTGGGCCTTACTCCTAGCAGGGCCACACGTGATGGGATGGAAAGGCCTTAGCTGTCGTTCGTGCCACTTTGACTGGTGCCCCTTTGCCTTCGGTCGATCGAATCGATCGACTCCAGGTAGGACCAGGAGTCTAGCGCGACAGACTCAAAGGGCGAACCCAGTCCTGCTTCCTCTGGCGCCGCCCCAGGCAGGGATCCATCCCGACTCCCCCCGCCACCTGTTCCGCCCTGGTCCTCCAACAAACCGGGCGCCAGCAAGGTCTAGGCTGCCTGCAGCAGTCTCTATTCTCTAGGCTTTGGGCTGTACAAATCGATAGTCTACCCTTTAGGGTTTATAGAATTCTAGTGTTCCTCTCATTTAAAGGTCAGGAGCTAAAATCAAGATGGACAAGAAGGGGAGGAATTCAGCTGCTGCAATGGGGTAGGTATAATTCTTCGATTTTGTGGTCAATTGGATGAAGTTTGAATTTGTGAGTTTTGTGATAGGTAAAATAGGCAAACACAAACATAGTTGAAAGGACCTTCTCAGTTATAAAGATCATCTAGATCGAGTTGCGCAACATGATGTCCAACGATTGACTTAATGATTTTATTGTGTCCTACATAGAGCGAGGGATATTCAAAATGTCTAGATGTTGGTAAAATTAAAAAAGTTTATCAAAAGAAAGGTAGAGCTTAGCCATTGCCCGGAACTTCTAGACGGCATTAATTCTTCTTATCGGTATGTTTGTATGTTCTACTTTGATTTTAGTATGTTCCTATTATAGTAAGTGATTGTGCTATTACAATTGTGTCGATACAATTTTGCTTTTTGCATCAATTTTATTTTATGTTTTAGAGTTCGCCCGACCTCAAAAAATTTTGGTCCTTCGCCACTACTCGTGGACGCCACCAAAGAAGCTCTGGGTCGACGATGATACCCGGATTCCTCACCAAGGTACGAGTCCCGACAGGTAGCACCTCCTAGTGCCAACCCGGCGGAGCCCAGACTCAGACATCCCCGACGGAGTCCAGTAGGCTCGGACGAGGTGGACGCGGCATAACTAAATAATAGCAATAAATTACAATCATAAAACATAATTAACTAACTAAACTAATAAAACTAACCCTAAACTTAACACTAACTAAACTAAACCTAATTAACTAAGTATTCTAACTAACCCTAGATAATACTAACCTATACAATTAACCTAATACTAATACTAACTAATACTAATACTAAATACTAATACTAATACTAAATACTAATATTAATACTAATACTAATACTAATACTAATATTAATACTAATACTAAATACTAATACTAATACCAAATACTAATACTAATACTAAATACCAATACTACTAGTAATACTAATACTAATACTAAATACTAACCTAATACTAACCTAATTAATACTAACCAAAATTAACACATAATTAACCAAATTGAGGGCGCCGATCACTTGACGGCGAGGTGGTGCAGGCGGCGCGGGAGACGGTGCGGCGGCGGCGGCACGGAGGGACGCGACACGGACAGCGCGGGCGGCGGCAGCGAGCTCCTTTGGGAAGAAAACTGTCTCTCCGAGTCGTGGCACGACCCGGGGTGGGGTTGGGGTATTTATACCCCCCCTTTAGCCCCGGGTTGTAATACAAACCGGGGCTAAAGGTCCCCCATTATCCCCGGTTTGTATTACAACCCGGGGCTAAAGGTGTTTTCGGCCCGTGCACTTCCCGCACGCCACACCCCTTTAGCCCCGGGTTGTAATACAAACTCGGGCTAAAGGGTGACCTTTAGCCCCCGTTTGTATTACAACCTGGGGCTAAAGGTTGTTTTTGGCGCCAAAACCAAAAATGGTTTATAGTTTTCAGAAAATTATGTATAATATATCCAAATTTTTAGGAAAGAAGATCTATAATTTAAATCTATTATCATACTTTATTATACAACTTAAATGAAATTATCTATTGTTTAACAAATATTATATTTAGTACAAATGTTCACAAAAAATAATAAAAATATAGTTTATTATTTAAAAATGGAAAAATACATATAATATACCAAAATATTCACAAAAAATAATAGACTCATTAGAAATATAATATTTAATACTAAAACTATTAACTAGGACTAAAACATATTTTCCCGCCATTTCCCCCGCTTCACGCCATGTTCTCCCGCCATTTCCCCTGCTTCCCGCCATGTTCTCCCGCCATGTCCCTCTATATCTAGGCCGACCGCCATGTCCATCCACACATCCACACCTTCTCTCTCACAACAATGGACACCGCTTACTGGGATTTTCTGACGCTCGAGGAGACCGATGCCCGCCGGCTAGATGCTGAGCGCTGGAGGGGTTCCTGTTCCTCCTGTGCCTCTAGCTACCCATGCCCGCCGGGGTACCGGCTGCCCGCTGGCTGGATGCTGAGCGCTGGAGGGGTTCCTGTTCCTCCTGTGCCTCAAGGTTCGGCCCTCCAGGCGGCCATCACGAACCACTTCTACCTCGAGCTCACGCGGGACCAGCGGATGGATCCCCATTGGGATCCTGACAACCTCGACACCTGAAATGCCTTCTTCGCAAACCGGCGGGAAAGGGAGCTCGTCAGGTACGAGGGTGACGGCCCACCCCCAGTGAACCACAACGAGGCTGGTCGCCGCCTGTGGTGGGCGAACCGGACTATCCCCGGTGTGATGCGCTACATCGCCATGGGAGCCCATCATCGCCTGAGGTACCCGCATTTTCACCAGCAGCATAGCCACAAGAATGGTGGTGGTGAAGGCCTAGGGCGTACTAGGGTCGTCATCCGGGAGCCCCCTCCCCCGCGCGTCGTGAATCCGAGGCCGGAGGATCCATCCGCGTGCTACGAGGAAGGGCTGAGGATCCATCCGCGTGCTACGAGCGACGATGATAACGATGACGATTCCGAAGACGACCCAGAAGTTGTGTACTACAGGGCTAGATATGACTATGACTAATCTTTACATTTTAATATTAATAAATGTCTGGCCACAACAAGTTGCAATACTACCTATTGAGATCGAGATAGTTCATATCCATATACATATAAGAAGATCATCAAAAATAAAGGTTTAATAATATTGTACATCACCAACATCCACACATGTTAGGGTTTTCTTCTAATCCATAACCATGGAGCATCTTCCTTACTTAACGGGATTCTTGGGTCATCCTTCATAGCGAAGGGCGGAATTTCATGAAACTTATCATAATCGTCTAACATGTTTGTCTTATCCTCCACCCCCACGATGTTTCTTTTTCCTAAAAGAACTATGTGGCGCTTTGGCTCATTGGATGCTGTATTCTTTTGCTTATCTTTCCTTTTTCTCGGTTTGCTAGACATGTCCTTCACATAAAAAACCTGAGCCACATCATTGGCTAGGACAAATGGTTCATCTCTATACGCAAGGTTGTTGAGATCCACTATTGTTAATCCGTATTTCTTGTCCACCTCAACCCCGCCTCCTGTCAGCTTGACCCATTTGCACTGAAACAAAGGAACCTTAAAAAAAGGTCCATAGTCAAGTTCCCATATCTCCTCTATGTAACCATAATATGTATCATTTTGCATATTCTTGTCGGTTGCATCAAATCGGACACCACTGTTTTGATTAGCGCTCTTTTTATCTTGGGCGATCGTGTAAAATGTATTCCCATTTATCTCGTACCCTTGGAAAGTCAATATAGTCGAAGATGGTGCCCTTGCCAACAAGTATGACTGCTCTCCAACATTTATGTCATTCATGAGATGTGTCTGCAACCAACCACCGAAAGTCCTCATATGTTCATCTCTAATCCAGGAGCCAGGCTTCCCCGGGTTGTTGGAGTGTACAATATTCTTATGTTCCCCGATATACGGAGCTACCAAGGTGGAACTTTGCAGAACTGTGTAGTGTGCTTACACCGGCTGTCTGCCTCACCATTGAAATGCTTACCTTTCTTTCTTAGGATGTGAGTGGGCGAAAGAAAATGACGATTCCCCGGGTAAATATATACTTTCAGTATCGTTTAAACAGTGTGTGCATGCATTGTATCCCTTGTTTGTCTGTCCTGAAATGTTACTAAGAGCAGGCCAATCATTGATTGTTATGAACAACAACGCTCATAGGTCAAATTCCTCCTCCTTGTTCTCATCCCACACACGTACACCTTGTACGTGCCACAAATGTAAGAGTTCTTCAACTAATGGCCTTAGGTACTGATGCACTCGACGATCGACGTAGAGCTTGTTGGGAACCCCAAGAGAAAAGTATGATGAGCACAACAGAAAGTTTTCTCTCAATTGTGAAACCAAGGTTTAATCGAACCAGTAGGAGAAAGGAAACACCCCAAAGGTGTTACTAGCTGAGCTTTGGCAGGGCGCACTACCGGTGCTAGTAGCAACGTGGAGACCTGCACAACACAACCACAGAACTTTGTCCCGAACTTGCGATGAGGTTGTCAATCTCACCGTGTTTTGTGGAAAACAAAGGATTAAACGTATCAAATGGAAAGAAGTAAAAGTTTGCAGAAAGTAAACACAAAGAAGTAAAAGATTGTAGATTGTATGTAAAGTAAAAGGACCGGGATCCATAGTTCACTAGAGGTGGCTCTCCTTAGATAGATAACATGTTGGGTGAACAAATTACAGCGGGGCAATTGACAAACACCGAGAAAGCAATATATGCATATACTAATCATCTTGAATCCTTTGAGACTTGATTGGGCATTACAACATAATACATAGGCCGCCATCCAACTGCATCTATGACTAATAATCCACCTTTAGGTTATCATCCAAACCCCCTCCAGTATTAAGTTGCAAGCAACAGATTATTGCTTTACGAACTGCGTGTAAAGTGAACAATACAATTGTTCTATGAACAAAGGATCGTTGTTTTCTCCCTAGTAGCAACAGCACATCTAGTACCTTAGAGATTGTTGTCACTTCCCCAGATTACTAGAGGCATGAACCCACTATCGAGCATAAATACTAACTCTTGGAGTTGCTAGCATCTACTTGGCCAAGACAGCTACTAACAACGGAAAGCATGCAAGATCTCAAATAACAAAGACATGATAGAATCAATAATCAATCTGAAATAGCATCTCAATATCCATCGGATCCCCGCAAACACAACATGTATGAATTACAAATAGATGATCTTGATCATGAACGGAGCTCACAAGATCTAAAGATGAAAGCACAAAGGAGGAGAAACCAGCCATCTAGCTACTACATGGATCCGTAGTCCAAGGATGAACTACTCACGCATCACATCGGAGGCTTGCATGGTGATGAAGAAGACCTCCAAGGTGAATTCCCCTCTCCGGCAGGGTGCCGGGAAGAGCTTCAGATCCCCCCCCCGATCTAGGGACAGAGACGACGGCGGCTACAGACTCTTTCGTGGATTTTTGATCGGGTACTTAGGGTTTTCGTCCCGAGGGCAACTTATAGGCGGAAGGAGAGGCCGAGGGGGTGCTGGGGTCGGCCAGACCACCCCCTGGCGCGGGCCAAGCCTGGCCGCGCGGCCAGGTGGTGTGGCCGGCCCCTGGCCCCTCTCCGTCTCGTATTCTGGCACTTGATCCCTTCCGGAAAAATAGGCACTTTGGCTTTTATCCCGTCCAATTCCGAGAATATTCATTTTCTGACTTTCCTGGAACCAAAAACAGCAGAAAACAGGCAGCTGGCACTGTGGCTCTTGTTAATAGGTTAGTCCAAGAAATCATATGAAAAGTACTCCAAAGTTGGAACAAAACACAAGAAAGTGGATAAAACTAAGCATGGAACATAAAAAATTATAGATACATTTACAATGTATCAGGTACACATCAATGTCGTTGACGGGTTGCTTCGGGCCTTGGATGAGCACTGGCATCATAATGAACTTTCGCTTCATGCACAACCAAGGAGGAAGGTTATAGATACACAGAGTCACAGGCCAGGTGCTATGACTGCAGCTCTGCTCCCCAAAAGGAATCATGCCATCTGTACTTAGACCAAACCATAAGTTCCTCGCATCACCTGCAAAGTCTGGAAACTCTCTCTCGATTTTTCTCCACTGCGACCCATCAGCGGGGTGTCTCAACATCTCGTCTTTCTTACGGTCTTCCATGTGCCATCGCAACAACTTGGCATGTTCTTTGTTCCTAAATAAACGTTTCAACTGTGGTATTATAGGAGCATACCACATTACCTTGGCAGGAACCCTCTTCATGCAGCGCTCGCCCTCAACATCACCAGGGTCATCTCGTCTTATCTTATACCGCAATGCAGTGCATACTGGGCATGCATCCAAATTCTCGTACTCCTCGCCGCGGTAGAGGATACAGTCATTAATGCATGCATATATCTTCTGCACCTCTAATCCTAGAGGGCAGACAACCTTCTTTGCTTCGTAGGTACTGGCGGGCAGTTCGTTATCCTTTGGAAGCAACTTCTTCATTATTTTCAGCAACTTTTCAAATCCTTTGTCAGTCACACCGTTCTCTGCCTTCCATTGCAGCAATTCCAGTGTGCTACCCAGTTTTTTGTGCCCATCTTCACAATTTGGGTACAACAATTTGTTGTGATCCTCTAACATCTTCTTGAACTTTAACCTCTCCCTTTCAGTTACACATTCTTCCTGGGCATCAGGAATGGCCCGACTAAGATCATCATCGGGCAGATCTGATGCCCGTTCTTCATCTTTGTAGCATCCCATCTGTCTAACATATGTAATGCTACATGTTCTAGTAATATAATTGCTACTTTCTACATATAATTGTTGCATCATAATTATATCATGCTCATGTCATCATGCCACCTTGCATTTGAGCATCATATAAAACCCTTTTCTTTTGGTTCTTATCTCATATGCATTATTAGTTGTATTTGCCTTTTGATATATTGTATTTGGTTCTTGATAAATGCTTGATGCCCAAGTTGAGTTGGGGCATATCTTTTATTCCACTTCACCACCTTTTCCTTGTCACCACCTTATAATTCCACCATCCTAATTATCCATGAGCTTTTACACTTTTCCTTTGGCATTTAAATCTACCTCATGTGGGTTGGGATGGATCCACTTCTATTTTCCACATGCCCTCACACTAGCATCATGTTATTTCCACATTATTAATATGTGGAGCCACCTTTGCATGCTTTGTGAGTGGAACCCCTTTTTCTAGTTTCCATATGGATTATTATGAATGTATGCTCATGTTGGAATATTTTTTAGACTATTAAACATCTAGTGGAACATACACACTAGCAAGTCCAAATTATATTCAAATATGATCATCTCCATCTACTCCCCATGGAACCTCCTTCTATTTTCCTTTAGCTTGACCTTACTCCATATTTTGGAATGCATGTGTATAAATGCCATGATTATTATTTTGTTTTCACAAGATTAGACATGGCATTTAATGCCCATGCATGGGCCATGCAACAAGCCTCACCATTCCATTCTTTTGGTTTTAACTTTGATTTTTGAGTGGATCTTATCTTTTGAGCTCTCTTTTCTCTCAAACCTCCTCATCTTGAACTTTGTTTCCTTGCTATGTGCATCAAGCCTAATCCCTCTCTTTATCTATCACCCCATCCATGCATGATCATGTGAGATCATTTCCATAAACCCCATCTCTCTCTCTCTCTTTCTTGTGTTTCTCTTCACCATCACTTTGTGCTCAACCAAAACCCTCACCTCACCATCTTATTCCACTTTTGCTTGATCTTGGTGGATCACCACCAAACCCTAAACCCACCCCTTGCATGATCTAGTTAAAACCCTAACTCCACCTTACCCTAACTTTCACCACACCACCACCCCATGATCTACCCTCCATGCCGAGGCACCACCCTAGCCTGGCCATAACTACCCTCTCTAACCCTAACCACCCTAGACCGAGCCAAGCTACCCTCCAACCCTAGCTAAACCCGACCCTCTCTCTCTTTCTCTCTGCCAGCCAGGCCCCACACCCGAGCCAGCCCCTTCCTTCCCTTGGCCGGCCCCAGCTGCAGCCCCTCTGCCTGCCTTGCCCTTCCACGTCGAGCACGTGAGGAGGAGGAGAAGAAAAAGTGGCTGAAGCCACCTTTTCCACCCCGAGCCTCCCCACGGCATTCCCCTCTCCCTCTCTGCTTATCTACCTACTCCCTCTCTCTCTCGCCTGTTTGCAGCCCCAGATCCCCAAGGCCTCGCCTCTGCTTCCTCCCTTCTCCCCCTGCCACCTCTCTTCTCCAACTCCGGCCACCACCTCGGCATCCACCACCATCCTCTGGATTAGGCGGCGGGCGCGGTTGTGGAGGTGTCGGGGAAGACCGTGGCGATCCTCTGCGTCGCCCCGTACATAGCAGCGAGGAGGAAGAAGCCCCTGTACCGCGGAACGCCGACGAGGATGACTACGAAACCCTAGCTCCGGCCGCCTGCAACGTTGCCGATCTGCTGCTCCCCGGCCCGATCCACCACCGCTGTGGCATCCCGCTAAAATCACTACCAGAAAATCGCTTGAATTGTCTACTACTTTGTGCATCACCATGACATCATCATGAATGTTTGTTCATAAAAGTACTTTTATAAAACCCTATTTTGTTTTCTAATTAGTCCTCCTTTAATTTCAAATTATAAAAGCAGGTCTTCATAGATATTTTATTTGCCTAAAAACAAATTACAAAAGTCTGTTTTAAAATAAAATAAAAGTTTAAGTTTTTATTAGGGGAGGCAGCCGGCCAAGCCCAAAGGCCCAGCCAGCCAGCCTACTACCCCTATCAAAGCAAGACCCTAGCTAATCCTAGCCCCACATCTAACCAAACCCTAATTCTACCCACACCCCAGCCGCACAGCTCCAACTCCCGCTGCCGCCCTGTCGCTTCCGCCTGCACGCACGCCACACCTTCCCCAACACCCACCTACCGCGGGTAGCCAGCCCACTCAACACGTCACCCCACCCCCACCCACGTGGCCCACTCCCGCAACACCTACCCCGTCCACGTTCCCCTCACCCCTCTCCTTCTCTCTGCGCGTTTCTCCCAGCCCCCGACGCCATCGCCTACCACCGCCGCCGGGCCGCCCGTTTTCCTCGCCCAGGTCCCCGCCGGCCCGCCTCCCCGTGTGGCGCCGCTGTCCCAAGCCCTCCTATGAGCCGCCCCGTCCTCATGGCGCTCGCCCGCAGGCCTCGCCGCCTCCCCCCCCCCCCCCCCGCCTCAACACGCTCCGGCCGACCGTCCTGCGTCCTCTCCTTCGCCGCGGGGGCCCCCGCCGCTGTCATCCGCGAGCGCTGCCACCGCTGCCGACCGGGTCAACCGCGCCTCTCCCTTGGGCCGAGCTCCTCTCCGCCGCCCCCAGGCGCGACCTCGCCGGCCCGCTCCGCCGTGCTTCTCCACCAACCCCTCCGCCCTCCTCCAGGCCAGTCACCGTCGCGGCGGTTCCCCTCGCCTCCATCCCCTCCGGCCATCGTCCCGGACCCCGCTGGCCGCGCATCCGCGGCGGCCTCCGCCCAGCCTCTGTGTGCTGCCGTCACCTCCCCGTCACGCTCGCCCGACCTCCTCTGCCGGCCTCCGTTCACCTTCCTCGACCGCGCCTCCCTCGACCGCGCCTTCCTCGGCCTCGCCCTCCGACGCACGAGCCCCGCCGCCTGGGCGCTCCTCGCCGCCTCCGCGCTCTCTGCCCCGACCTGTTCCGCGGCCTCGCGTCGTTTTCCCCTGGCCGTTATTGCAAGTACTTGTGTGTGTGTGCTAGGACGGTGGTGCTTGGTCTGCATCGTGTGTTGTAAACCTTTCTTCCACCGTGTGTTGGCGTAACCTTCGCGTCGACCAGATCTGCGGAGTACCAAGTCCGACCCAACCACCTGCGCCTCATTCCAAGATAATCGCCGGGAACCACAAGACCTACGCCACGAGAAGTAACCGCCACGACGCCAAGTTCGGCCGACGACAAGATCGACACGAGTCGAGACCCGGGGGAACTATGCAAGACCACGGCGCTGGACCCGAAGACCGAACCTCGACACGCCAAGTTCGCCGAGACCCCCGTACCCGAAGGCCTTCGACGCGGAACCCCAAGATCTTCTCCTGGAGCGACAAGGTCTTCTTCACGGAACGCCAAGACCAGCTACCCGAAGACCACGGACCCGGAGAATCCCCGGACGACGAGCTCTTCCACCTAAACCGACCACAGATGCGATAAGTACTTCTTCTCGGATTCGATGCCCGAGGACCGGACGCCAAGATCGCCATGGGACGCCAAGTTCTTCTTACCGAACGTCAAGACCGACCCGAGATGCGGACCTGACAAGACCTTCGCAACGACAAGATCGACACCGACCAGGGCAAATCCGATGCGCCCCCACGCCAAACCAAGTCCTTCTTCCCGGATGCGACAAGATCTACTTCCGTTGTCCGAGACCGATCCCGTCGAACCGTTTCCGCCCCCGTCGAACCCTGTCGAACCCCGAACCCCTCGGAGCCCAAGTTCGCCGAACCCTAATGTGATTCCCTATCCGAGGCCCCCATTATTTTTTATAATAATAACATTATCACTTCTTGCACATTAAATGGTTCATATTCGCATCGCATCATGTGGGTTTGGGGGCATTATGCCGATTCACATCATAATTAAATATGGCGTCTATATGAGGGCTTTTCTAGTCTTATTCCGGACTCCATTTAAATTGGTATAGCGAACCGATGCCATGTTTCACCCTGTTAATACAACATTTAAATTGCGGGGTGGTTAAATAACTCGAACCGTTTAATTAATTGTCGGGACCCCGGTTCCGCTTAAACTGCCTTCTTGCACCGCATCTGCATCATCTCATAAGCATGCCGGATCTTTTGCGTAGTATTAAATATTGCATCCGGTGTTTCTTCTAGTGTTTGCTTCTTCGCGGATTAGGCCGATGAGTTGATGCGAGTATCGACAAGTTCTCCGGATATGATCCTTCGACAGTGTTTCCCAGGCGAGCATCTCTTCCCCTTCTACCTATTTTGCATTTTTAGTCTTTATTTCCTCCTATTGATCTATTGCTATCCGTGTCGCGATGCTTTAGTTTCCGTGCACCAGTTATATCCTGTGCAGCCCCTATATTGCCTTGGACACATCCTATTACCCGTGTTTGGTAGATAGCTGGCCTTGCGAGTCGTAGTTGCTTGCTCATGTGCGATCTCGTGTTGTCAAGTACCACAGTTGTTGAAATGATGGCAGATGTTTAATGGTGGAGATGCTTATTGGTGGAGATGATCATGACTTTAAATACAACTATTAAAATGCTAGATATAACTAATGCAGAGGCATCGGTGGGCAATAGATGTTATTTGGTTCTTCCATGCTCACTTGTGTCCCGTAGGACTCCGAGTACTTGATACCTGTTCCTTGATTTTTCGTACTATCCACATCCGGGAGGCCTTATGGACCCCCCTGAGCCAGAGCTTGATTCATTTCTATTTCTTGGGGCCACAAAGTAGTTTGGGGATTTATTACTATCATGTACTTATGCCATGTTACTGCTTTATTTAAGATTGTGCGTGGAGCACCTGTACTGTTTTGGATCGCGCCACGTTTTCCCGGTATCGACAAGCCCAGTCACACTTTCGGGTTCCCACTCGTTTACAGCCGTCGTCGCAAACCCTGGGTCCGTTCCGGAGCCGGCCAACTTCGTTGCGGGTAGCTTAGTGGGGTGGCCCCCTGAAATATTTCTGAATCCTGTGATCGCTTTGTCGTGAATGCCTCATTGGGTTTTGAGTTGGTTTTTCCGAGGTTGATTGAGTGTGTGTTGCTATTTGTGCACCCCTGCAGGATAAAACTTTCTGAAAGCCGTGTCCGCGGTTATGGACGACTTGGAGCACAGTATCTCAATCATAGACAAACATAACTAAAGTAGTGCTATAAATTTGACTTAATTATATCTGACTAGTAATCAGCTTCACCATAACGGAATGTATATTAAAAATGCCAACCACTGGGGGACCTGGATTGTTTTGTTATACCTGCCTAGTAAGTATTGCAACTCCAATGGAATGTGATAAAAGTGTCAACAACTGTTGGGTTTTGGGATTCCTCAAGCCAATTATATCTGGCTAGTAACTGTTCCAACTACAACGGAATGTTAACTAAAACTGCCCACTACTTATGCTATCAGGATAACTCATGCTATCTATATCTGATTAGTAAGAGCTTCAACTATAACGGAATCAGTAAAATTGCCCACTGTGTGAGTTCCTCGGTTCGACTTCCTCGTTTGGTCTCGAGGGGGAACAACCAGGATGGGTTTGTTTGGTGATAGCTTCAGGTTGGATTCAAATAGGTCTCTCTTATCCCTCTCTAATAACCGCCAGTTGAATCGAGTCTCTATAGGTTGTTTAGTGCCGCTGCGCTGCCGCTTCAGCCCACCATACCTATGTAGGCGAGAGCCGCCGAATTCTAGCCTTGCCGTGTACTGGCATCGGTACTGACGCTCCTCTTTTTCCTTTGCCCTTTGTCGGCACCCCTTTTGTTTTAGCAGGTTTGAGATCGACGTCGTTAGCAGGGTTACCCTTCCGGCTTGGCCTGGGCAGGGTTATGGACGCCATTGGTTATTCTTCAGGGCTCTTAGCCCCATTTGCATCTTGTCCATAGTCGGACGCTCTATCGTTTTCAAGGTGATTTGGGATCTTTGTATTGTATATCTGTATTCTTGACTCATGCAGTCATTGTTGTATATTTATGTTCTCTGGGTTCTATCGTGGACTAATGTGTAATGGTATTACTTCGTTTTCCACCCACACGAAAGTGCCTGGTGGGCGTCCTTGAATCGTTTCTATGCGGGTTTGGCGGAAAGGGCTAAAACTTGCATAGGGCCGATTTGAGGGTGTTACAACCACCGACCACCTCGCGGTGAGCCAACCTCCCTCCTAGACACCCCTCTCTCGCCCGGTCCCCCTGCTCTCGCCGGACTTTGTGCCGAGCGCTCTCTGTGCGCCGGCGTGCACGAGCGTCTGCTCGTCGCCGCGCCTCGCAGCAGCCTATCTAGCCGCCTACCGCCCTCCTGTCAACATCCCTCTCCCTACCGCAGCGGCTCCGCCTCTCTGTGCGCACGCCGTGGGTCGCGGGTTCGATTCCCCGCGCCGCGCACCGTCCCTGTCGAGCACAGTCCGTTTGTCAGTTTCGTCAGGAAGAAAAACAGTACCGCTGGCAACTTTCCAAATAACCCCCAAACCTTTTTACTGCTCAACCCGCGGTCCAGCCCAGTCCCACATGTCAGCCTCTCAGCCTTTTTGCAAAGAGGTATCCCAGTGTCCAGAACCTCAACCCGCGCTCCCTCCAGGGCCCACCTGTCGGTGGCTACGTCCGTTTTACAGAAAGGCACCTGCGATTCCTTTGACTCAACCAGCAGTCCCCCGGATCCGCCACGTGTCCAGCCCCGGCTGGCGCACACGCGCGGTGGGCCCATAGTCCCCGGTCCCGCTTGTCACTCTCTGTGGCTAGGTCAACTCGCGGTGAGAAAAGGTTCCGCGTGCCGATTCCGCCCAGTCAGCACCGGCCCCACCCGTCAGCGTCTGGGGCTAGTTGTGGCTGAGTAGAAAAAGTCTGTCTGCTTTTCTGTTTTAATAAAACCATTTCAGAAATGTTTAAATATGATTTTAATTCTGTTTTTATTAACTTTTAATTTGTAAATCCAAATAATACAAATGATATATGTTTTTGAATCAGAAAAATGTGAGGATTTTAAATCTGCCATTCAGAATATTATTTGAGCATTTTAAATTTTTGGGATAATTAAAATTACAATAAAATGCCCTTTTCTTAATTAACTAATAACTTTAGTTTTATAACTCCAAATTTGATAAATAATATGTCTAAATCGATCAGCGCGATGAGCCCGTTCTATTTATGCATTCCTTGTTCTGAATTGAAGCATGCACCATGTCATTATTAAAAATCAGAACTGGTTATGGCAATAAAACTTGACCAAATAAATAATCAAATGCTTTAATTTTGTACCCCACACCTCACCATGCCATGCTACATTATTGCCATGTAAATTGCGCATCATTCATCATGGCATGCTTGTTTGCTTGTCGCATTTTAATTCGTATGCGTGTGCACTTTATTTATGTTGGCCCTTGTTTGTTTGGTTCTTTTTCGAATACACGCCGAGCAGGAGAAATATCAGGAATCCTAGGAGTACTACCCAGATCCATCTCTCGCTTCAACTTAGCTGCCAGGCAAGCACTACCACATGCTTGCATACATATAGTACCTATTGCCTCTATCTTATTCTTGCATCATTGAGTCGCGATTGCATTAAATTGAATCCCAAGTACCACATATCCTTTACTTTTAAACCCCATTGAAGCTTGTTCCGCCATCCCATGAGCCATTACTACATGAGTTTTTCGAGCCATGCGAGTCGTAGAACAGCATGTGTAGGGTATGTGAGTGTCTGATGGATAACGAGGTACCTAAACAACTTAACCTGAGTAGTAATGGGATAACTAATGAAAGAGGCACCGGTGGGCAATATCTGCTATTTGGTTTTTCATGCTCACTTGTGTCCCGTAGGACCCCGAGTACTTGATTCCTGTTCCTTGACTATTCGCACTATCCACATCCGGGAGGCCTTATGGACCCCCCTGAGCCAGAGCTTGATTCATTTCTATTTCTTGGGGCCACAAACTAGTTTGGGGATTTATTACTATCCTGTACTTATGCCATGTTACTGTTTATTAAGATTGTGCGTGGAGCACCTGTACTGTTTTGGATTGCGGAGTGTTTTCGCGGTATTGACAAGCCTAGTCACATTTTCGGGTTCCCAGTTGTTTACAACCATTGGCGCAAACCTTGGGTCCGTCTCGGAGTCGGCCAACTTTGTTGCGGGTAGCTTAATGGGGTGGCCCCCTGAAATATTTTATGGATCCTGTGATCGCTTTGTCGTGAATGCCTCGTTGGGTTTTGAGTTGGTTTTTCCGAGGTTGATCGAGTGTGTGTTGCTATTTGTGCACCCCTGCAGGGTAAATTTTTCTGAAAACCGTGTCCGCGGTTATGGACGACTTGGAGCACAGTTTCTCGATCATAGACGAGTATAACTAAAGTACAGCTTTTAACCTGACTAAATACCTGACTAGTAAATAGTGCAATACTCATGGAATGGTTAATAAAATGGCCAACGGAGAGGTTGTTCATCCGCTTTCTCGTTGTTAAGCGAGAAGGAGGATGGATCTGTTAATTATAATGTTATAACTATTGTTCCTAATTAACGGACATCCGTCTATCATTGGTTAGGCGGATGGTTAGCGAGTATCTATAGGCTTGTTAGTTTTTATCTTTTGCTGTAATTGCGTCACCCCAGGTATGTCCCCTTTAGAGGCATAAAGACTTGCTGAGTACCCCTAGGGTCTCACACGATAAATTGTTTGATTCAGATGAACAGGTGTACTCGCAAGATGGATACTGGGTGGAGGAGACAGATGATGTTGGCAACAATCACTTGGTGTAGAGATTCCGGGGATGGGGATCCGCGAGATCTGTGGGAGGGATGTGTTTATTTATGTGGCATCTTATGCCGATTTGCTTCTTATCTGTACTCAGATCTTGACTTCCTTTTCCGCCTGATACTCTGTTGATTGATGTATGAGGATCTATCCTAAAATATTATCTCTATCTAGGATATTTGGATCTTGCCGTATGGTGTTGCAATATATTTCTATTTCTTTTAGATGGTATGGCTCTGAGAACAGTGGTATGGTGGCTTGCATACATACTCACTTGTGTATGTAGTTGATCCCTTCGCCTACCGACTACGCCGCTCGTTCTTGTCCTGATGTTCTGGAAGTGGTTAGGACGGCCGATGGGTCTACCTGTGGGTCGCCCCTGGGCCCCCACCGTACTATTTTAACCACTTTCGCTCATCCAGGCATGCAACTTAGAGCGTAGTTTACCGAGTAGTTACAATCTTCTTCTTCATCATTGTCTTCCATTGTAGTGCCATCGTATTCAAGGTAGTCGTTGTCATTCTCTTCTTCTTCGTTGTCTTCCATCATAACCCCTCTTTCTCCGTGCTTGGTCCAATAATTATAGCCGGTCATGAAACCGGACCGAAACAGGTGGCTGTGAAGGACTCTTGAGAAAGAGTATTCTTTATGATTTCGACAGACACCACATGGACAAGACATAAAACCATTCCGCTTGTTTGCCTCGGCCACAAGAAGAAAAGAATGCACGCCTTTAATGAACTCGTTAGAGAGTCGGTCAGCGTACATCCATTGTCGGCTTATCTGCATTATATAATTAATTAAGTACATCAAACATAATCATAAGTAATTAGTACTAATCTAAAAAAACAAAATTAAAGCCAACAACCGGGACTAAAGATATGATGAACCTTTAGTCTTGGTTGGAGGCATCAACCGGGACTTAATGTGGATGTGGAGAAAACATGTCGACACTATGTCCTCAGTGGGCAGCACTAAGCCAGTAAATTAAATGACTCTACTATTTTGGATGGGTGGCAGCATAATCATAATTAATTAGTACTAATCTAAAAAACAAAATTAAAATCAGCAACCGGGACTAAAGATATGATGAACCTTTAGTCCCGGTTGGAGGCACCAACCGGGACTAAATGTGGATGTGGAGACAACATGTCGACACTATGTCCTTAGTGGGAAGCACTAAGCCAGTAAATTAAATGCCGACACTATTTTGGGTGGGTGGCAGCACTATGCCAGGGTGAGTGTGTCGACATTATGTCATCAGTGCCCGACACTATGTTGTGCTGCTTAATCTATAAATAGGTATGCATTCTTGTGAAGAACTGCAAGATGGTGTACGAGACCAGGGACACCACTACGGCGGAGCTTCTCGAAGATGTCTTAGGACCTCGTCCTCAAACATCTTCGAGGAGCTCACCGTAGAGGCACTCTCTAATATGTGAAATTAGTTAGCTCCACCAGCATACTGATCTAGCTAGAGAAGATATAAATCGAAAGATGGTGTGGGAGAGCAGGGACACCACTACGGCAGAGCTTCTCGAAGATGTCTTAGGATCCCGTCCTCAGACATCTTCGAGGAGCTCATCATAGAGGCACTCCCTAATATGTGAATTGTGATGTCTTCTTATCAAACTTTTATGAATTAACCTTATCTTTGTTACAATTTTTTCAATTTGTTGAACGTAGGTAGAGAAAGAAGGATATTTTGCCCAGCTAGCTAGTTAGAATGATGAACTCACGCATCTGTGTGCTTCTAAAATCAAATTTCGAGACTATGTGCCAAAACAAGATGTATATAGTTAGAATCCACATATTGTGATATTTACCTTAGAGTTCCTTACATTAATACAAGATAGATAGAATCTAAACATCGACCTCATGCTATCATTGCAAAAATTACTACCAAACTAAATCCACAAATCCATCTATAAGATAGAGCATGAAATGAGCTAATATAGCAATGAGAGTTCAAAGGATGAAGTTTCTCACCTTTTAGAACCTTTGGATAGATGAGGCACCACAAAATATAGACAAATCTTGAGGAAAAAAAGGGCATGAACTCGAGCTTGAAGCAAGAGAGAGAGAGAGAGAGAGAGAGAGAGAGAGAGAGCCACCAGCTTGAATGGTGGCTCGGGCAGGGGAAGAAGATATAGCCAGACCTTTAGCCCCGGTTTGTGTCTAGAACCGAGGCTAAAGGTCCACTTTTAGCCCCAGGTCGTATAACAAACTGGAACTAAAGGGTCTGGCGCCCGACCTGGCCTGCCTGAAACCCTTTAGCCCCGGTTTGTTGCACGACCCGGGACTAAAGGTCCCGTTCGAACCGGGGCTAGTGTCTGCCACCCCCTGTGGCCAGTTCTAGCCGTTGCACCGGGGCATTACTCCCGGTTTATAGCAAAACCGAGGCTAATACCCCTAGACCAAAGGTCTGTTTTCTACTAGTGATATGAAGTAATCAAAAGATCATCTTATCCAATACACAGTGGCATGGCAGAAAAAAGCGATGGAACCATGCAAAGAAGGTTTCCATCGTATATACGAATTGGATTGTGTTGTCCAACCGTTTGAATTTTGTGCTATGCAATAAACATCTAGAGACATTTTTTCTGTTGCAGTGTGAGGACATGGGACAAATCTATATTTTATGAAAGAACATCTTAAGGAGGTGGTTAACCTGGAATGAGGTAGTACTCTAAAACTTTTTAAACCAATATATTTATAATATTGTGCTTGAAGATTTGTGTTTTAAAGCCTTACAACTATTACTTCCATACCAGATAAGGCCCGGTCAAATCGTCCCTCGGCCCCTCCCCTGATTATCTATTTGCTTTTAGAGACAATCCTTTGATCTCAGCTCGGTTGGTGTCGCATTTGCTTGATCTTGTGGCCAAATCTTAATGTGATGTTTGCAAAAAGATTTGAATGATCACTTATAATTATGAGTGACCTATGACACACTTTTTACATGCACCTGATCGTTTTTAAAAATATCCATAATCTCGATTGTGCCTTTTCAAATGTGCAGGAGTCGATGAAGCTAAGTTAAGATGGAAACCAATTTTGTTTTAATGGTATGGAGTTTTTGGTGTGCCTCTTAAATCTACACTATCCAGGTTGCCACCAACTATGAGTTCCGTGTACACAATGGAGGTCAGGGGTATATTGTTGTAAGAAATCTATTGCATTGAGTTGTAGCTGCAACTAAGGTAGATACCGAGGATAACAAGCTTCATAGTATTGGTTTAGACCCCAAGTATCTTTATGAGCGAAGCTAGGAGTACGACCGTGCTAAAGTGTAATGGCCCAACTCCCAAGGCTTCTAGCATCCAGCGAGCATGTAAGTAGTGTGTAGAAATTAAGAAGATATCATTTGAAAGTCCCCAACAAGATACTTGATCATGAAATTTATTTCTTATAAAAAATAACATGATAGTTAGTCTCTGTAACTGATTTACTACCCTGTAAGACAAAATTCTCCGGCATGTGGTTAGATTGACCCACACCTTGCCATGTACCTATTTTAGTCAATGATGTAACTTAGATTATCTACTACTAATAAAGAGGTATATATGTGGTAATAAAAAGAGTAGAATCTTAGTCACTATAATAAGAGATAATAGTTGAGTCAGAATGTTTTCAAATATATTTTAAACTAAGTAGCATTTTTTAGGTGTTTTGTGGTACCCTAAAATAAATTACAACCCTTTATTTTCGTCCATCCAATGGACTACAGCAAATCATACTTGTGCCAAATAGATGACAAGTACTAATCATACTTCTGTCTCATTTTACCACCGAACCGAAAAAGGCCTTAAACGGGCCCAGGCCCAGAAGAGACAAGTATGTGCGACGTGCTGGCGTTGGGATTTTTCTAAACCTAACCTGCTCGACCGAGTGAAACATGTGTCCTGCGTTGGGATATTTGTGTACCATCCTAGGATCCGTCTCCCAGATCATGAGATCAACTAGGGTGCTCCCTCATTTACGTTCTTAGTTAGTTTTCCGTGGAGATTGGAACAAACGGATCCGCAGTATAATAATCACCCCTATATTTAGGAAACTAATTAATTCCCAGTAATTATTTATTGATTTGCTCCAATCTTATTCCTTCAGGCTATGTTCAGTTGCTAGGGAATCTTTCCCCGTAAGGAACTAACCCCTGCAGGGATTGAGTTGCTAGGGAATCTTTCCCCGTAAGGAACTAACCCCTGCAGGGATTGAGTGATCACCCAAACCCCCGGTGGGATTGAATCTCCGTCACTTACATATTCCCTGCCACTAAATATGCATTCGGTTAATCTCAACCACGCACCAACTCCAAATAAATTTTGACTCAAATAATTTGAAAAGCATATCAAGTATTTCTGGAAAAAATTGGTACAGTTTCTAAACTAGAAAAATGCTTCTCACTCGGCCCAAAAGTAAACAAGATAACCGAAATTTCGGTTTCTTGCCGGAATTTCATCACTAGATGGATCAAATTAGACTGACCATGAATAAAAAACAAAAAATAGATACTATTCTAAGTCCTTCAATTCTCTCTGATCTTTTAGACCGCCAGCGATTTCTTTGTGGGCAACCCGTGCGCTGCGGGTCCGTTCGTGCACGCTCAAGGTCGGCCGTGCCGCGATGCACAAGAAAGTTTCGCTGGCCTAGCACAGTGCGCCCAGGCATCGGGGCACAGGGCTCCCTCCCCGCTGCTTGCTGCTGCCATGCCATCGTAATAATCCATGTGTATATCGCTTTCAGAAATAGAAACACCAGGGCAGCTTGACATCATACTTTTGATATTCATTTCGGCAGTCTACGCCTCGGAGAAATGATATTGAAATGATATTAGCCATCACAAACATCTGCAAGATGTAAAACAAGTACTATGTAAAGCAGGGTAATCAAAGACTGGTATATCATTTGACATGTTAAGCTGTAACGTCTTAAATAATACTGTCGACTGGTATAAGATCAGATACTCACCAGAATATAAAAGATAGATTAATGCACACTAAACTGGATGTTTCCTCAAATCACAAGCCGCCTGGTATATGAAAAAAAAGAGATAATAAATAATATGCATATTATACAAGAAATACATTTGGCAGAAGAGTATAGATAAGAATTGTTTCCAGGAGCAAACAAATAATAATTTGAATGCAGTTACATTTGTCTTTGGAATTCCATCTCTCATAGAATGCCTTCGGCTCTTCTTACATGGAGCACCTCTTGGTTTAATCGGTAATGGATCTAGGACTTTGCCGATGAAAGCTTGTTGCGAGCCTGAAAAATATGCAGGCAAAGGAACAAATGTTCCTAATTCTATATTGCCGTCCCTCTTGCCGGACTAACCATTCTCAGGGTCTTAAAAAATCTATCACTCTATTTGTTTCCTCCATGCTCAATGAAGCTTTCTACAAAGATGTATTAGCCATGTTGCGAAGTCAGCGGTACCGATCCATCTGTTCAGTCCAAACATGGCTATGGGCATTCCTCTCAGGTTTGAACGCATCTTTAGCTTACATCGTCCATCTCACGGCAACACAGCAACGAGGTATGTCACGCATGCCCAAGCGTTTGAGAACACGGGACACGTGTGCACATGGGATTTCCTCACGCTCCATCTTCCAACAATGGCAGTTCAAACTCTGTAGAACTGTCTCGGCAAAGACACATGTCACATTATATTGTCCCCATTCACTGGATACAATAAACCTGATCAAAGAGCCATCTTCCTGGTTCATCTTACCGGTCTCCCATCCCGCAGATTTAATGATATCTTCACCATCTTAAACATTTCAGTACTTTTGGGACACGTACAGCTTATTCTTTGTCACCAAATACAATCAGTTATGCATTTCAACATGATACAACAACTCTCGAGGTGGAAAAAAATTATGTGCTATTGATCCAACTTTATTTACTTAACGATCTATGCAGAGAAGTGTCTGCAGTTTAAGAGGTTTGTGAAACCCCTGTGCTGTCAACCAAACTTCATTAACTGAAAATGTACTGTAAATCTTGGAAGTTCTGTAGCCACATAGAGGTTTTCTACACCAACCATATTGGAGTTTTATTTTCTTCTTTGTTAAAAGTAAGTGACAAATTAGATTCAATTTATTTAGGTTTAGAAACCAACGAAAACACAAGACATCAGGGGCTGTGTGGAATCTGATCCGATTGTGACAATCATGCATTCCTAAGCTGCATTAGGTGCTCTATGCATTAAGTGCTCTATGTATTAGGTGCTCTATGTACACAGATCTGATTGTCACAATCATGCATTCCAAATAATAAATACAAACTATGTATTAGGTGCTCTATGTACCACAATCATGCATTCCAAATAATACACACAAACTATGGATTGTCACAATCCTATATCCAACTGCAAGATTACGTGCTCTATGTACCACCATCAAATCAGCATTCCGTGTTCATGAGTAATACGCACAAACTAAGAACTAACAGGGGCAAAACATACCACGGACCATAGCCATGGAGTTGCTATTAGAGACAGCGGGAGAGAGTAGGTACGATGGAAGAGAACACGTACGTATCGTCTCTGCCGGAGATTGGGGCAGAGGTGTTGAGCGGGTCGGCGCAATCTCTGCGTCCGCGGCGGCTGCGGCGGCTCCGGCGGCGTCGAGGTGCTGGCCATGTGCCAGGTGCAAGGGGTGGTCGCGAGTCAAGTAGAGGCGGCGGCGGCGTGGACGTCGCGGTGACGACTGCTTGGAGGCCGAGGAGGCGACGGCCGTGTACTGCAGGCGGCGGAATACGATAGAATGCGCTCCCGAGTCTCGACCGGATCTCAGCCTTTTCTTTGGATCATTTCTTTCTGAGACTAAGTTAACTTAGGGAAACATGGGCCTGTTGGGCCTAATCTCAACCGGTAAATCACAGCCGTTTATGCAAACCATACTTATGCCCCTGGTGTCACCGGTAAAAGGTACCCTAAAACAGACCGTATTTTTTTGTGAAGGGAGCATATGCACTTGGGACGAAAAGTGGATTTCTATTATTGTTTTCCTAATAATATGAGTTTTTATGTGTATTTTGTTAACCCGTGCGGCAAAAATATTTTGAGAAACCTTAACAAGCGCACGGGTATTCAGCTAGTAGTATTAATGTTCGACTTAAAATAGGTGTGCGCCTTATTATGCGACACCTGTAATAAGCTGAGTCATCTCATCGTGGCCTCAAACAGATCACATGTCAGCTTCGTGTACCTTCGGACCTACCCCTCCTCGCCGGGCACAGATCCGTGTCTGTAATTCCAATTGGCAATCCTTTGTGTGGAATCGTCACGCGTGCAACCGTGCAGGTACGATCCCTTACGGCTGAGACAAGTTTCCCTTCTCGATCTCCCTTTCAATCGATGCAAATCTGGAACTCCTCGTGACTTTCACAGGCCGCATCTTGATTTGATTCTGTTTGCGTCGCATCTCAAGAAGGAAGGGCGATAGAACAGAATTGCATCTGCCTGATCTTATCTTTCCAATGCTGTTCATTTGTGGATCGCACGAGTCATGAGGATTGTTGCCCGGCACTGGCAGTCGTAGATTTCTATTTCCACTCTCTTTAGCCGAAAGTAATACCGTCGAACAATTTCTGGATACACCTCTTGTATTTCTGGCCAAAGTAGGCTGAAAATTCATAGTTGTAGCGATTGTTTTGGAATTTATAGATGCAAGATTGGGATTAAAGCTAGTTTTATGTTGCTCACGCATAGAGAGTAGAATCCTCTGAAGTCCGAACTCGAAGTTATGGCCAGCCCAATGCTCTTTTCCAAGTGCAGTAGGAGAGCTGCTGCCTTTGTACCAAACTTTTAGGGAAACATCTAAATTTAATCTTTGATATTTCCACAAATAGGAAGCATAACTCCATTATCACGAACTGCGGTACAGAAAGGCAGAAAGCAACAGATGAGTGCTTCTGGATACTGATTTCTTCTTATACTTCTGAATACAAAGTACAGATGGGTGCTTCTGAATACAAAATAGAGATGCATATTATGAAGATGATATGCCATTCGTGCTGCATGGTCCTCAAAATTATCCCTGGAGGAATGTCACATTGATAGAACACCGTTTGTAGTTTCCTTTGTTGTTCCTTATATATTAGTTTTTTTTTAGATAACAGGCCAAAAGGCCTGGCGTCAAATTAATAACGCCAGAACGGTGACAAGGATACAAAGTGCTGAACCAAGCTTACAACGACGAACTGCACACACCCACAAAACCATAGAGATTACAACCGAGGGGGGAAGAGCGCTAACGAGCTACTCTGGCGACGCTGAGAACTAGCAGGGCGGGCAAAGGTGTCGGGCCGAAGCTCACCCTAGCGGACAGACCGGCACACCAACACACGCTGCACACAGTAAACACGGGCAGAGGAGTCGGGCCGAAGCTCACCCTAGGGTCCAAGCCGGCTCACCAACACACGCTGCACACCGCCGAGACACGGACAGCTCGAACGGAGACCGCCACTAGAAGCACACCTTCTGCCCGTGCCGATTTAGAGCTCCAAGGTCAGCTGAAGACGCAAGACACGCTGCAAGCTTTGCTGAAGAACGCCCGATGAAGAACCAACGCAGAGGCACCGAAACTTCGCTGGACAACCTTCGGATAGCCACACGCCATGAGCTCCAAGGCAGCGTCTTCAAGAAGAGCATGACGCCAAGCGCCGCCACTGCCCGATCCGAGGATCTTAGGTTTTCACCCGGAGTCCGCAGAAAGAGGAAGACGCCACACCAACGCCTTCAGAAAGGGAACGGCGTCCACGGACGTCGTCGTCGTGGCCCAACGGGCAAGGGTTTCCCCTCGGCAAAGACTTCCCTTTCTACCCTCACAGCACGCAACTCACCGGCACCACGCCGCCCTCACGGACCGTGGACGCCGATCAGCACCAGAGTCATTTGGCTCGCCCGTACGCCAGCATGACTCCCGCCACCCAGGGCTGCCACCCCGGCATCCCAACATAGCACGACGAAGATCGAAGAGGAGGACAAGAATCCACGCTGCAAAGGCCCTGGAGTCCGGGAAGACGGCGAGAGATGAACAGGGCGACGACCTATAGCTCCCATCGTTGCAGACATCATCGGATCCGGGGTAGGATTGGGCATGAATGTGCCCAAAGCCCCTGCTCTGGCCCGAGCTCGAGGCGGCCAGGCTCGGCCGCCCTTCCCAGCCCCGTCCAAGCACAGACCTCACCGCCAAAGCTCCACCGCGCCGCGCAAGCACCCGTCACCGGCCAGATCGGCGACCTGCAGCCCCCATGGCTACTAGGGTCGCCAGATCTGGAGGGGGGAAGTGGGCTCAAGTGGGCCGAAGGCCCTGACCCGGCCCGAGCGTGGGATAGGATTGGGCATGAATGTGCCCAAAGCCCCTGCTCCGGCCCGAGCTCGAGGCGGCCAGGCTCGGCCGCCCTGCCCAGCCCCGTCCAAGCACAGACCTCACCGCCAAAGCTCCACCGCGCCGCGCAAGCACCCGTCACCGGCCAGATCGGCGACCTGCAGCCCCCATGGCTACTGGGGTCGCCAGATCTGGAGGGGGGGAAGTAGGCTCAAGCGGGCCGAAGGCCCTGCCCCGGCCCGAGCGCGAGGCTCGACCGCACTGCCCATCCCTGACCCGGCATGTAGCGCGTTGCCACGGATCCGCCGCTCCGCTCCCGCACCACGTCAACCCCGCCGCCACATGCCAACGAAGCGCCAGTCTGCGTCCACCGCCGCTGGAGCCGCACCACGTGGCCGCCGCCGCGAGCACGCACGAAACGCGAGGTCACCGCGCCGGCGCAAAGCGCCACACCGTTGTGCCCCTCGCCCAACACCGCACCCCCACCGGCCGCTGCGGCCCGCGCCGCCGCCACCAGACGAGGGAGAGAAGAAGCCCCGCCAGCGCCGGCGCCTCCGGGGCTTAGCCCGGTGACGCCCTTGGGCGGCGGTGAGGAGGGGGGTAGGCGCCGCTGCGCACTAGGGTTTCGCCCTGCCGCTCGCGGGAGCGGGCAGGGACGAAACGTTTTCTCCTTTTTTCTTCCCTTATATATTAGTTTGATATAATATATTCTCTTTATGCTGATAAGATGTAATACAATAGTATATTAAAGGGCTTGGCCTTTATATGATGTAAAGCTTGTCTCGATTTGTCCATTTGGAACTTGTCATATTTATCTTGTCTTTGCTTTATATGCCCTTGTGTATAATGATATGTTTATGTTATGGTCTTTTTTATTTATTTGAATCATTGTCCCTCACGCCTGTAGCAGAAAGGGGATGGATGCTAACAGACGCCAAGGGGGAATTCAGCAATTATTGGCTGCAGAGCAGGAAGCTCAACAAATAGTGAATGCTGCTAGGAGTGGTAATTATTTTATCCTTTTTTTAAGTGCAGTGGGTTAAACACAGTACACCACCGGTGGAGAAAAAATTATGCAGTATGCTATATGTTATAATGTTTTCATCAGCATTACTAGGACTACCTGTGTTCTGTTTTCCATTTTCTTTACTCTGTCAATATCTGCATCGGCGCATTTCATCTGTTTTCATCATTTGTTAATTAGGGTTACCAATTTAGAGCAATTAACAACACAAAGTTTCCATGTTTACCAAAAGTTGTCTTTCAAATTAAGATAACTCTTTCAAGAATACAAATTAGGATAGCTCTAATCTCAATGGTGATCAGTTGTGAACTGGAATAAGTTTGTGGTATTGATTTTGGTATACTTGCGCTCATTTTCACCAAACTCAGATGTTTTTTGTTGTGGTGATCTATCACTACATATCTCATTTAGTCCTTATTTTTTTTATTACACACTGTTGTTTCCCACCGAACATCAGTCTTTGGATCTACAAAAGGACAATCTGGACTATTCAGTGAAATGCACTTCTATTTAGAGGCCATTTTAGATTTGCAAAAAAAAATGGTAATTAGTAATAGCTGGCACAGACATGTTTCTTACCATTCTTGCTATGCCGCATATAGAGTTGACATGCAAAAAGGATCGAGGTGAAACTGATAACATGTTCACTTCTATTTGGCAGCTAAGTCAGCAAGGCTTAGGCATGCTAAAGAGGAGGCTGAGAGGGAAATAGCTGAATATCGTGCTCAGATGGAGGCTGATTTCCAGAGGATGGTTGCAGAGGTATATGCATCTGTTTTACCTTGCTACTTTGTTCATAGAATTAGAGGAGCTACATTGGTACTCAGTTGTCTGTTTCTTTTTCCAGAGTAGCGGGGATTCCGGCGCAAATGTGAAGCGCCTTGAGCAAGAAACTTTCTCGAAAATTGAGCAATTAAAGAAACAGGCTGCGATTATCTCCCCTGAGGTGATCCAGATGCTTCTTAGGCATGTCACTACCGTGAGTAACTGATAACTGGGAAGGACTCTAACCAAGCCATGATTTGGCCTGGAATTTTGACCATGTGTTTATCTATCCGAAAGACGCGATGAGAAATGACCCTTCAGTTTTTTGTGACGAGCCTTCTTTTATATCATGCAATAATCTGTAGCAATTTTAATGGCAGACATGTCTTGTGATTAGACAATGAGTATCCTTGATTTTCTTTATCGGCTTCATTTGATGGCCTTTATGTATATTCAGATGTTGGAAGTTAATATAAGAAATGTACTGTTGTTCTACCTCTACATTGATCCATCTTAGCATCCCTTTACTCAAGAGCTGAATCTACAGAACTAAACTGTGGCTAATGTGCATCTACATTGTGCTGCTAACTAGGAGTATTGTTTAAGAGCTGTATTTACTGTTCTGTGAATCCCTCTTAGTATCCCTTTATTCAAGAGCTGAATCTACAGAAACGAACTCCTATTATGCACTAGTAAGCTGGCACGTGCACGCACGTCTCTATTAGTGCAAATATATGCACTAAATAAGTATGTTTTTAATATTCTGAAGTTAAATGCACTCTAATAGTGTCTATAGAATTTTTTTAAATATCTTCTTTTATTAAAAATAAATAGCAGCATAAACATTCTAATCCATTATAAATAGAAATCTCACATAATGGAATGGGTTTATATGGGGTATGCGAATTTCTTATTGACAGCCGTCATCTAACCAAAAGCGTGGCAATTTTGTGGTACACAAATAGGAAACAGTTGTAATGAAATCACATATCGTCAGTACCGATGTATTACAGTGAACTACCCTTGAATTTACAAAATAAATCAGCGAGCATCATCAAATTCATATGAAAGAAACATGCAAATCCCCTTATTCCACTGTCATCAATAACCATACCACATCATCCTCATATACTGTAATCTTTCTATCATCTCAAGGACCCTTTTATCGAAATAAGAGATCTCCTGGCCTTGCAATCTGCACATGAAAGAACACTAATCACTCTTAAGTTTGATACTCTTTATGCCTTAGAAAAGGAGTGTATAAGTACCAAATACTGGTTTGAGAGTTGAGGTAGGGCCTAGAGCATGAACGGAATAATTGCATAGTAATGAGAACATACTTAGAAAAGTAATTAGAATTCACCAGTTGATGGAACAACTAACAGACCCAAAATTGCAATTTGATCAAAATCTCATAAAAACAGGGGGCTTAATATTGGGTTTCAGTAGCTACCACATGTTTGTGCTACTACTGGGGCATGAAGAGAAGAAAGGTGAGAAGAAACAGAGCTGAGTTATTCCGCAGGAATGGAGGCTTGCTGTTGCAGCAGAGATTTTTGGCAATTGCATCTCAAGATAAGGACTCATCAGCAAAGATATTTAGTGCGGAAGACCTCAAAACTTCTACCAACAATTATAGTGAGACTCGAATCCTTGGCCGAGGTGCATATGAGACAATGTGTAAGGGTGTTCTTCAAGATGAGATTGTGATAGCTGTAAAGAAGTCAAAGGTGTTAGATGAGAGCCAGGTGGAGAAGTTTGTCAATGAGATTACAATCTTATCACAGACCGGTCACCCAAATGTTGTCAAGCTTTTGGATGTTGTCTAGAGACACAAATTCCATTGTTGGTGCAGGAGTTCATACCACAATGTAAAGCTGGTGAGTACCAGTTTCATGTCTGGTAGGATTAATATTTATACAAGAAGCAACATTTTTGGAGATAACTCTAACCATGAGCTCATTGTCGACTCACCTTAAGCTAGGAAAAAATACAACATGTGATATTAAATTAGAAGGTTGGAAGAGTCTTCAACGCCTTCAACATGTTGAGGCCTTGCACATCCTACAAAAATGGGATATGCAAAACTAAAATATATTGCTTTTTTCAGAATAGTCAGGGTCTGAAACTTGAAACTTGGTTCCTGAAAGTAAAACAAAATAGACCGACCATCTTACATAATCAAGTTGGCTCCTAAAAGTAAAACAAAGTTGAAGACATGTAAGTTTGATATCGTATAGTTTCAGGATTTCCAGGAAAGGTAAATCAAATCATTTTCTTTTAAGTGATTGTTGTATTAAGGGTAATAATCCAGCTGCACATTCCATTCAATTCAATGATTAAATTAGCGTAGAATATAATAAAAAGGATATACATGCATTTCTATAATCTCTGTATTAATGATAAAGAACAAGACCGGACATGAGATATGTACCACTTGTCCGTAGTCAGTGGTAAAGTGAACTCACTTGATTGTTTCAGTGTAATAGATGGCTCTGAATATATGTCACTGAAATTTTCTTCTGAAACTACTAACAGTTCAGCATCATTGGATGATGCTCCCAACCTGTAATAAATCAAAGGGAATTTTGTCTAGTTTCCACACACAAAATATTCCTAGACCTATACTGGCAACAGAATCAAAAGCACTAAGGAATAGCATCAGATTTGCAAAACTTCCCGATAAAAAGAGAGAAAAAGAACTTGGGAAGCAAATATCCAATGAACCCCAAGAATGAAAGGTACTGGCTTGAGGCATTTATCTGTCTGATCATTTTTCAAGACAAATGCTTTCAAAAACACTATTTTTATCCTATAATTCCAATCAATCTTACACAACACCTATGAACTCATAAATTTTACTAAAACCTGAGACATGGCATTATTTAAAGAACATGCATTTCCGAAAATAATACATTGACCACAAAGAATTAAAACACTACCTCGTTCATCAAAGAGGTAAATGCATCCTTTTACAAACCAACAATAATCGCACACATCTCAGCAACAACCTACAAATAAGCATGATACAACCACTTCTGATAAACTGCAGGAAACAACAATTTAGAAGAAGTGTATTCATTGTTTTTTTACCTCACTCACATAAATCATTTTAGCACCCCAAGAATCCATGTATCTATTCACTCCAGTAATTTACCAGGAAAAATAGGTTATGAGTTCGGCGCCTGCACAAAACTTGCTCAAATTCAGTATACACAAGGTTCAAGTAAGCGTAATTATATGTACGCTTAAGCGCGCTTAAGCACTGAGCGATGTCAAAACGCCAGTTGAATCATTCTTAATCACAGTTGAATCATCATCTGTTTCATCGGTAAATTTCATATTTCCAGCATGAAGTAGAGCTGCTACAAACCTGAATATAGCTTAAAATAAATCAATAATGGTGTGTGGGGTTATCAGTTTATTACGGGAACTGATATTCTAAATAACTTCAGTATAATATGACACAAACTTATTTTCCTCGTTGATTCCAACTATATCCATTGCCCTCGTTTTTCTAAATACTCTACTGCATCATCAATTCCTTCGACCTAAATACAGCTTGATTGATTGAGGTAATAAAAAGATCTAGCATCAGCCGACTTATACCTCTGAGTATCCTGCAAGTTACAAAAATCCATTGTAAGAAGTGGACCTTTTAGACTACATTGAACTATATATCCAAAAGGCAATGTGAAATACCACCTCACGTGGTGCAGCAAGCAGAAAATAAAAGCCCATGATTCATATCGGTCTCTTGTCATGCAAAAGTCTGCGCATGTTTGATCATTGCTTGAAGAGCGTCTTGAACCCAACCCAGCCCATTTACAATCTTATGATTAATTTATAATGCAAGAAAGTTTTCAATAGATTGAAAGACATGCTGCAACACTGTGTTAAGCGATTGACCTGAGACAGACGGAGATGTTGAACCCGAAGAAAGTACGGGATCCGGTCGTCAAACTGCATGGAAGATGTCAAGCTGCAGGCGGCCTACGGGTGCAGGCGACGTCACGGCGGCGGCCGCAGCATGTAGGGCGTCGCGGGTGTCGCGTGGAGGCGTGCAGGGACCGGACCTCCGTGCATTCTCTCGTGGCGGGCAGGCTCGGGCTGGGTGGCGTAGAATCTCGGCGGGCAGGACTCTCGTGCGGGTTGGCGGCGTGCAAGGCTCTCGCGTGGGCCGGTGGTGGCCATGCTGGTGCAGCGGCGGCAAGGCACGAAGCGTCGCCTTGGAAGAATGGGGGCTGGGGCAGATTGAGATCTAGATCGTTTGACCTGCGAGGGAGTTATTTTGTCTCGTTTCCTCGGAGGCGGACTGCGCGTGGGGGAAAGTTTCCTCTGCCGGTGGAGTACCGTCAGTCAACGTAAATTACTACGTGCGCACCAGGAAACGATTAGAGTAATGCTAGCGGTTAGATGAAGTTTAATGAACCTAATCCTGCGGTGGTATTAGGTCTGTGTACATTTGTCGGGTGTGCTTAGAGAAGATGAGGTTTACTCTTTTATTAGTAGTAGAGATGTGCGCACATCTGTCTGTTCGTTACTGCTGGTGTTTTTACTTGCATGAGGCCTTGTTCAGTTTCACGGGAATTGAACGGGATTGACGGGTATTAATTCCCTTCAAGATCAAAATCCCTCTAATTCCACTTCGATCCACCCAAATCCACTTGGCAAGGGGATTAACCGAACAAGCCCTTAGTAGCATTATACTCTCTCCGTTCCATAATATAAGATGTTTTGTTTCACAAAAGCTAAAACATCTTATATTTTAGAAGGGAGGGAGTAATTTTCTATCTCTTTTTTGTAATCAGTCTATATCATCATACCAGCATATATTGACATTTCTGCACATCCTCTTATGTGAGTACAGCAATACCACTCTCCTGAATCCAAGTATATTTTCCTTTAGGAGCCCCGTTTATTATACTATGACACTTGCAGGTACAGAGGTAGGGCAACACAAAGTTTTTTTTTCTGCTAAAAGGCAACAGCATGCCGAGTCTATTACGATGGACAAATCGCAATCACATCAGTTCTACCATTATATGCTGGGGGATGCGGTGGGAGTTTCCTCTCCTTCCATGGCTGCTTGGGGTTTGCGGCAGGTGATGATGGTGAACTTGATGAGGCCTTTCTTGTAGCCTTGAATCATGAGAGGCATCACCAGAGCTCCTTTTATCGTCTTCCATCCTTCAAATATAAATCAGTTTAAAAAGAATAATGGAACAGTTCATCTCATTTTGGAGCAGCTGATGGGTGGTACAGAGAGAAAGATGAGAAAAGCATACCACTTCTTAGTAGAGAAGTGAGCCCTTTCCAAGTCAGTGCAGATTGAATGACAGCAGGCCAAAACGGAGCCACGTTTTCCGACCAGTCCGCCGTCTTGATATCCTGAGATCTCAGACAGTACATGTGTGAGATCGTGCAAATTTGAGTATCAGTTAGGTAGAATCAATCAAATTTCGAAGAAATACCTCAAGGGACAATGACTCGGCAATCTTGACATAATCAGAAGGAGAACACCAATCTGGGAGGTAATATGCATCACAAATCTTTTTCAAGAGATTCAACTCGTCAGGTTTCAGTGAGTCTTCAGATGGCGCTAGGTTCCTATGGCACCAGGTCACGATGATGATCTTCGCTCCAGGAGCCGCCACTCGTGCCAGCTCACCTACGAACTGATACAGGATTCAGTAAGAGTTCATATAATACTCCATACCTGTTTTCATTAGGTGAGTGGGCTAATTTACGGTTTTGCCGTGAGTCATACTGTTAGTTTCTTCTCAGAAGCACTATGTTTACCTTCCGTTTGTTCGGCATGTGCTCACCACTCTCCATAGACCAAACCAGATCAAACTGACCATCGGGAAAAGGTTGCTCCAGAGCATCAGCAACTTGGAAAGAAGCCTGCGCCAAGCATGTGCACATCATTGTTACTCTCGCGTAAAACCGACAATGCAAAACTAAATGCCAAGAGTGGAACAGTAAGGCACACCTTATCCGACAACCCCTGTGCCGCCGCGAGGGCATTTCCTCTCTCGGCTTGCACAGGGCTAAGTGTGATCCCGCGGCACTGTGCTCCATATTTGTTTGCCAGGTATCTTGAGCTACCGCCGATTCCACAACCAACATCCACTATCGTTTTGGGTTTGTTCGCCGGATCGTCTGGAAGCACAAGCACCCTTGGAAGCAAACTATTAGTAACAGCAATGCATATTTGCAGCACATATCGAGCTGATTGTCCATACATGATTCATTACAGCAGATTGGGCAAGTTCTGCTTGTTTTGAACAAGGTGCTACTAACATTTTAAATGTCTCGTTTGACCAGTTCTTATGAATTTGAACTAGCTTGATTCCCCATGCAACTATTGCAGCACGTTTGAAAATGGGGATGTATTTGCTGTTATGCGCTTCTAATACTTATGACTGAATATATATAGTTAAATTTCTTACAAAATTTTAGGCAGTTCTAACAATTGATTTACTCTCGACCTTGCAAAATTGACTTTTATATGATCAGAGTAATCAGAAAATAAGCCACACTCTGATCTATACAACATTCTTGTCATGCCAACTACTACTCAGCTTATAAAAACTACTCCCTCTGGTCCATATTAACTAGATCAAAGTTGAGTCCATTAATATGGACCATAGGAAGTATAAGAGACTCCAAACTTATTTTTTCAGAAAAGTAATCTCAAAACAAGGTAAAAGAAAAACACTATAGAAATTGGAAGGGAACACCCAGAAAAGAATTTGTAGCGGAGGGAATGGCTACGACGTAGCACTAGTGCTGTCATCTAAAAGGGCACGACCACTGTAAAGCAAACCCTGGTAAAAGTGCAATCAGAGTAACAGCAGCGTTTTGAAGTAGGAGTAGAAAATATCCTCAGGGCATCTCCACCGGCTCTCCACCGGGTCGACCCAACCCGTCCCGGCGCGTCCGAACCCGTCCGCGCGGACGCACGCGACGTGCGCGGTGCCGCAGCGGCACGACCCATCCGTCCCGACGCGTCCGGCTCGACCCATCTCTGCATCTAATTTGCGTGACCACTGGGTCGGCCCAGACACGCACGGGTCGCGGACGTGTCCTCCGCGCGCGCTAGTGGCCCACCGGCTAGCGACAGACGCAACCGCGTCGCCGATTCAAACGCAACCGCGGCACCGATTCAGATGCAAAGGCGGCGAGTTCGACCCGCTGGGCCCCCGCGACCTCCCCACCATGGAGGCCGCCTCCGACGGTGTCGTCAACCATTTTGATGCCGACCTTGGCGGCGACGACGACGACGACGACATCGTCGTCAAGGAGGAGGAGGACGAGGCAAAGGGGTCGTCCTCCGCATCCGCCGCCACGCACCAGCCCCCGGAGTACCAGGCGGTTCTGGCGCGGGGCTACGACGAGGACGCCATCCTCGAGCGCCAGGGATGAGGAGGCCATGTGGGCCGGCTACCAGGAGGCCGTCCAGCTCACCGGCCTAGTAGCACAGGTGAATGCGGGGCAGCCGCTGCCACCGCCACCGCCCCCGCCGCAGCCGCTACGGGGGTGGGATGCTCCGCCCGCGTCGGAGTGGTCTGCCCCCCGCACCGGGGTGGTACGCTCCGGCCGTGCCGGCATAAACGGACGCGTGGCCAGGCCAGGTGATCGACCGCCCGACACCTCCCGCGTCGGCGTCGGCTCCAGGTCTGCCAAGGTCTGCCACCGTCACACCTCTGGACACTGCCGGAGTACATCGACCTCGATCCATAGATGGACGGGCGATCCATAGATGGACGGGGCGGCGGCGGGGAGATCGTCGTTAGCTAGGGCTGACCAGGGCCAGGCCAGTTTTTTTCTTCCTTTTTTATCTTTTTAAAATGTAATATATTTTGTATAATTATGAATGAACTTTGCCAGTTTATTTTACGCACGAATCTCGTGCCAGTTTGAATTAAAAAAAACAAAGTGGCCAGGCGTGGACATTTGGGTCGCGCCGCTAGGCGTGGTCGGCCGGACCGTCAACCCAAACGACCGCGGGCCGACCCAAATGGACAGAAACGGACTGTTCTGGTCGCGCGTTTGGGTCGGCGTGCCCTCAGCTCAGGCATTACGGGGTCCAAAACTCCAAATCTGGACTGGCTCGCTGGTGCCACTGCAGTGACTGCGAGCAGAGGAGATTAACACAACCGATCTCAATCCAAAGAGTGTGCGGTCCTCGTAGCCCGTGCCAGTTCGAATTTACAAGAGCAATGGTCATTAGCGTGGCAATTGGCAGGTAAAGCCAATCAGATAGCTCAGGTCAATATAGACTGTACAAGTCCACACCACACCCGGGATTGTAAAGCCAGTCAGACAACTGACAGAGTGATACTACAACTGCAAGCGTAGGATCCGGACCTACTCACCCGGAACGGCGGCGAAGGCGAGTGCCTCCTCGATCATGCGGATCTGGGCGCGGCGATGGTCGGACATGTCGGCGGCCTCGCCGGAGTCGTAGAAGCCGTGGTGCATGTGCTCGCCCCAGATGTTCTCCCACAGGCCGGACGACTCGTCGTAAAGCCCCGCGATGCCCTCGTTCAGCCCCGGCGGCGCCGACGCGTCGGCCAGGGCAGCGGTCATCGCCGACGCCATCGGGCGGGCGGCAAGCGTCGGCCGGCGGCAGAAAAGACCGGCTGACGGGGCGGGTTGCGTGGCCGAGGCTCGGCGGCTGAGGCGCGGGATCGATGCAGTGGAGGGGAGTGAGTGGAGCAGGGCGGCGGAGTTGGCCATTTTTGTAATCGGTGCCTCGTGAGCGCCTGATGACTGACAGCGGCGCGAGGTGTTTTTTTTAATGACGCCGAGGCCATGCGGGCCATGCGTGCAAATGGCGTGTAGCTCCGGCCTGCTGCCTGATGGCGCGGGTGTGAGGCGGATCGATGAACGCGTGTGCGACGAAATGAGACGTACTGTAGTTTTGTACGCAACAAAAGTTTTGTTACCTAGCAGAAAAAAGAGTAATCGCGAGACGAAAATAGACCCAAATCCGGCCGGAGACGCTGAGGGTGTGACTGAGACGATTTTCGTCGTCTGGACAAAAAAATTGGTTATCCCGCGGGCCGCGCGGAAAAAAAAGCTTCCTCCAGAGGGGGGGCATAAATGGGCGGCACGTCCTGGACCGGCACATTCGCGGCCAAATTCTGGGGCTTGTTTATGTCCGTGCGTTTCAATACGGACAACGCGAGCATCCTCTCTTCGTCCAGCGACCCTCACGTGCGCTGGCAATTGATTGCGCGCTGACCCGCTGCATCGGCCGCCCGCCTACCTTGCTTCCTCGTTGACCACGCTGCAACGTTACCATGCTTCCTCGCCGCTTTCGTTCCTCCGCTGACCACGCTAGACCGCCGCGTCGCCGATGCCATTTAATGGCCGTGTGACCAGCCTACAAAAGAACACGCGAGGCCACCTTGAGTCCCACCACCATAGGCACAGCCCCGCCTCCCCTACGTCCTCCTCACCATGTGACCGTGAACCTCCCATGCGTCCTCCTCACCATGTGACCGTGAAGGCCGCCATGACCACGAGGTAGGCTCCTCGTCGGGCCAGCGGAGCCATGCTCCATCACCACCACCGCCACCACCACGGGCAGTTGTGAGCGGCTGCCTCCCACCTCTACCGCATGCCCACGGTTTTGTCATGCCACTAGCACCGACGCAACCACGCAGGAGACGTCGGGCTCCTTGCAATGAGCCACGCAACGAACCATGGAGGTCCAGGCCACCGCCGTCGCAGCCCCAGTGGTCATACCTGCAATGGTCGTGGTCATAGCCGATGTGGATCGGCCTGGCAGAGGACGATGACAATGAGTAGGCCCCCACGGTGGCCAACTTAGTTTAAATTTTCTATTTTTTGCCATGCCTTTATTACATTATGTTTAATTTCTATGAAATTTGGATGGGGAAAAGCGTTGGCCTGTTAGGCACGCAGAAAGGACCAGACCGCGCGTCCTAGGCGCATTACAAATGGACCGATTTCAACCGATTCGGTGTGGCACACTCTGGGATGCTCTAACTAGGAAAAAAATCTTTGGGGGCTGGGCCGCATTGTGTCCCCCGTTGGGCCCTTTCTGGGATTTTGACACGACATCTTGTAGAACTAATCTTGAAGCTCTCGTGTCCCCCTAATCCCTCCATATACGGTACGGCAAGGTTCTAACTGTTTGTATAGAGGATAACATAAGATGGGGCTCCGCAGCAAAAATAAGCTTCGATATCTCCCAACGGTGATGGCAGCGACGGTCGTAGGTTGTTTGTACTGGCACATCTTCGTAAAGCAGTGGCTGTCTCCAGCTTCTAGCGATGGGGATTCAATCTCCAGAGCCGTAGACATCTCCCTGTGTCGGTGAAGACAGTCAGTAAACCAATCCTCACCGCACCTTCTGTTCCGTCTCCGTACTATGCGGAACCCATCGTGGCTTTACCCATCCCCACACAAGCAGCATCGAAGCACACCGCAGGAACTCGTACCTAATTGGCCTCCCTTGAGCGTCGGGTAAACGCCCAACTGACTCACGCCTACCTAATTGGCCTCCCTTGAGCATCGTACCGGCACCAGGGAGAAGTGTGGCGCCAACACGTCCACCCCTGCAGTCCAAACATCCATTGTTTCCTTCTCACATTAGAGCATCTTCACTTGTTCGGCGTTTTCAGGCCAAAATCCGGAGGTAAAAATCGCCGGATGAATGTATATGTTTGCCTGGGTGTTAGCTTTGTGACAATCAAATAATAAAGAACGATAAAGATATCACAACAAGGGGGACACATATTTAACGTGGAAAAACCTCTCCAACAAAAAGAGGAAAAAATCACAGGCGTCAGCCAGCGAAACTTCACTATAACAGGGAGTATTTACACAATGCCGGGGATTTTCTCATATGCGACTTATCCCAGTCGGCGGCTTAGAAGAGGTTTATATAGCGGTGGTAACCTAGGTCATCAACGATCCGTACTGCGGGGGCCTGTCGCCCCCCGCAGCCCCCACATGCATCCCTGTTGGGCACGGAGTGGGCCTCGCTCCGCTCCGTCAAAAGTTGGTCTTTACTTTGTACAATTTGGATCAACATATAACAAACTCCACCTTGAGACAAATTCCTTATTGTAGCATCAAGATAATCATTGCCCTAAACAAACATCTGATCCTTAATAAGATAAAAAGCACTTTGCCTGTCACAGAATAGGTTAATGCAAGAATCATCCTGACAAAGCTCAGCATACAAACTTTTCAACCAAATAGACTCTTTGCAAGCTTCAGCAATAGTCATATATTCTTCTTCGGTTGTAGATAGAGCAACAACTGGTTGCAGCATTGCCTTCTAACTCACAGCACATCCACCTACCGTGAACACATAACCTGTGAGGGATCTCCTTTATCCAAATCGGCAGCAAAATCTGAATCCACATAGCCTACGAGTCCCTCACCAGTCTTGACAAACTTCAAGCAAGCATTTGATGTGCCATGGAGGTACCTAAAAATCCACTTAACAACTTTCCAATGTTCTTTACCAGGATTAGCCATGTAACGACTCACCAAACTCATAGCATATAATAAATCAGGGCGAGAAAAACCATGTCATACATCAAGGAACCAACAACACTAGAATAAGGAACTCGTGACATGTACTCAATATCTTCATCAGAACTAGAACATTGCAATACTGACAATTTAAAGTGAGGAGCAACGGGAGTACTAACAGACTTTGCATCATGCATATTAAAACGTTGGAGAACTTTCTCAATGTAACTTTGTTGCCTAAGAAATAACAACCTAGATTTTTTGTCCCGTTTAATTTCCATACCTAGGATTTTCTTAGCAGCACCAAGATCTTTCATCTCAAATTCACTACTTAGGTGTGCCTTCAAAGTAGTGATTTCTTTAATGCTCCTGGCAGCAATTAACATATCAACAACATATAACAGCAAGTATATAGGTGATCCATCAATAAACTTAATGTAAGCACAGTTATCAAACTAAGACCTCTTAAAACCTTGTGAGATCAAAAATGAATCAAACCTTTTGTACCACTGTCTTGGAGATTGCTTCAAACCATAAAGCGATCTCTTCAATTTACACACAAAATCCTCTTTTCCAGGAACTATGAACCCTTCAGGTTGGTCCATGTAAATCTCCTCCTTCAGTTCACCAAGCAGAAAAGCAGTCTTTACATTTAGCTGCTCAAGCTCAATATCATGCACAGCAAAAATACCAAAGAAAGCACGAATGGAACTATGCTTCACAATCGGAGAGAAAACATCATTATAGTCAATACCTAGAATCTGGCTGAAATCTTTTGCTACTAACCTTGCCTTAAACCTTGGAGGCTCATTAGGAGACAAACCTTCCTTTCTCTTATATATCCACTTACAGCAAACGACCTTCTTTTGTTTACGCAATCGCACAACTTCCCATGTGCCATTTTTGTCAAGCGATTGCATCTCTTCTTGCATAGCAGAAACCCACTTCTCGCGGTCAACGGATGCAACAACTTCATTGTATGTAGCAGGTTCGGTATCATGCTCCACCTGTTCAGCACAACTCAAAGCATAATGAGCAAGATTACACTCTTCAATTAAACGACGAGGTGGAACTATGTTACTCCTCAGTCTATCAGCAGTAATAGACTCATGTGGCTGCTGCAAAACAGTAGGTGAGTGTTGAACAACATGATCATCAATGTTTTCCTCATGAGTATCATCAGCCACAACATTAATATCAACAGTTTTCTGTAGAGGCTCCACCTGCACACTAACTCTCTCCTCTCCAATAGCAACAAGAGAGGGATCGGATGGCAAGCTGTCATGATACATAATGGATTCATTGAAAACAACATTCCTACTCAATAAAATCTTTTTTCGTTCTAGGATTCCATAGTTTATATGCTTTAACTCCTGAACCATAACCAAGGAATATGCACTTAACAACTCTAGGCTCTAACTTTCCATTATCAACGCGAGCATAAGCAGTGCAACCAAATACTCCCAACTGTGAATAATCAGCAGGCGAACCTGACCATACCTCAATGGGAGTTTTCTTCTCATATGGAATAGAAGGTGACATGTTTATGAGGCAGCATGTTATGTTGGCTGCTTCATCCTAGAAACGTCTATGCATACCTGCATTTGCCAACATACATCAAGCCCTTAAAAGAACATTTCATGATCTCTAGTGTTTTGTATGTTAGATAACAATACCATGGATTATCTCATGTGTGCTAAGTGCTGCAGACGATTCACATATGAAAACCAGCAAAATTTAGTTGTTGGGGGTGGATTATCCATCCCTGCCAAGGGCCGGATAATCCGGTCGGACCCTTTCAACAAAGGTGGACAAGGCGCATCGTGCGGTATGGGGGCGGATTATTGTTCGAATTGTCCGGCCATGGCCAAAGGTTTTGCCTGAGTCGTATAATCCGCCTCTATAGGGGGCGGATAATCTGCCCCCCTGAGAAGATTTGCAAAGGGTGCCAAGGCGCGTCGTGCGGTATAGGGGGCGGATTTCCCCCTGGAAAATCTGAAACTGGGGCGGTGCTTTGCCCCAGCCGGAAAATCCGGCCATCACTTGGGCCGAATAATCCGGCCCCCAACTTCACCAATGGCCAAGTTTGGACATGGGGTATTAAAGCCCCAATCACCCCTTGTTGAGGGCAAACCTCTAGGGTGGCCCGATCTTTCACGAATCCCTTTCAAATCGAGGATGGAGTGCGGGAAGAGGAGGCGCGGATGAACACGACAAACTCACGCACGAAGAACACGATGAACACACTCACGCAAAACCACGATACACACCAATAGCTCACGCCAGCGGTGACCGGTCTGGCGCAATCCCTAGGATCAGCGTTGGGCAGAGGACTCTCTCTCAAACCGGCATGGCGAGTAGAGAGACTCGGTGAGATCTCGACGTCTAGGCAAAGGGACTCCGATGCCTAGGCCTTGTACAACACGGAGGCACGATGCAAACTCCAACGAGGTTTGGGATATTTGGTTCTCCTTGGTCAAGGAGCATCAGGCAAGAACTAGATAGATCCACAAGGGGTTTCCACTAATTCCAAATATCATGCCTAGGGTTTACAATAGATGCAGGGGGATATATATAGGCCAGCCACAAGTTCAAGGGTAGTTTAGGCAATAAAGGGTAAAGTCTGGACAAACCAAGGGGTACATGGGTCGTAGGCCCAAAAGGCTTTCACATGCCTAGACCAGTTACACTGGAGACTACGGGGTCAAGGGGTCAGAGACTCCGGGGTGGCGCTCAGACTCCAGGGTAGTCTCCGGGGCGGCATACAGAGACTTCCAGCAAGGGGTCCGGAGTCGTGGCCGAAGTCCGGGGGCAGAGACTCCAGGGTTGAGGCTGGAGACTCCAGGGTATCAAGGCTGGAGACTCCGGTGTGCGCGGAGACTCCGAGGACGCTGATGCTCTCCGGTGAGGACTCTATGGGGGTGTACTGAGAGCTCCTGGTGGGGGTCCGGAGACAGGTCTGGAGTCCTGGCCAGAGACTCCGGGGATGCAGGCCGGAGACTTTGGGCTTCAGGACCAGAGACTCCGGGGCTTCAACTCTAGTAGCTCCTTCTTCTCATCCCGCTCCTTGCACTTCATCCGATGTGGGTTTGTATCTGATAACACACAGTGTAGTTGCATGAAGTAGAAGGCCATTCATAGATGTGTCAAAGTCACATGAGGAAAGGAGTGAGTTCACCTTAGTTTGTAGGAGTTTAGCTCACGCACCAGTCATTGCTCCACTTGGGGGACTTGTTGGTGGAGATGTAGTGGCATCCGTCGAACGGGCTGCATCAGATCCCCCCTGGGAAAGAGTCATCCTCGACTCTTCATGGGTATCATCTTGAACATCTCCATGGTATGGTGAAAGGTCCTTGACGTTGAATGTATTGCTTGCAAGGTACTTGGATGTCGGAATGTCGATGATGTAGGTGTTGTTGTTGATTCTTCTGAGGACCTTGAAGGGACCATCTCCTCTTGGTTTGAGCTTGGAATCACGTTCTTTGGGGAAACGGTCCTTGCTCAAGTGTATCCATACAAGAAGAATCCAATAGGTTCCTTGAAGAATAGTTCAATCCTGCATAAAAAGTTTGGATGATCATCCAAGCAGTCAGTCCATGAGTGGGGCAACTCTTTACCAAAGATTTCATTCTTTCCCAAGCTTGAGCAACATGCTCATTATCAAGTTGTTTAAACTTCATTATTTCACTTCTCATGGATATAATCTTAGCAGGAGGATAGTATTTTCCAATAAAAGCATCTTTGCACTTAGTCCAAGAATCAATACTATTCCTAGTTAAGGAATTCAACCATTCTTTAGCTTTTCCTCTCAAAGAGAAAGGAAACAATTTCAGCTTAATAATATCACCATCTATATCCCTATGCTTTTGCATCTCACAAAGTTCAACAAAGTTATTTAGATGGGAAGCAGCATCTTCATTACCAATACCAGAAAATTGCTCTCTCATAACAAGATTGAGTAAAGCAGGTTTTATCTCAAAGAAAGTATTTTCAGCCAAAGGTGGAGCAATAGGTGTGCTCATAAAATCATTGTTGTTGGTGCTAGTGAAGTCACACAACTTAGTGTTTTCAAGAGTAGTCATTTTTTTGGGTTTTCAAACAAGAAAGCAAACTTGTAAAACTATTTTTGTGTGTTTTTGATAAAGAAACAATCAAACAAAGCAAAAAGAAAACTAAGCAAAACAAAAACAACAAAGTAAAGAGATTGGTTATGAGGGACTCCCCTTGTGAAGATGTCCTTGACTCCCCGGCAACGGCGCCAGAAAAATCTTTGCTGGCGTGTGGTTGACGTGGGAGCTTCTTCTTCTTCAAGTTCCCCGGCAAAGGCGCCAGAAAAGATCTTGATGTGCTCGTCGTTCGACTTAGAGCTCGTTGGGAACCCCAAGAGGAAGGTACGATGAGCATAGCAGTAAGTTTTCCCTCAGTTATGAAACCAAGGTTTAATCGAACCAGTAGAAGCAAGGAAACACCCCAAAGGTGTTACTAGCTGAGCTTTGGCAGGGCGCACTACCGGTGCTAGTAGCAACGTGGAGACCTGCACAACACAACAACAGAACTTTGTCCCCAACTTGAGATGAGGTTGACAATCTGATACATTGCAAATGTATCTATATTTTTTGATGTTCCATGCTTGGTTTTATCTACTTTCTTGTGTTTTGTTCCAACTTTGGAGTACTTTTCATATGATTTCTTGGACTAACCTATTAACAAGATGCCACAGTGCCAGTTGCCTGTTTTCTGCTGTTTTTGGTTCCACGAAAGTCAGAAAATCAATATTCTCGGAATTGGACGGGACAAAAGCCAAAGTTCCTATTTTACCGGAAGACTCACGGAGCCAGAATACAAGATGGAGGAGGGCCAGGGCCTGGCCACACCCCCCAGGCGCGGGCAAGCCCTACCCGCGCCACCAGGTGGTGTGGGCCCCCTGGCACTCTACCGACCTTGCCTCCTTCGCCTATAAGAGCCTCCCAATACCAAAACCCTAAATCGTCAAGCCTCCAGCCATGAAAAGTTCCACAGCGCCGTCGCCACCAAAAAGGATATTCAGGGGACAAAAAGTCTCTGTTCCGGCACCCTGCCGGGACGGGGAAGTGCCCCCGGAGCCATCTCCATCGATCTCCACCACCATCTCCATCACCATTGTTGATTCCCATGATGAGGAGGGAGTAGTTCTCTCTCGAGGCTAAGGGTCCTACCGGTAGCTATGTGTTCATCTCTCTCTATGCGTGATCATATTATGATCTTGAGCTTTGTAATCAATTAGATCTACCTTGCTACTCAAGTGCTTTAATAGATCTCTTCTCTCCCGATGTGTGTGAAAGTGACAGCGTGCACACCATGGTGGCACTTAGGCTAGAGATTACAAATACTTGTTATGAGTTATATTTTGAGTTGGATATCTTTATGAAATTGTGGTGTTTGTTGGAACCATCTAGTACTCAAGGTGACAGTGTGGGGTTTTCTAGATGGGAAAGACTTACTTTGAGGTGTGCTGTTATAGCCCTACCATCGATTAGAGTGTTCAACTGGAGAATAGTTAAGAGTAGTCTCATAAAGAGATGATATTTATATGAGAGTGTTCACTAGTGAAAGTATGATCCCTAGGCCTTGTTTCTAAGCATTGAAACACCGTTTGCTACTAGATCTGTTACATGTTTGTTTGCTTCCATCTTTATTTCAGTTTGCCTTTAGTCTTTTCCACGCCATCAAGCTATTTTCTATCACTGTTACCACTTGTATTTCACTATCTCTTCGCCGAACTAGTGCACCTATACACCTGACAACTGTATTGGGTGTGTTGGGGACACAAGAGACTTCTCGTATCTTGATTGCACGGTTGCTTGAGAGGGGATACCTTTGACCACTTCCTCCCTGAGTTCGATAAACCTTGGGTGATCCACTTAAGGGAAAACTTGCTGCTGTTCTACAAACCTCTGCACTTGGAGGCCCAACAACTGTCTACAAGAATAGAAGTGCGTAGACATCAAGCTATTTTCTGGCGCCATTGCCGGGGAGGTAAGGTAAAAGGTACTCACATCCTCCGGTGTGAGTGCTCGAAGTTATTTCCTTTAGATTCTGCAATTTTGTCTTTTTGTTTCTTGTTTTCACTAGTTAGGCTTAATGGAAAACAACAACAAAAAATAGAGAGCTTTATAGTATTTATCTTGAGTTAGGATATGAAGTGTTTGAAGAGAAAATTAAAAAACCTATGGAACTTTATTTGTATGCTAATAGCAATGTTATTAGTATGAATTCTTGGGACACCATTATTGCTAATGCTATGGAAAAGTCTAAGCTTGGGGAAGCTAGTTTTGATGAGATTGCTCTTTTTAGTCCCCCAAGCATGGAGGAGAAAATTTACTTTGATGATACTATGCCTCCAATTTATGATGATTACAATGATGAATATGATATTTTCAGTCCACCTACTATTGAGGAGAAAATTAATGATTATAATATGCCTCCTATATTTGATGATTACGGTGATGAGAATAATAATGATAGCTATTTTTTTGAATTTGCTCCCACTACAATTAATAAGAATGACTATGCTTATGTGGAGAGTAATAATTATTATATGCATGTGGCTCATGATAAGAATGTTTTATGTGATAGTTACATTGTTAACTTTATTCATGATGCTACTGAAAGTTATTATGAGAGAGGAAAACATGGTTTTATGCATCTCAATAATATTAAGTTTCCCCTCTTTATGTTGAAAGTCTTGAAGTTGCACTTGTTTTGTTTTCCTATGCTTATTTCTTTGTGCTTTCATGACTTGTTTCTCTACAATATTCCTATGCATAGGAAGTGGGTTAGGTTTAAATGGGCTTTGAATTTGCTTCTTGATGCTCTGTTTTACTTCAATTCATATTTCCTATGTGAGCATCTTTTCAAACTATCAAGCCTAACTTAAAGGCATTAAAGAAAAGTACTTATTGGGAGATAACCCAAAAGTTTTAGATGAGTCTTGGAAGTTATTACTTCAGTAATAACCGCTCCTTATCCTTTTTATTTGCTTTTTGTACCAAGCGTAACCTCTAACGAGAGTGAAGTAATGATTGGGAAAGTTGATGTCCAGAAACAGATTTTTGTGCTTCACCGTAAAAATTCCTCAGTGATCTGTGTACGTAGGATTGAGCTGTAATGTTTTGTGCTTCTGCCCCAGGTTATTATCTAACTTTAGTTAGTTCAATACTTTTTGATTTGAGCAACAGAAGGTCTTTGAAAAAATTCCTCTTTACCTGCGGATCTGTTTTGACAGATTTCTGCCATTATTTGCATTTGCTTCTTGTTGGTTCCTTTTTGAGTTCTTTTGGGGAATTGAGCTTTTTGAGGGAAGTGCTACAGTAGCTAGTGTTCTAATGGAAGTTTATTTGGTGTTAGAACTGAACCTTGAGACTTATTTATCTTAAGTACACTAATGTTACTAATGAGATTGTGTGAAGTTTTGTATGAAAGAAAAATATCAGGTGTATGGAAGGAATGAGTAATGAGATGAAGGATGGACTAAAGATCAAGCTTGGGGATGCCACGCTTGTCACCCCAAGAAATTTCCAAGAAGTACAAGCATCAAAGCTTGGGGATGCCCAAGGCATCCCCTTCTTCATCAAAAATCCCAGGTTTCTTCCAAACGCTTCATTTTTATTGTTTCATGCACAGTTGTGTTGTTCTTGGAGCGTCTTCTTTTTCGTTTTCGTTTTGGTTTCTCGTTTGCTTGGTTTGCTTAGTTTTCTGAATAAATTGGTTGGACCCCCTCTTTCATACATTGGTTTGCAAATAGTTTGGTTTGGTTTGGAAAAGAGTAGGAAAGTTCATGCTTATGTGGTAAAAAGAGCTCGTTTTTGACTGTGGCCTATGCTCTGTCATGCCATGCTTGATATTGTTTTGGCTTTATGCTTAGTATTATTTGCTGTAGCATGACTTGTTATAAACAACTGATATTGCTTAATGTGCCTTGGATGAATCATGCGTTGTTTTAGCATATTAAAGCATAGTATAGTGGTATTCTCCTTTGATGCTTTATTTGGGTTGACTTGGCACATGCTCACACCATGTTATGACTATCTCAAGTCACCATAGCCTTTAAGATCCTTTAGTTTTCAACTTGTAGTATCACTTTATGCTTTGATCAATGATGTTTTGTCGCTCTACATGATTATGGCCATTATTGCTCTCTTAGTTTGTCGCTCCTAGTCTTTTGCTAGTTCCACAACCAAGTATGAGTTCCACTCATGCATCCAACTCCCTAAACCAAGTTTTTCCAAAGAGTCCACCATACCTACCTACTATCTTATGCTATTCCAAGTACATTCATGCTTTTGTTTACCTTCCACTTGTTATGAGAAAACTAGTGATTAAAGCTCTCACGAACTTGATGGCACACTTTACTTTATTGCCTCTAATAAACTTGAACCATTGGGTCCTTCTTTGTTGCGTATATGCTTGCGCTTTATAAGTTGAAATTAGCAGAACCATGTTTCATGGGGAACGCTTTCAACATTGCACTTGTACTTTGTACCCTGTTGATATCATGTTCTTTTGCTTACGGATCCCGGCAGTGTGAAATAAATGTGGAACTTGTAAGATCATGGAGTTTGTATATGTGTTAGAGAAATGCCTGGGCTGCTAGCCTAAGTCATGCCTAATCATGGTGGAAACTTGCAGCATCACCATAATGAGCACTCTATGAAGCATCCTCAATAAAAACCTATGCAAATAGCAAATAAAAAGATCGCTGAGATGCTCATTGTCTTCTTGCCTTGTCATTTTGATTATGGGAAAGCTCCCGTATCATGTGCAAGGGGTACCCTGTTGGCGGTTCTTAATGATACACATATACTTACAATGACAAGAGCTTACTCGTGACTGAAGTTGAGTAGCATGAGGATCGGTCTTCGTCAGTAAGGGGCATGAGATTTTGGTTTATAACTTGTCACGCATATCCTCTTAGTTGTGTCACTTTAACCTTAATCACCTTCAAGATGCTTATGATAGGGGCAATGAGAGCTGAAAGCTATAAGTACCATAATTTTTGGGAGCTCTTTATGAGACTTGAATCCCTACTTCCTTTTATAAAGGCCTTTCTTCCACCATTATACTGAGTCTCCACCTTCTATCTTTATGCACCTACTTTGAGAGCATAGTGGCCATTCTTAGTTCTATGTGCATTGTCCCAAGACTAGTTGATTGATGCATACTTTAATATTGCTTGTTTTAAACAATTGTATCCAGTCACTCTTATGAACTTTGAAGGTGTCCTATGCATTTATATTTGCTACTATATTGAGGGACAAGCTGAATGCTATTATGCTATGTTTTCTTTATGTGAAACAAACAAACGTCTTGCAAAGCATTGTTATTCATGAATCTTTTGTTTGTGCCTTTTCATGTTGCATCATAGTTTCTTTGCTTATTGCTAGAACTTTGTCTTTCATGTTATGATTGAAGTACTATGATCCCAGCTTTGAATGTTTTGCAAATACTTTGATCAAGTCTTTGATGGTGCATGTCACCTCAAAAATTATTCTTTCTTTTATCACTTACCTACTTGAGGATGAGCAGGAGTTAAGCTTGGGGATGTTGATACATTGCAAATGTATCTATAATTTTTAATATTCCATGCTTGGTTTTATCTACTTTCTTGTGTTTTGTTCCAACTTTGGAGTACTTTTCATATGATTTCTTGGACTAACCTATTAACAAGAAGCCACAGTGCCAGTTGCCTGTTTTCTGCTGTTTTTGGTTCCAGGAAAGTCAGAAAATCAATATTCTCGGAATTGGACGGGACAAAAGCCAAAGTTCCTATTTTACCGGAAGACTCACGGAGCCAGAATACGAGACGGAGGAGGGCCAGGGCCTGGCCACACCCTCCCAGGCGCGGGCAAGCCCTACCCGTGCCACCAGGTGGTGTGGCCCCCCTAGCACTCCACCGACCTTGCCTCCTTCGCCTATAAGAGCCTCTCGATACCAAAACCCTAAATCGTCAAGCCTCCAGCCACGAAAAGTTCCGCAGTGCCGCCGCCACCGAAAAGGAGATTCGGGGGACAGAAAGTCTCTGTTCCGGCACCCTGCTGAGACGGGGAAGTGCCCCCGGAGCCATCTCCATCGATCTCCGCCACCATCTCCATCACCATTGTTGATTCCCATGATGAGGAGGGAGTAGTTCTCTCTCTAGGCTAAGGGTTCTACCGGTAGCTATGTGTTCATCTCTCTCTCTATGCGTGATCATATTATGATCATGAGCTTTGTAATCAATTAGATCTACCTTGCTACTCAAGTGCTTTAATAGATCTCTGATCTCCCCATGTGTGTGAAAGTGACAGTGTGCACACCATGGTGGAACTTAGGCTAGAGATTACAAATACTTGTTATGAGTTATATTTTGAGTTGGATGTATTTATGAAATTGTGGTGTTCTTTGGAACCATCTAGTACTCAAGGTGACAGTGTGGGGTTTTCTAGATGGGAAAGACTTACTTTGAGGTGTGCTGTTATAGCCCTACCATCGATTAGAGTGTTCAATCGGAGAGTAGTTAAGAGTAGTATCATAAAGAGATGATATTTATATGAGAGTGTTCACTAGTGAAAGTATAATCCCTAGGCCTTGTTTCTAAGCATTGAAACACTGTTTGCTACTAGATCTGTTACATGTTTGCTTGCTTCCATCTTTATTTCAGTTTGCCTTTAGTCTTTTCCATGCCATCAAGCTATTTTCTATCACCGTTACTACTTGTATTGCACTATCTCTTCACCGAACTAGTGCACCTATACACCTGACAAGTGTATTAGGTGTGTTGGGGACACAAGAGACTTCTTGTATCTTGATTGCAGGGTTGCTTGAGAGGGGATACCTTTGACCACTTCCTCCCCGAGTTCAATAAACCTTGGGTGATCCACTTAAGGAAAAACTTGCTGCTGTTCTACAAACCTCTGCACTTGGAGGCCCAACAACTGTCTACAAGAATAGAAGTGCGTAGACATCACAATCTCACCCTGTTTTGGGGAAAACAAAGGATTAAATGTATCGAATGGAAAGAAGTAAAAGTTTGTAGAAAGTAAACACAAAGAAGTAAACAGTTTATAGATTGTATGTAAAGAAAAAGGACCGAGATCCATAGTTCACTAGAGGTGGCTCTCCTTAAGATAGATAACATGTTGGGTGAACAAATTATAGCGGGGCAATTGACAAACACTGACAAAGCAATACATGCATACACTAATCATCTTGACTCCTTTGAGACTTGATTGGGAATTACAACATAATACATAGACCGCCATCCAACTGCATCTATGACTAATAATCCACCTTCAGGTTATCATCCGAACCCCCTCCAGTATTAAGTTGCAAGCAACAGATTATTGCTTTAATGCGTGTAAAGTAAAAAATATGATTGTTCTATGAACAAAGGATTGTTGTTTTCTCCCTAGTAACAACAACACATCTAGTACCTTAGATATTTCTGTCACTTCCCCAGATTACCAGAGGCATGAACCCACTATCGAGCATAAATACTAACTCTTGGAGTTGCTAGCATCTACTTGGCCAAGATAGCTACTAACAACGGAAAGCATGCAAGATCACAAATAATAAAGACATGATAGATTCAATAATCAATCTGAAATAGCATCTCAATATCCATCGGATCCCCGCAAACACAACATGCAGAATTACAAATAGATGATCTTGATCATGAACGGAGCTCACAAGATCTAAACATGAAAGCACAAAGGAGGAGAACCAGCCATCTAGCTACTACATGGATCCGTAGTCCAAGGATGAACTACTCACGCATCACACCTGAGGCTTGCATGGTGATGAAGAAGGCCTCCAGGGTGAATTCCCCTCTCCGGTAGGGTGCCGGGAAGAGCTTCAGATCCCTCCTGATCTAGGGATGGAGATGACGGCGGCTACAGACTCTTTCGTGGATTTTTGATCGGGTACTTAGGGTTTACGTCCCGAGGGTAATATATAGGCGGAAGGAGAGGCCGAGGGGGTGCCTGGGCTGGCCACACCACCCCCTGGCGTGGGCCAGGCCTGTCCGCGCGGCCAGGTGGTGTGGCCGCCCTCTGGCCCTTCTCCGTCTCCTATTCTAGCACTTGATCCCTTCCAGAAAAATAGGCACTTTGGCTTTTGTCCCGTCCAATTCCGAGAATATTCATTTTCTGACTTTCCTAGAACCAAAAACAGCAGAAAACAGGTAGCTGGCACTGTGGATCTTGTTAATAGGTTAGTCCAAGAAATCATAAGAAAAGTACTCCAAAGTTGGAACAAAACACAAGAAAGTGGATAAAACCAAGCATGGAACATCAAAAATTATAGATACATTTGCAATGTATCAAGCAGTTTGCGAAAATTGGTTCAAAGAATGGGTCGGAAGAATACAAAGTTTTTAATTCCTCAAGACCCAACATGTTGATTTCGAGTCTCGTAAGAAGGCTTGTGTCCTTGCAAGACAAAGCGTCTGCAACTACATTATCTTTTCCCTTCTTATAATTGACAATGTATGGAAAAGACTCCATAAACTCAACCCACTTAGCATGTCTCTTGCTCAAGTTAGCTTGGCCTTTGAGATATTTCAACGACTGGTCGGAATGTATGATAAATTTCTTGGGCCATAGGTAGTGTTGCCAAACTTGAAGAACACAAACTAAGGCAAAAAGCTATTTGTCATAAATTGGATAATTAAGGCGAGCACCATCAAGTTTCTCGCTATGGTAAGCTATAGGATGTCCGTTTTGCATAAGGACTCCTCCAATGCCAATACCAATAGCATCACACTCTACCTCAAAAGTTTTTGTGAAATCCGGTAACGCAAGGAGAGGTGCTTTGGTGAGGCTCTTTTTAAGTTCATCAAAAGCTTTTTGTTGAGCTTTGCCCCACACGAAGGTGACATTCTTTTTCGTCAACTTGTTGAGAGGACAAGCAATGGTTGAAAAGTCTTCCACAAAGCGACAATAGAAACCAACCAACCCATGAAAACTTTAGAGTTCACTCACATTTGTTGGGATGGGCCAATCTCGTATGTCCTTTACCTTGGACACATCAACTTCAATGCCCTTCGAAGAAACGAGAAATCCAAGAAAAATCAACTTGTCTTTAGCAAAAGTGCACTTGGGAAGATTAGCATAAAGCTTTCCATGTCGAAGGATTTGCAAGACTTCCTTGACATGTTTAATATGGTCCTCAAGTGACTTGCTATAAACAAGTATATCATCGAAATAGACAACAACACTTTTCCCAATGAGAGAACACAAGATATGATTCATAAGGTGCATGAAGGTCGATGGGGCATTAGATAAACCAAATGGGATAACCAACCATTCATAGAGACCAAGTTTGGTCTTGAAGGCGGTTTTCCACTCATCACCTTCAGCCATGCGTGGTATGGGATGTCTATAGTGGCTCCACACAACTCATCAAGCATGTCATCTAGACGTGGTATGGGATGTCTATAACGCACGGTGATAGCATTGATTGGACGACAGTCCATGCATAACTGTAACGTATCATCCGTTTTTGGAACAAGAATCACGGGTACAACACTTGGACTAGAGCTAACTTGGATTAAACCTTTGGAGACGAGTTGGTTGATTTGACGTTCAATCTCATTTGTATCCTCCGAGTTCGTGCGGTAAGCGGCGCGGTTGGGAAGTGGTGCACCAGGGATGAGGTCAATGTGATGTTCGATGCCGCGAAGAGGAGGTAATCCATGTGGGAGCTCTTCTGGGAACACATCCTTGAATTCCTACAAAACAATTATCAAAGATGGAGGAACATTGGTTAATTCATTAGTTCCTTGTGATAGTCCCTTGCAAAGGAGGACATAGTGCAAGATGGATGGGTTGTTCCGAACATCTCTCATCTCACTTTTGGTGGCAATGAGAACACTCTTCGTTTTTCCACTCGAGTTTGGCTTGTAGCTCTCAATCACTATGAGATGGTTCTCTCTCTCACCGCTCTTCTCACAAGTAGGTGTTATGTGTTGCGCCCTCGCTAAAGCCTTTGCATTGTCCACACTTATTTGGCTATGAGTCATTGGTTGCAAAACACATGTTTTGTTGAGCCATTTGAACGTGTACACATTGGTGCGACCATCATGTAGGGCAGCCTTGTCGAATTGCCATGGTCGACCAAGAAGCATGTGGCAAACTGTCATAGGAACCACATCGCACTCCACCATGTCTTTGTAAGGACCAATGGCGAAGGAGATTGATACGGTATGCTTGATCTTCACGGACCCTTGGTCACTTAGCCATTGCACGTGGTACGGGTGCTTGTGCGGATGGAGGGTGAGGTTGAGCTTCTCACACAACTCGGTGCTAGCAAGGTTGTGGCAACTCCCTCCATCGATGATCACTTTGATAGATTTGCCATTGATGTTGGCTCGTGTTTGGAAGATATTTGAGCGTTGGTCTTCATGCTCATGTGCTTGAGTGGTCAAGATCCTTGTGACGACAAGAAATGGACTTGCGTCATGTTCACACATGAGGAGGTCTTGGTCATCTTCCACTCGTTGTCGTGCCATTGCTTCCTTGACTCGGGCATCAAATTCATCTTCACTCAAGTACTCTTTGTCACCATTGTAATGGATGAACAACACTTTCTTGTTTCCACACTCGGCCGACTTGTGTCCTTTACCTCCACACTTATAGCATTGACCGTTGAAAGGTGTATCACTCTTTGCTTGTTTACCACTTGAGGGTCGTTTTCCTTGAGGAAGTGTTGGCTTGAAGGAAGGCTTGGAGGTACTTGAAGAGCTTCCATTGAAGTTTGTTGGCATAGTGGTTGAAGCTTGCTTGTAGGTGAAATACGTCTTGGGCTTGTTGTACTTGATGTCCTATTGCACTTGATGTTCGGCCTTTGTTGTGATGTGCACAAGCTCAACCATGGTGTTGTATGTTTGGAACTCGATGATGCGCTTGATTGGGTGGTTCGACCCAATAAGGAAGCGTGCCATAGTTTGCTCCATGCGCTCTTCAATGTTGGCACAGATCAAGTTGAGTTCCATTTCCTTGAAGTACTCTTCCACGGTCTTTGTCCCTTGACGAAGCAATTAAAGGTTGTTGAAGAGGTCATGCGTGTAGTGCACGGGGACGAAACATGATCTCATGTGAGCCTTCATATCATGCCAAGTTGTGATTGGCGGCTCTTGTCTTGTGTCACGAGCAACTTGAACTTGTTCGACCAAAGGTTGGCGTAATCATCAAACTCAAGAGAAGCCATGGCGACCATCTTCTCGTTGCTATAATTGTGCATGCAGAAGATCTTGTCGACTTTGAGTGCCCATGAGAGGTATTCTTCGGGGTCATTGGATCCGGTAAACTTGGACATTGTGAACTTGAGCTTGCCGAAAGTTTCTTCATCATTGCGGTCATTGCGACGAGCTTGGTGACCTTGTTGATGATCGTGTTGTTGATGCGGTGGAACTTGGTTCTCGTGACCTTGTTGCGGAGCTTGCTCTTGATATTGTTGTTGTGGAGCTTGCTCTTGCTGTTGGCGCGGTTGTTGACGTTGTTGAGGCACTTGGGCCCCATGAGGGTGTTGAGGATGTGGAGCTTCATGACACGATTGATGACGAAGAGGAGGCTCGTTCCTCGGTTGGTGATGATGATTAGGCACATGGGTCTCACGGCAAAGATCATGGTCTTGAGCCTCATGATGTGGTGGGCGTCGCTCAACTTGTACCACTTGACGCTCCATGTTTTGGTGTGGTGGCAGAGGTGCCTCGTGATTAACATGTTGTCGGTGCGGACGTTCATGATGGTGATGACGAGGAGGAGGATCTTGGAGAGCTTCACGTCGATTACGAGCTTGATTCTCCAAATTGGAGTCATCACTTGTTGTGTCAAGTATGTGTCATGGTCGATGTTGGTGGACTTGCGGTTGCACTCGCGGTTCTTCTTGTGGTTGTGCTTGTTGGATCACTATTTCCCTTGCATGATGAGGGTGTGCTTCTTGCCTTGCTTGGGGCCTCGAAGAGAAATCACCATCATAGATTGACGTTGAAGTGTGCCATGGGGAAGGTACGTAGTTTGAAGAACTTCCATCTTCAACCACGGGGGCATCATTGCGTCTTGGAGCACTCGGATGAAGATCTTGTTGAAGAGGAGCATGACGACGCGAAGAACTTGAAGAGCTTGATGCACGTGAACACGGTCTTGCCATTCCGTCGATGAGGCATCGAAGATTGTCATTTGTTTCGGCGACGGAGCATTGTAGCGCTTCATTTTGATGGCCAAAGTTGTGATGCATTGCGTGCATTTGCCTTTCGAGGCCATCGAAGCGGTTGTAAATGTTCTTGAACTCGGCTTGTGTCTCGCCAAATTGTTCATCTTGTCGCGTCTCAAGGGCTTGGCAACATTCACGGAACTCTTGTCGGACGATGAAGTGACTTGCGTGCGTCATGTACGGTCCATGTTCTTCTTCTAGGGGAGGTGGTTGGCTCGACTCACCATGCATATCCATCATGCAAAACACAAAGGGTTGTATATGGAGAGCAATATGTGGTGGGGGGAACCTTCAACCTCACCTTGGGGATTGCACCAAACTAGAAACCACAAGTGAGAGCTATAAGCGTGCAAAGTGGAATTGCAAAGAAACTCACACTACAGAAAGAACTAACTCTCAAAAGCTTGTTGTTGGTGGGTTAGGATTGTGGAATGCCAAATAACCAACCAAAAGAAAAGGGATAGTCAAAAGTGAGTAAAATCCAACAAAACTCAAGTCAAAAGCGAGGGTCAACAACTCAAAAGGGTGACAGGAAGCTACGACTATATACACACACGTGGAGATTGTTGGGATTGATAGGACTATGAAAATGAGCAAATAAAAAGTCCTAACAAAGACTAAGCTCGTTGTCATGCCAATGCAAGGAGAGACCGTGGCTCGTTTGCAAAGAAGAAAAATGAGCAACGGATTTGTGCACTTGTCTTGGGCGCTCTTCTTTCTCTTGTGCTTACAAGCTTTGAGACTCTCTTTTGCTATGGGAGACTATTTTTATTTTTATTTTGCTTTGTATCTTTTTTTTGCTCTCCCTTGATGCTACCTAGTCACACTTGATATTGCTCTTGCACTCTCACTATCCAAGGACAAATGCACAATGCTCAAGCAAACACAAGATGAGCCACTCTCGTGGGATAGGTACACACAAGGAAGTTAGGGATTACAAGGTGACGCAACTTATACCTTCGTTGGTGATGGTGAACTTGCCGTCGGTGGTGTGGGATGATGTTCATGGGCCACGGTGTCGAGGAGCGTGGAGGTTGTTGATGCGGAAGCTTGTTGTTAGTTGCTGGCACGCACACGGGCACGAACAAACAAAGGAAATTAGCCAAAACGGAAAAGAGGCAAAAACTGTCAAAATGAGGCGTCAGGTCTAGAGACTCTGAGGTCTGAGGCCGGAGACTCCGGGGGTCCGAAGACTCTAGGAGTTGAGGCTGAAGACTCCGGGGTCGGGGACTCTGTTCCTCTTGCTCGTGTTCTTGAGCAGAAATGCACGCCTTAGGGCCTCCAATCCGCGAAAAATTGGCCAAAGTGGGCTGGGAAAACACACGATAGAGCTGGACCAACACCTAAGACAAGGTTTGGTCGGATCAAAACCACAAATAACACTCCAAATCAAGAGATCGATCCAAAGGCAAATTTGTGGCTCTTTTTTGGGGATTTTCGATTTTTTTGTGGATAGAAGAAAAATTTGCGGGGGAATTCGTGAGCAACGAAGCCCTTGATACCAATATGTTGAGGGAAAACCTCTAGGGTAGCCCGATCTTTCACGAATCCCTTTCAAATCGAGGATGGAGTGTGGGGAGAGGAGGGGCGGATCAACACGACAAACTCATGCACGAAGAACGTGATGAACACACTCACGCAAAACCACGATACACACCAATAGCTCACGCCGGTGGTGACCGGTCTGGCGCAATCCCTAGGATCGGCGTCGGGCGGAGGACTCTCTCTCGAACCGGCACGACGAGTAGAGAGACTCGGTGGGATCTTGACGTCTAGGCAAAGCGACTCCGATGCCTAGGCCTTGTACAACGTGGAGGCACAATGCAAACTCCAACGAGGTTTGGGATATTTGGTGCTCCTTGGTCAAGGAGCATGAGGCAAGAACTAGATAGATCCACAAGGGGTTTCCACTAATTCCAAATATCATGCCTAGGATTTACAATAGATGTGGGGGGCTATATATAGGCCAGCCACAAGTTCAAGGGTAGTTTAGGCAATAAAGGGTAAAGTATGGACGGACTAAGGGGTACATGGGCCGCAGGCCCAAAAGGCTTTCACATGCCTGGACCAGTTACACCGGAGACTACGGGGGGGGGGTGACTCTGGGGTTCGAAGACTCCGAGGTGGCGCTCAGACTCCGGGGTAGTCTCCGGGGCGGCATACAGAGACTTCCAGCAAGGGGTTCGGAGTCGTGGTCGGAGTCCAGGGGCGGAGACTCTAGGATCGATGGCCGGAGACTCCGGGGTATCAAGGCCAGAAACTCCGGTGTGCGTGGAGACTCCGGGGATGGTGATGCTCTCCGGTGAGGACTCCGTGGGGGTGTATTGAGCGCTCCTGGTGGGGTCCAGAGACAGGTTCGGAGTCCTGGTTAGAGACTCCGGGCTTCAGGACCGGAGACTCCGGGGCTTCAGCTCCAGTAGCTCCTTCTTCTCGTCCCGCTCCTTGCACTTCATCCGATGGGGGTTCGTATCTGATAACACACAGTGTACTTGCATGAAGTAGCAAGCCATTCCTAGATGTGTCAAAGTCACACGAGGAAAGGAGCGAGTTCACCTTAGCTTGTAGTAGTTTAGCTCGTGCATGAGTCATTGGTCCACCTGGGGGACTTGGTGGTGGATATGTAGTGACGTCCATAGGACGGGCTGCATCACCCCTCCTGTCAAATCTCTTGATTCATTCAAAAGGTACTGGCCTGTTCAAAAAGCTCTCAATCAAGATCTCCCACTTTAACCACCTGAAGGCTCCGATCTTTGGGGAATCGAAGGAGGAGACATCATTCATCGACATCACAAATCAAGCGCATCACTTCCTCTCCACTTACTTGGAGATTTCTCGATCTAGTATTACTCGTTAATATCTAGATCTTGTGTTTCGGTTTTGATAATATTTGTTCTTATGGCAGCTTGTTGTCATTACAGGAGCCTCTAATTCAATTGTGGAGTTGTGCCCCGCTAGTTATGTAAAGGCATTGGTTCCCGCCTCGAATGGTGCCAATAGTGGAAAGGTGGACCAGGCCTTTGGTGGTGAGACCCATCGAAGAACAGGGTGAGGCCTATTGTGGCGTGGTGGTCTTAGTACCGCCCACCCCTCCAACACAGATGTACTTCCCTTAACAAGGAAGGAACTGCGGTAAAACAAATCATGTGTCTTCGCGTGCTCCACTACGGTTTCCTCGCTCCTCACTCTTACTCACCTTTTCTCGCTAGTAGTTAGGTTTACATAGAGGGAAATTCTTCGTAATTGCATATCTAAAGAATTTACCTTTGTGTCAAGCCTAAAATTGAAAAAGTATTAAAATTTGGAGTAGCATCTATTCACCACCCTCTAGGTGCCCATACGATCCATTTCAATTGGTATCAGAGCCTCGACTCTTCATTCAGGCTTAACAGCCTAAGAGAAGTATGGGTACTAAGGGAGATGGGAGTGAGGTTGTGGACAAGGTCACAATGGATGACCTCAAGACGTTGGAAACAACCTTGTTGAAATCCTTTGAGACCAACATGGAAGAGATGCAACAAATGATTGCTCCTCTCACTTCATCTACAACCCCACCTCCATCTACCTCTAAGGCCTCCACTCCGCTATCTAAGTAGAAAGCTCATGCTAACTCCAAGGAAGATGAGTTGGTGGGTGAGAAAAATAATGGATCCTCTTCCAAGAAGGGAAGTGGTAAGGAGGACTATAGTGAGGTCTCTCACCTATATTCTCCCGACCCACTTATCCCTCATCCTCATATAAACAAGAGGGGTGATACACCCAAGCTTACTGCATCTTCATTTAATCAATGGAAATTCTTAATGAAATCTCATGTGTGCAGTTCGTCGATTGAGCTTTGGAGGATCATTGAAGATGGCCTTCATATTGGAGACTCCACCAACTTAACAAGAAGAGAAGTAGTGGACAGTCAACTAAATGCAATGTCTCTTCACATGATTTAGCTTGGTGTGGGTCCCAAGGACATGCCACATATTGAACACCTCAACACTGCCAAAGAAGGCTGGGATGCTCTCACCGACTTGTTCATTGGCAATGAAAGCATGATAAGAAATAGGTATGACGCTCTAAGAAATGAAGCCGAAGGGTTTTACATGTTGGATGGTGAAGACCATGAAGACATGTATAGAAGTCTCAAGAGCATTGCAACAACATTTAGAAAGCATGGAGCCACTCATATTGATGATGCGTGGATTAAAATAAAGTATGTTAGTGCACTCATGCCATTTTAGCCCATAGATTTGAAGAGTTTGTAAGGTAGACACAACTACCACCAAATGACTTCCAATGAAGTCATGCAAGAAATGGCGGCCTTCAAAGTGGCGGCTAAGAATGCCGAAGATGCTCGTGCTCAGTCAATTGGGATGCAAAAGGGCGTAAACGTTGCATTAAAGTCCAATGTTGTTGAACATGATAAAGAGGATAGAGGGTTTGGCATTGTCTCCATGAGCTGTCCCGAGGAGGTCAAGCGTGCTCATGGTGAGTACATAGCTTTCTACGCAAGAAACTTTTGGAAAGATCCAGCTAAGGCTAAATCTAAACTTGAGCGCAAGAGTGGGTCAAGCGAGAGAAAAGAGAACAACCCAAAACTGAGAACGTGCTATAATTGTGGAGACCATTTACACTTTGTGGCTGAGTGTCCATATCAAAGTAGAGAAGATAATGGGGGCGAGCTCATCGTCAAAGAAAAATCGAAGGCACCTCGGAAGAAGCCGTTCGCCAAGAAAAATGCTCCCTACAAGAAGCAACCTAATATTGTTTTGGTGGCACAAGAAGAGTATTCATCCAGAAGCAAAGATGAAGAGGATGAACATAGCACTCGAGAGGTGGTTATAATAGCCACCACATCGCTCTTCGACTCTCCTAATGAAAATGTCATCAACAAGAACGTCACTTGCCTTATGGCAAGAGATTCTGAGGTATCATCTCCTATTTCTTCTTTTTCTAAGACTAATATGAATGTTGATATGGATGATCATACAAGTCTTAGAGTAAAGGAAGAAGTTATTGCTTTCTACCATTTTATCAATAACTTTCAAGGTGAGCACAAACTTCATTTTGATGCTCTCATGAGCCAACTTGCTCACTCCGAAGATCTCCTCGAAGAAAAGGCGAGAATTGAAACAGAGGGTGCTATGGAGATTGCCTCTTTGAAGAATGCTCTAGAAGAAGAAGAGGCTCGAGTCTCTCTAGAGGAGAGGCTTGAGTCAATTGAGGAGTCTCATGAATAGGTTGTTGCCCAGCTCATAAAGGAACGTGACAATGCTCTTGCCAAGGTAAAGAAATTAAAGAAGGAGAAGATTAACTTTGGGGCTGCTCATGCTAGACTCTCTAAGGAATTAGAGAAACTTGACATTGCCTATAAGGAATTGGAGAGTGAACACTCTACTCTAAATGAGTCTTGTGATCAGCTCCAAACTCAATTGGAGAAGTATGATATGCCTAGCACCTCTACACCATCAAGTGGACATGAAGTTGTCACTAAACAAAATGCTAGAATGAAAGATGAACTTGCCAAGGTATCCCAACCCAATGGTAAGGAAGTCCTAGATGAGATCCTTGGTAAGCAAAGGGCAAGCAATGTAAAAGAGGGACTTGGCTATGTTCCCAAGACCAATAAGAATAAGAAGAACAATAAAAAGAAGAAAAGCAAAACTTCTCAAGCAAAGACAAGCACCGTCCCGAATGACAAGACTAACTATAGTGGTTTTGCAGGGTCTAATAATCCTAATTATGAATTATTTCATGATTACTATGGTGATGTCTATGCTAGTTATGTTGGTCCATTTGATAATTAGATTTCTTGGTCTATTTGGGTTCCCAAGACCCTTGTTACTAACATGAGAGGACCCATTGAAAAATGGGTACCTAAAACCAAAAAGTAATTTTGTTGCAAGGCTATGCTTCCGGTGGGTCCAAATGGGTGCTCGGTAGCGGGTGCACGAGTCATATGACCGGAAGCAAGGAAATCATCTCAGAGATGCGGCCAAACCATGATCATATAACCGTCTCCTATGGTGATAAGTCAAAATCTGAGGTATTGGGCCTTGGCAAGGTTGTGGTTGCCCACGATATTTCTCTCGTGGATGTCATGCTTGTTGAGACCCTCGGTTACAATTTACTTTCATTTCGTGCCCTTGGTAAGATGGGCTTTGCAGTTATTATTGGTGGTGATTTACTCTTGTGGAGCAAGTCTCTAAAGGTCGCTTTCGTTGGATATGTCGAAAATGACCTATATGTGGTGGACTTTTCAGGGAAAACCACTACATGCCTGATGTGTCTTTTTGGAAAGGCCGACGCGGGTTAGCTATGGCATCGCCGTCTATCCCACGTCAATATGAGAAATTTGCAAAGCTTTCACAAGGGTGGCCACATTCTTGGACTAAAAGAAAATGTTTCCTTTGCCAAAGATCGTGTTTGTAGGGCTTGCGTTGAAGGGAAAATGCATGACTCTCCCCATCGAAGGAAGAGAATTATTTCATAAAAGCGGATTTTGGAGCTCCTTCATGTGGACCTCTTTGGTCCTCCGTCTCATGTGAGCCTCGGTGGTAAGAAATATTGCCTCGTAATTGTCAATGATTATTCACGATACACATGGGTCTACTTCTTCAAGTTGAAGAACGGGACTCAACAAACGGTCATCAATTTCGCCAACGAGGTCCAGCGTCAACACAATGTCCCTATTTTTGCAATAGAAGCGATAATGGCTCCGAGTTCAAGAACTATACTCTGAACGAATTCCTAACTGAAGAGGGGATAAGACACCAATATTCCGCTGCGTACACCCCTCGACAAAATGGTGTAGCCGAGAGGAAGAACCGGACTTTAGTGGATATGGCAAGATCTATGTTGGCTGAATTCAAGTCACCATAGAACTTCTGGGATGAAGCCATTTCCACCGCATGTCACTCATCCAACCGACTCTACCTCTAAAAAATCTTGGACAAGACACCTTATAAAATACTTACCGGTAACGAGCCCAACATCTCCTACTTCCGGGTATTTGGTTGTAAGTGTTTCTTTCTCATGAAAGGAGATCATTTATCTAAATTTGATTATAAGGCTTTAGAAGGAATTTTTGTTGGTTATGGTGCCGAATCCCACACTTATAGAGTCTACAATAATCTCTCTAGAATTGTTGTAGAATCTTGTAGTGTGGTGTTCGAACAAAATGATGGCTCCCGTGCAGGGCAAGTTGATGTTTGTGGTGCAGATGTTGAAATACCCCAAGATACCATAAGAAGAATGGGCGTGGGATTTTTCTGCCCCATTGAGGAACCCCTTGTGGCGGATCGGGAAGGACAATGCTCTACTCAAGTAGAGCCCTCATCGACACAAGCTCAACATGCTCCACTCGCTGGATAAACCACTACACTGTATGGTAGAACCAGCTAATCTACCAGGTCTAGGTCATAGATTGTATGGATGGAAGGGAGGACGGAGAGGAGCTGGACGTCGCCGACAGCGTGTCGGCGCCGTGGTTGCAAGGAGGAGGAGGCGGCGGTGCTGGAGAGACGGCGGCTAGAGTTCAAGGCCGACTCCTCAAGGAGTCGGCAATAATAACTTTGATTATTGCTTAATTTGACAAGTCTGATTACAACTCTTTATATAATAAAAATAAATGGGCTAAGCCCCTAATTCAGCCCACTAGCAGGCTTCCGCTGGCTGTATGTGAGGCCGGTCATAACATCTCTCCCCGCCTCGACAAACAGCTCGTCCTCGAGCGGAATGTCCGGAAACTGCTGGCGGAACTCGTCGAAGTTCTCCCAAGTAGCGTCATCCACCGGAAGGCCTGTCCACTACACTAGGACATGCCAGATGTCACGACGCTTCTGCGCCTTCAGCACCTTCTTCGGGCTCGGCAACAGACGGCCCTCGGCCGTAGGAGGTAGAGTCGGCGGTGCTGCAGGTGGGTCACCACGGTAGGCCTTGAGAAAGCCCACATGGAACACGTCGTGAAGGCGAGACCCCTGCGGCAACTCCAGCCGGTAGGCGAGTGTCTCGATGCGCTCCAGCACACGAAAGGGCCCAACGTAGCGAGGTCCCAACTTGGGCTTGGCACGCGGGTCCAAAGACTGCGTCGTCCTGTGAAGGAGGCGCAGCCACACCCAGTCACCCTCTGTGAACTCCGCCTCGCGATGATGAGCATCATAGTACTTCTTGGCCAGCTGTTGTGCTTGGAGAAGGCGCTGGCGCGCCTCAGCCAAGATCTCGTCGCAGGTGCGGAGCAAGGCACCCACAGCCTCACTCCGGATCGTCCCGTCCTCAAACGGCAGCATCAGCGGAGGCGGACGGCCGTATACCACCTCGAAAGGCGTGGTGTGCAGGGCGGCGTGATAGGAGGTGTTGTAGCAGTACTCCGCCCACGCCAACCAGTCCACCCAAGCGCGTGGACGATCACCTGTAACACAGCGCAGATACATTGCAATCACCTTGTTGACCACCTCCGATTGACCGTCCGTCTGCGGGTGGAACGCCGTGCTCAGGCGGAGCTTGACACCGGCCAGCCGAAAGAGATCCCGCTAGACATGACCAGTGAACACCGGGTCACGGTCGCTGACGATCGACGATGGAAACCCATGGAGGCGCACGATGCCGTCGAAGAAGGCGCGTGCCACGGATGCGGCGGTGTACGGATGGCCGTCGGAGAAGCGGTCGACCACCGTGAGGATGACAGACATGCCCCCCACCTTGGGCAGCCCTTCAATGAAGTCCATGGAGATATCCGCCCACACCTGCGAGGGCACCTCGAGGGGCTGAAGAAGACCCGCTGGTCGTTGCGTCTCCGTCTTGTTGCGTTGGCACGTCACACACGTCCGCACCCAATCTTGCACCAGCGCTTTATCGCTCGGAATGTAGAAGTCGGCGTGAAGACGATGGAGGGTTTTCTGCACACCCTCATGGCCAGCCAAATGCGCCAACGTCAAGACCTGATGGCGAAGGTCGTCGTGGTCAGGCACAAAGAGATGACGCCCATGGAGGAGCAGTCCGTCAGTCAGGTGCCAGGGTGCCTCCAGCTCGTCGGCGTCCAGGCGCTGTCAGAGGCCCTGCGCATCGCCGGCAGTCACCGTGGCCTGGCGTATGTCGTCGATGAGCGCGAATGATGGCCCGGAGCGAATGCACAGGACCGCTCCCGAGGTCTCGGCGTCCCCCGCAAACACCTCCGTGTCACGACGCGACAGTGCGTCAGCAACCGTATTGAGACGGCCGAGACGGTACTCCACCATGAAGTCATAGCCGAAGAGCTTGCTGATCCACTGGTGCTACGGAACCGTGGAGAGACGCTAGTCCAGCAAGAACTTGAGGCTGTAGTGGTCCATGCGCACGCGGAACGACCGCCCCCAAAGATAAGGCCTCCAATGCCACACGGCTTGGACCAGCCCGATCAGCTCGCTCTCGTATGCGGCAAGCTTGTGGTGGCGAGCGGCGAAGGGGCGGCTGAAGAAGGCCAGCGGTCGTTCGCCCTGGTGGAGGACGGCGCCGAACCCGATGCCGGAGGCGTCGTAGTCAACCACGAAGGGGATGTCGAAGTTCGACATCTGCAGTACCGGTCCCGTCGTGAGTGCCCGCTAGAGGGCCTGGAATGCCTCCGTGGCCTCCGCGTCCCATGCGAAGGCGTCGCGGCGCAGAAGGCGCATCAGTGGTGCGGCGATGAGGCCGAAGTCCCGGATGTATTTCTGGTAGTAGCCCGCGAGGCCCAAGAAGCCGCGTAGCGCACGCGGCGACTGCGGAGTTGGCCACGCAGCGATGGCGGTGACCTTATCCGCGTCCATCACAACGCCCTCCGCTGAGATGACGTGCCCCAGGTATGCAACGGAGGTTGTGCCGAACGAGCACTTCGAGCACTTGCGGTGAAGATGATGCGCTCGAAGCTCGTTGAAGATGATGGCGACGTGCTGCAGGTGTTCCGCCCAAGATGCACTGTAGATGAGAATATCATCAAAGAAAACCAGGGCAAAGCGGCGTAAGTAGGGGTTGAGCACGTCGTTCATGAGGCCCTGGAACGTCGCCGGAGCGTTGGAGAGGCCGAATGGCATCACCAAGAACTCGAAGTGGCCGTGGTGCGTCTGGAACGCCGTCTTCTCAATGTCGTCCGGATGCATCCGCACCTGATGATAACCGGAGCGCAGGTCGAGTTTGGTGAAGAAGCGTGCCCCATGGAGCTCGTCCACAACGGGTATGGGAAACTTGTCCTTGGAGGTGACGGCGTCGAGGGCACGATAGTCGATGCAGAATCGCCACGTGCCGTCGGGCTTGCGCACCAAGAGCACCGGTGCCGAGAACGGCGACGTCGAAATCCGGATAATGCCCTGCGCGAGCATCACTGCCGCTTGGCGCTCGAGCTCGTCCTTCTGTAGCTGGGGGTAGCGTTATGGGCGCACGGCGACAGGCGTCGTATCCGGCAGCAGGTGGATGTGGTGGTCACAGGCCCTGTGGCTCGTCGAAGATGTCATTGTGCTGCTGCAGGAGGTCGGCCAGCAGGGGTGCGCCTCATCGAGGGTGGCCGCCATTAGCTAGAGCTGCGAGGTCACACGACTTGTACCGCCGATGCCCGTCCATTGGACTCGACGGCCTCCCTCGTGCCAGAAGATGAGGGTCAGCGTGTCGAAGTCCCAGAGTATGGGGCCTAGTGTGGACAGGAAGTCGAGGCCGAGGATGAAGTCATAGCAGCCCAGGTTGATGCCGACGCAGTCTATGGCGAAGCGCTCGTCGCCGATGAGGGCCGAGACCTGCCGCGCCACGCCCTGGCTCGCCAGGCGGTCCCCGTTGGCGACGGTGACGCGGAACTGCTCGGCACACGACAGCTGGAGTGCGAGGCGGCGCATGGTGTCCCGGACATGAAGTTCTGCGTCGAGCCCGTGTCCACCAGGGCGGTGAGGCGCTCCCCATTGATAGTTACCGGAAGCAGCATAGTCTTGGCCGTCTTGATGCTCGCTAATGCATGGAGGGAGACGACGAAAGCCGTTGCATCGACCGGCCCGTAGGTCATAACGCCGGCCTCGGAGATAGTCGTGGCCTCGAGCTCCGCGGCGAGGGACTCCACCTCCCCCTCATCGACGGTCTCCAAGTAGAATAGGCGGGCGCACACGTGACCCGGCGCATAGGTCTCGTCGCAGTTGAAGCACAACCCCTTGCGGCGCCGATCGAGCTGCTCGGCCGCGGTCAGGTGACGAAAGGGGCGCGTCAGCGCCGACGCAGCCGCGGGGGCGGGTGGCAGGGCGGGACGCGTCAGGGCAGGGGCCGCCGGGTCCGGGCGAGGTGGGGGTCGCGCCCCACGGCCCGGGAAGGCCTGCTGCATGGCGATGGCGCGCTGCTCGTACGCGTGCGTACTACATGGCCGTCTGTAGGTCTTGTGGTTCGCGCATCTCCACGTCGACGCGGATGTGGTCGGGTAGGCCCCCGATGAAGAGCTTGGCGCGCTGGCGAGCCGTGACGCTAGGCGCATGGCATGCCAATGTCTGGAAGCAGTCGGCGAAGTCCTGCACCGAGCCTGTGAAGGGAAGGCGTCCGAGCTCGGCCAGCCGGCTGCCGCGTACCGGGGGTCCAAAGCGCAGGAGGCACAGGTCGCGGAAACGCTCCCACAACGGCATCTCGCCCTCGTCCTGCTCGAGGGCGTAGTACCATGTCTAGGCGGCACCACGAAGGTGGTAGGAGGCGATCCAGGTGCGGTCCGATGCCAGTGTCCGCTGCCCCCGAAAGAATTGCTTGCATTGATTGAGCGAGTTCAGGGGGTCGACGGTGCCATCGTAGGTGAAAAACTCGAGCTTGGTGAAGCGGGGTGGCTGCTGGACGTGCGGCACGGCGTTGTAGGCTCCCTCGGAGCGACCCAGCGTTGTAGGGGAGAGTAGGTCGGCGCCATAGATGTATACAGCTCGCCGTACCCGGTGAATCCCCCGAAGGCGTCTGCGGGCGGCTGCGGCGCGGGCGGCTGGGCGGGTGCCGTCTTGTACGTAGACTGGTCAAGCCAGGCCGGTAGCTGCGACGGCGATGGTGGGAACTTGATCTGCGTGATCGGGATCCCCTGCTGCGAGGTGATGGCTGGCAGCAGCGGTGGTGGGGGCGGTGTGAAGGGCGCGGTGGCCGGCGGTGGTGGCGGCGCGGTGAACTCCTGGAAGAAGGTCCGAAGGTTTGCGACCGCCTAGGTGAGGTCACGGACAGCCGTGGAGACCTCCTGCTGCAAGAGGAGAGGGACGGGTTCGGAGGGCGGCGCGGTCTGACCCGCAGCGGTCGGTCTCGACGTGGCCGGCAGCGGCTCCATGGAGTCGGGCGCGCCGGAGGTGGCGATCGCGGTGGAGGCGGTGGGCAATCCCGTAGACATCGAGCCTGAGCTAGCTGATACCAAATTGGTAGAACCAGCTAATCTACCAGGTCTAGGTCGTAGATTGTATGGATGAAAGGGAGGACGGAGAGGAGCTGGACGTCGCCGACGGCTTGTCGGCGTCGTGGTTGCGAGGAGGAGGAGGTGGCGGTGCTGGAGAGACGGCAGCTAGGGTTCAAGGCCGACTCCTCAAGGAGTCAGCAATAATAACTTTGATTATTGCTTAATCTGAAAAGTCTGATTACAACTCTTTATAAAATAAAAATAAATGGGCTAAGCCCCTAATTCGGCCCACTAGCAGGCTTCCGCTGGCTGTACGTGAGGCCGGTCATGATGATGGAATGCACAAAACACAGCGATTTTCTAGGAGTGGTTTTAGCGGGGTACTACAATTCGACACCACTAACAAGGGATCTCGCCCTCGAGATCCGCCTCATGGTCCGGGGAAGAAGGCCGACGATCTGAATCTTCTCGCTTCGTGTAGATCCTCGCGACACCACTAACAAGAGGTCGTTGTCCGTGATCATCGAGAGAACACTCCGGGAACAAAGGCGAAGGTAGAGGTATCAACAAATAAAGCCACCTCTAGCTTCTGTGGACAGAGTAAAATTGTTGGATCCACCGATTCGATGTACCAAAGTGAACAGTGAGAGACGGGTAGGGTGATCAGTCCATCCCGTACTCAAAGCATCCTTCTATACATGAATAGAAGAATCGTGCAACCAACTCTCGGAATTTAGACTGAAGATCTCGACAAACGAGGTTCGGAAACAAAGAGTGATGCAGACTCTGCACCGGATCTGGCGTAGTTGATGTCGTCGCATTGGGGACCACCGGAAGATACAAAGAAACATCGTATGAAAAGACACCATGATCAGGTTTTGCGATGGTTCCATTGGCATGAACAACACATGCTCAAGGTATACTCCAACTTCACCAATGCTCATCCTTCTCATATGCTTTTCAACGATACAGATATCTGTCAAGGGGCACATACGGATAAAGAGTTCAAGGACAAAAGATTGGATGAAGGTACAACAACCGAGAAGCAGATTGATGATTGTAGAACCACCATTATAAAGGGAGGAAGCGAAACCCTGAAGGTACGATAGAAACCCAACCACGGGAAATCCTGGACTCGAAGAAAAGATAAGAGAGTAGAATCAAAACACGCAGAGGTAAGAGGAGAACAGCAGAGGGGTAAGAAGTAAAAGCAGACCTAATCAGATCTATCCACCCGATTTTTGCAAAATAGTTTTAACACTCTACTTTGGCCGTTAGCTAGGTTATCCTACAGGCTGGACAAGTGGGGTATTGTAACTGCTGGGCTCTGATACCACTCTGTAACACCCTCGAATCAGCCCTATGCAAGTTTTAGCGCTTCCCGCCAAACCCGCATAGAAACGATTCAAGGACACCCACCAGGCACTTTCGTGCGGGTGGAAAATGAAGTAATACCATTACACATTAGTCCACAATAGAACCCACAGAACATAAATATACAACAACGACAGCATGAGTCAAGAATACAGATATACAATACAAAGATCCCAAATCACCTTGAAAACGATAGAGCGTCCGACTACGGACAAGATGCAAATGGGGCTAAGAGCCCTGAAGAATAACCAATGGCGTCCATAACCCTGCCCAGGCCAAGCCGGAAGGGTAACCCTGCTAACGACGTCGATCTCAAACCTGCTAAAACAAAAGGGGTGCCAACAAAGGGCAAAGGAAAAAGAGGAGCGTCGGTACTGAGGCCAGTACACGGCGAGGCTAGAATTCGACGGCTCTCGCCTACATAGGTATGGTGGGCTAAAGCGGCAGCGAAGCATGCACTAAACAACCTATAGAGACTCGATAAACTGTCGGCTATTAGAGAGAGATAAGAAAGACCTATTTGGAACCAAAATTATACTAGCACCAATCATACCCGTCCTGGTATTCTCCCTCGAGACCAAACGAGGAAGTCAAACCGAGGAACTCACACAGTTGGCAGTTTTATTCATTCCATTATAGTTGCAGCACTTAATAGTCATATATAGATAGAATGAGTCACCCTGATAGCATAAGTAGTGTGCAGTTTTAGTTAACCATTCAGTTGTAGCTGCAGTACTTACTAGTCAGATACAATTAGCATGTGACATCCCAACCCAGCAGTTGTTGGCACTTTTATTTCATTCTATTGGAGTTGTGATACTTACTAGGCAGATATAACATGACACGATATACCCCAGTTCTACCAGTTGTTGGCACTTTTATTATCCATTCCATTATAGTGAAGCTGATTACTAGTCACATATTAAGTCAAATTTATAGCACTACTTTAGTTATGCTTGTCTATGATCGAGATACTGTGCTCCAAGTCGTCCATAACCGCGGACACGGCTTTCAGAAAGATTTACCCTGCAGGGGTGCACAAATAGCAACACACACACGATCAACCTCGGAAAAACCAAATCAAAACCCAACGAGGCTTTCACGACAAAGCAATCACAGGATTCATAAAATATTTCAGGGGGCCACCCCACTAAGCTACCCACAACGAAGTTGGCCGGCTCCGAGACGGACCCAGGGTTTGTGTGGACGGCGGTAAACGACTAGGAACCTGAAAGTGTGACTGGGCTTGTCGATACAGCAAAAATGTGTCACGATCCAAAACAGTACAGGTGCTCCACGCACAATCGTAAATAAAGCAGTAAAGCATGACATAAGTACAAGATAGTAATAAAGCCCCAAACTAGTTTGTGGCCCCAAGAAATAAGAAATGAATCAAGCTCTGGCTAAGGGGGATTCATAGACTCTCCCGGATGTGGATAGTGTGTATAGTCAAGGAACAGGTATCAAATACTCGGGGCCTACGGGACACAAGTGGACATAAAAACCAAATAGCATATATTGCCCACTGGCCCCTCTTTCATTAGTTATGACAACAATTTAATCGTTGTATTTAAAGTCATGATCATCTCCACCATTAAGCATCTCCACCATTTAGCATGTGCCAACCTTCCAATAACTGTGGAACGACAACGATGCGAAGCAGCACATGAGCAAGCAACTACGACTCGCAAGGCCGACTATTTATCAAACAACTGGCAATAGGATGTGTCCAAGGCAATATAGGGTTGCAAGGAATATAAATGGTGCACGGAAACTAAAGCATCGCAATACGTATAGCAGTAGATCAACAGGAGGAAGTAAAGACTATAAATGCAAAATAGGTAGAAAGGGGAGAAATGCTCGTCTAGGAAACACTGCCGAAGATTCATATCCGAAGAACTTGTCGATACTCGCATCCACTCAACGGCCTAACCCGCGAAGAACAAAACACTAAAAGAAACACCGGATACACTATTTAATACTACGGTAGAAGATCCAGCATGATTATGATATGATGCATGACATGGCAAAGATGCGATGCAACTAGGCAATACTAAGCGGAACTAGGGTCCCGACATTAATTATATGGTTCTAGTTGTTTTGGTACCCCGCAATTTAAATGTTGGATTAGCAAGGCAAAGCATGTTATCGGTTCTCTACGCAAATTTAAATGGAGGTGGTATAATACAAGTATAGCCCGTATATGCGCTCCATATTTAATTATGAGATGAATCGACTGAATATCCCCAAACAACCACAATATGTATGCGAGCATGAACAATTTAATATGCAATAAGTAGATGTCATATATTATAAAAATAAGGGTCTCGGAGAGGAAATCACATTAGGGTATCGGCGATCTTGGGGTTCACCAAGGGGTTCGACGGGATCGGTCTTCAGGGTCTCGGCCATCGGATCCATGAAGGAGGACTTAGTCTAGCATCTTCGCCTTCAGCCATGATGGTGGCCTTGTCAATGATTCGAGTGTCGGCAGTTCATGAGCACACGAGCAGTTGGCGGGGAGTGGCGAAGCACCGGAATGGGGGGCCTGAATCTGGGACCAACCAAGCCTTGTTCTGATTCTATTGTTCCAACACAAATGAATACAGAAATAACTGCTACCCCACAGTAACCACCACGGCAGATATGCCTGCCAAGACATGGGCACGAACTAGAGGAGCTCACGGGGGCTCGCATAGACGGCCGGGCAAGGGGACGCGCGTGGGACGGCGTGAGACAAAGGCGGGGAGGAGCTTGCGGCCACGCTGCAGGGGCAGACCGTCGGGCGCCTGGCCGAAGTGAGCTCGGGCAGTGACGTTGGCTTGTTGCTGGGGTAGGACAGCGCGCTCGCGGGGCTGGTGGTGGCTCAGGATAGCGGGTAGGAGGGCACGAGGTACAGATGGCGAGGGCGCCCCTGGCGGCGAGGTGGCGGCGGACGTCAGGGTAGGGCCCCATGGCTTCGGCGAGGAAGCGGTGGCACGCGGGGAGCCAGGTTGCAGAGGACGGTGGTGGGGCGGTCCAGGGCGGCCGAAGCAGGCGCGACGGCCTCAGCGGCAGACGCGGTAGCGGTTGATGGCGAGGACAACAAGGGAGGTGGCCGGTGACAGGGCCCCGGTCGACGGTGACAGCCAGGAGAGGGCACAGCCGAACGGCGGCCGGGTCAAGGAGAAGCTCGGCGGGCCGGCGTCGTCTCTGCGGTCGTCAGGGAAGAAAGGCGCCAAAGGAGGTTCTCCACGAGGTGGAGGCGGCTCGAGTGAGGCCGAGGCCAGCGACTGCGGGGCCTAGCGTCGACTGGCGACGAAGGAGGGGTCAGGGGTCTCGATCAAGCGGCGGCGGCGCGGTCGAAGTAGGGACGCGAGGCGTGCATCGCGTGCAGAGAGAGGGGATGTACGCGTCGGGGTGAGCCAGGTCCTAGTGGGATATAGGTAGGGTTGGCGGCGCAGACAGGGATGGTGGGGTCGGATGGCGGGGTGGTTGGTTCGGCCAGGGGTAGGTGCGGCTGGCGAGCGACACGGGTCGCGTCGTGGGTGGGGCCGAGCGGAGTGGTAGGTGGGGCTGGGGACACGGGGTGCGGGAGCGGGGATCGAGCGACGCGTGAGGCTGGGGCCGCGGTGCGGGGCACGTTTTGCGTGCAACGGATCTGGGGTGTGGGGTAGATTAGGATAGGGTTAGGGCAGGTTAGGGTTTACTGGGTTAGGTTTTAGACGGCCTGGGTAGTAGGTAGTCTGGCCCGGTTAGACCTCTGGTCTGACCGGCTAGACTGTCTCTCCAGTATTTCATAAAATATCTTTTTGTTTATTTATTTTGTTTTAAATATTCTTTTGGTAAATACTTTAGAAAATAAAAGATCCAGAAGAGACCGGGTTTTACATTTGAAATAAAGAGGGGTGCATATAGAAAACAAAGATAAGCTTTTTAGAAAAATAGTTTTAGGCAAACAAATGCATGATGACATGACGATACTCAAATGCAATGTGGCATGATGACATGAGCATGCGGTCATGATGATGCAATGCACAAAACACAGCGATTTTCTAGGAGTGGTTTTAGCGGGGTGCTACATACACAAACACCTACACCTGCTGAAGGTCATCCATCATCTGCTCCAGGAAGCTCCGTGCCATATTATCTGGTGGATATCGGATTATCCGGTCATTCTACCTCAAATGCAAGATCCGAACAGATCGACCAAGAATTTGTTGCATCTCCTAGGCCGGATTTTCTGGGCGACATCGGATTATTCGGCCCTTCTCCAGCTCGGGCCAGAAGCATTCAAGACAGCCAAGAAGGACCAAGTAATCCTAGATCGGATTATCTGACCACTCCCTCAGCCGGATTATCCAACCTGAAGTCTCAGAACTACAGCAGCCTCCTGTTATGGCTGCTGATCAACATCAAGAACAAGGTTCTTCACCTCCCATTCTCGCTGATCAAGCTGTAGATCAAGGTCAAGCTAGTGGTACCAACGAAGACTCAAATGATGAAGAAATTAAATAACAATTTGATTGAACTTTGCCGCAAAGCTCGTGTTGAAAGGAATCTTGAACTAAGAGGTCACACTCTTGATAAAGTTGTAGGTGATCTCAGACGGAGGGTGTCCACGAGAAGGGAGCTAGCAAGCTTCGGTGAGCATCAAGCTCAAATATCCATGGTGGAACCCAAGAAAGTGTTTGAAGCTCTTGAAGATCCGGACTAGATTGTTGCTATGCATGAAGAGTTAAATAATTTCGAGCGCAACAAGGTCTGGAAATTAGTAGAGAAGCCCAAGGATTGCCGCAATGTTATCGGCACAAAGTGGATCTTCAAGAATAAGTAAGATGAGAATGGCATTGTTGTAAGGAACAAGGCAAGACTCCTGGAACAAGGATATTCCCAAGTTGAAGGCATTGACTTCGGCGAGACTTATGCTCTAGTGGCTCGTCTTGAGTCCATTCGTATCCTTCTTGCTTATGCAGCTCATAATAATTTTAAATTACAGCAAATTAACGTTAAGAGTGCTTTTCTTAATGGTCCTCTACATGAGTTGGTATATGTAAAGCAACCCCCAGGTTTTGAGGATCCCAACTTCCCAAACCATGTCTACAAACTCAATAAGGAACTATATGGCCTTAAACAAGCCCCACGTGCATGGTATGAGCACCTTAAAGAGCTTTTGCTAGACTGTGGTTTTGAGGTTGGGCAAATCGATCCTAGTCTTTTTACTAAGAAGGTTAAGGGGGAGCTCTTCGTATGCTAACTATATGTAGACGGCATTATCTTTGGCTCTACTAATAAAGCTTTTAATGATGAATTTTCAAAGTTTATGACTGACAGGTTTGAGATGTCTATGATGGGGGAATTACGGTTCTTTCTTGGATTTGAGATCAAACAACTTAGAGAAGGAACCTTCATAAATCAAGAAAAATACATCCAAGACATGCTCAAGAGGTTCAAGATGACGGATCTTAATGGCGTCGCCACACCAATGCAAACTAAATGCCATCATGAACTCAATCCCAATGGTAAAGATGTGGACCAAAAGGTATGCCGATCCATGATCGGCTCTTTTCTTTACCTCTGCGCATCTAGACCCGATATTGTGTTGAGTGTAGGTGTGTGTGCAAGGTATCAAGCGGCTCCTAATGAAAGCCACTTAGTGGCGGTCAAGAGAATCTTCCGATATTTGGTTCATTCCCCTAATTTTGGTTTATGGTATCCCAAGGGCTCCAATTTCTCTCTATGTGGTTATACTAATTCACATTGGGCTAGTGACAAGGATGATAGGAAATCAACTTCTGGAGCTTGTCAATTTTTGGGAAGATCTTTGGTATGTTGGTTTTCAAAGAAATAGAATTGTATATCTCTCTCCACCACCGAAGCTGAATATGTGGCTGCTGCAAGTGCATGTACTCAATTATTGTGGATGAGGCAAACTTTAAAGGAATACAGTGTCAATTGTGACAAAGTGCCTCTTTTATGTGATAATGAAAGTGCAATCAAAATTTCATACAATCCGGTGCAGCATACAAGGACAAAGCATATTGAGATTCGAAACCATTTTATTCGGGGTCATGTTGCTCGTGGTGATATTGATCTATCCTTTGTGAGCACGGAGAACCAACTTGTTGATATTTTGACGATGCCACTTGACGAAGCAAGGTTTTTTTACTTGAGGAATGAGCTAAATATCATTGATTCAAGGAGTCTGTCTTGATTACTCATGCACATTCACTTATATCTCATCCTTATTTGATTTATATGCGGGCATAGATATAGGGGAGTGTGGTCCTAATTGATTAGACTAATCCTCCCCCATAATGCCGAAAGCAAGTAAAATCATTTATCTTAATATCATCTTGTGATATGTGAGCTTATTGATGAATATTGCTCATGAACCCAAGATATATCTTCACGGTGTCATACCATGCACTCCAACATGGTGGCCTCGGCCACCGCCCTCTTCTGTAAGAAGAGTTGGTTCTGTGTGGATCTTTTTGGTTTTCCTTGCTTATCTTGTGTTCTTATGGAAAACACACCCAATTTTGGCTTTTATTTGATTTGGTTCTTGCAGTCTTGGGGGTGTAGTACCATCTCAGTTTGGTTATCTAAACCCAAGCCTTCTTCCATCCTTGATCCATCTATTCTTGCACACAAGTCCGTTGTTTCCTTTGTGGAGGTTTGTTTGGGGGTGCGCGGGCCTGAATCTGTGTACAACAGAATTTTAGAAAATGGGCCAGATTATCCGCCCCAAGTGGAGGCCGTATAATCCTCCCCTGGCGGGTTCTCTCTACTAAGGGCTGGACGACGGGGGAAAGAGTTCAAACAGAGTAGTTCTTTTCCCCCGACCCCATCTCTCTCCCCAAGTCGCCACCTACCGCTCCCTCCCTCCCCGGAGCCGTTCCAGCCACCGGATTCTCTGGGCCTCCCCTAGATCTTCTTCCCCATGCATCCACGTACCTTCTCCTCCATGTTCTCCCTTCAATGAGTGAGGGTAACTCCCTCTCCACCATATTTTGTATAGATGTGTTGATTGTTGGTAGAACTTGGACTAGAAGTTGCCTTGTGGTTTATATTCTGTTTAGAAATCGTAGTCTTACAATTCCCATACCCGATCTACTTTGTTGCATGAGATCTGGGCTGATTCTGAAATTTTTGCCAGGGACGGATTATCTGCCCCTGGCAAGGCCGGATTATCCGGCCTGGCAGATTCAACTCTAGTTCAGAATTTCTCAGATTTTGTGCATATAGTATTTTGAGTTCTAGATTGTCTGCTGATGACCCACAAGTATAGGGGGTGTATCGTAGTATTTTTGAGGGAAGTGAAACCCAATTTATTGATTCGACACAAGGGGAGCCAAAGAATACTTATCAGCCTTAACAACTGAGTTGTCAATTCAGCTACACCTGGAAACAATCTTGCTCACAGCAGTTTATCAGTAGCAACAGTTTTGTAGTAGGAATAGTAAAGTAACAGTAGTAGCAAAGCAAAGACAGTAGTAACAAAAGCAGTAAATAGTGGGATTCGACTGCGGTAGGCATAGGGATGGATGGACGGGCGTTGCATGGACAAGACAATTCACATAGCAATTAGAACATAGGGCAATTGCAGATAAATAAGGTAAAGCACCCAAGTACTAGACATCCTAGGCATGTGTTCCATATATAGTCATACGTGCTCGCAATGAGAATTTGCACAACATCTTTTGTCCTGCCAGCCCGTTTGCAGCGGGGCCTTTAGGGAACTACTGGCAATTAAGGTGCTCCTTTTAATAGAGCACCCGAGCAAAGCATTAACACTCTGTGAACACATGTGATCCTCACATCAAAGCCTTTCCCTTTCGGCTACCCCGATTTCTATCACTTCGGGACCATAGGTTCTGGACAACGACGTGTGTATACAACTTGTAGATAAGACCCAAAACAATACTATCATAATGAATCAATAATAAGTTCAGATCTGAAATCATGGCACTCGGGCCCTAGTGACAAGCATTAAGCACAACAAGTCGCAACAAAGTCATAAAGCACTAATAAAAGATACTAGGCACTATGCCCTAACAAATTTGATGCCATTACATGAACGATCTCATCCAATCCCTACCATCCCCATATCCTACAGCGGGGGATTACTCACTCATAGATGGGGGAAACATGGATGGTCGATGGAGAAGCGATGGTGATGATGATGGCGATGATCTCCTCCAATTCCCCATCCCGGTAGGGTGCCAGAACGGAGTTTCTGGTGCTGTTTCATGGAATCTGGTGGTGGCGGCGGAGCGGAACTCCTTCTGGAAAAACGTCGAACCCCCCGAAGTTTTTAGGTCAGAAGGCTCCTTATAGGCGAAGAGAGAGGCCGAGGGGGTGCCTGGGGGGCCCACACCACCCCCTGGTGCGGTCTGGCCTGGCCCGCGCCACCAGGTGGTGTGGCCACCCCAGGGCTCCTCTCCGTCTCGTATTCTGGCTCCTAGAGTCTTCGGGTGAAATAGGATTTTTGGCATATTTTCCGGGATTTTTCCTGATAGTTGATTTTCTACACAAAAAGTAGACACCAAGGCAATTCTGCTGAAAACAGCATTAGTTCGCATTAGTTGCATCCAAATCACACAAGTATAGAGGAGAAACAACTGCAAAAGTGTTCGGGAAAGTAGATACGTTTTTGACGTATCAACTCCCCCCAAGCTTAGCTTATTGCTTGTCCTCAAGCAATTCAGATGAAAACTGAGTGCGATAAAAGAACTTTCATGAACACATTTGCTTCATATGATGTAAATAGTCTCAGCAATGTGATCAACTACTTAGACAATTCATAATAAAGAGTATGCAACTGAGTCTACTTAATAGTCATTGCAAGCTATGAAGAGATTCCAACTCAAGAATAATAAGTAGCACGAAGCACAAACATAAGCAACATTACAATGCTCATAGAAAGGTATGATAGAGTGGTATCTCGCTTGCCTTGGATTATGAATGTCAAGGCACCTCTGAAGTTCAAGTGATGACTACAAGTAAACATATCAAAGATACAAGCATCAAAGTCATAACACAAATAATCAAGTAATGGAACAAACACAAAAAATGACAACTAATGCTCTCAAGAAGGTGCTCAAAGAATATGTGGAGACTCAACAAGTAGAAGAAAAAGGTTTTGAATAATTTTGAAAGGCTTCCAAATGCTGAAAGTATGGTACTCGTTAGCTTTGAGCTCTCATTGCCCCTATCATAAGCATCTTTAATGTGGTTAAGGTGAAAGTGACACAACTAAGAGGATATGCTTGACAAGTTATAAATTGAAGTCTCATGCCCCTTACTTACGAAGACCGATCCTCATGCTACTCAACTTCAGTCACAAGTAAGCTCTTGTCATTGTAAGTATATACGTATCATAGAGAACCGCCAATGGGGTACCCCTTGCACATGACATGGGAGCTATCCCATAATCAAAATACAAGGCAAGCAGACAATGAGCATCTCAGCGATCTTTTTATTTACAATGTGCATGTATTTTTATTGAGGATGCTTCATAGAATGCTCATTATGGTTATGCTGCAAGTTTCCACCATGATTAGGCATGGCTTAGGCTAGCGGCCTAGGCGTTTCTCTAACATACATACAAACTCCATGATCTTACAAGTTCCACTTTTATTTCACACCGCCGGGATCCATAAGCAAAAGAACATCATACCAACTAAGTACAAAGTACCTATGAAGCGCTGAAAGCTGTCCCCATGATACATGGTTTTTCTAACTTCAACTCATAAAGCGCAAGCATATGCACAACAAAGAAGAACACAATGGTTCAGGTTTATTAAGTGCAAGAAAATAAAGTGTGCCATCAAGTTCGTGAGAGCTTTACTAACTAACTTTCTCATAACAAGCAAACATTTTATTTGGAAGAAAACAAGGCATATTGAATATGCACGGAAGTAGCAAGTGATGCTAATGGGTAGGTATGGTGGACACTTTGGAAATATTTGGTTTAGGGAGTTGGAAACATGAGTAAAACACTCAGTGGAAATGAAGGCTAGCAATAGCAAGGGAGCGACAAACGAGAGAGCAATAGGTGTCATTATCATGCTTACAACAAAACAAGACTACTCATGGCATGAAAATGATTCAAGATCCTCAAGGCAAAATAATTCGTCAAGGCTTAACTGATTATTATAGTCATGTGCATGCGTGAGCATGTGCCAAGTCGATCAAATGAAACATTCAGAGGAGGACACCACAGTGTCATACCAATTTATGAATAGAGTAGTGCAAGCAAACATTCATGAGACATGCTACAAACTATTAGCTAGCTGGAGCTAATCACAAGAAAGCAAGAACTACCAAGCATCCAAATAAAACATACACTCTACATGAACGGACTAAGCAAGCTCACAATGATGATTATATGTACAAAAATGAAGACGAATAGAGTTTGTTACCAGCCTCTTACCACGCCTCAAGTTGTCATTGATCCTCATTATTGCTCTTACCACGCCACGCTTGAATAATAATATGAAACCAATAATCCACTCAGAACTGACGAACACTGTAGCCAACTCGCAAAAACCAAAGAAGAACAACAAATATTTTTGGTGTTTTTGATTTTTAAACAAGAACCAAAAGAGAAAAACAAGCAAAGCAAAATCTTTTTGGGTTTTTCAAATAGTTCAAACAAAGCAAAAAGGAAAAAAGCAAACCAAAGCAAAAAGAAGAAGCAAACCAAAGAGAAACAACAACAAATTTTTTTTGGTCTTTTTGTGTTTTCAGAAAGCAGAAGCAAAGAAGAACGAAAACTAGAAAGAGAATGAAAACATGAATATACAAAGAACCGACGCAACATGATATGGAGATGAGTGCGGTGTCGGCGTACCTCCCCCCAAGCTTAGGCTTTTGGCCTAAGTGGGTATCAATCCATGTAAGAATAGGGGTTCCAAGTGGGTGGATCTTGGTAAGAATGGTCGTAACCGGGCCCATGAGAGGAAGAAGAAGCTCCCAAATCATAAGCGGCCTGCTGATATGAAGACTCTCCCTCATTCGAGGGCTGGACCGAATCATCTGTGACCTCCCTTCTAGTGTCCTGCTCCTGTTGGGAGAGCTCTCCCAAGTACGTGTCAAGCTCCTCCTCAGCGAGGGACCATCCTTCCCTGTTATCAAGGTTAAACAAAACAGGTGCAGGCAAAAGAACAACACGCTTGGACTTGCTCTTTCTCCAGCCAGCTTTGAGAAAGGTTATTTCATAAGACAACTCACTCAAGCTAGCCCACGAGGAAATAAATTTATGTTGTACCATGGAATTAAAATCAAGCCTCTCTATGGGAAACTGTAGGTTTAGAGGATGAGGCACTAAACCATGCAATGCTAGCAAACGAGAAGCAATGAGGCCTCCACAAATTCCACCCTTCTCACGGTTAGCAGCAAGACGGAAAGCTATCAAAGCACCCAAGTTGTAGGACCTATCTCGTCTAAGAGTAGCAGAGATAAATGCTAAATCAAATGAAGATAACTTATTGGCAGTTTTCCTAGCAAGAACACACTTGGCAATAAAGTAGGCAAAGTAGCAAATGGAGGGAAGATGAATGTTACGGATTTTTCCATTCTCCTTCGAGAAGCTACTCCCTTGACAAATTTCTGCGTATAAATCCATGAGTGGTTCCGGTCTCTCTTTAGTCTTCTTACATGATCCCCATTGAGGTACCTTAATAGCTGCACAAAAATCATGAAGAGAAAGGTTGACAGCTATATTGTAAATTTTGTAATGGACCATGGGGTTAGGAAAAGAGTGACTAAATTTGAAATCCTGCACCACAGACATGGTTAGCTTCACAAATTGACAAGGTTCGTCTTCCAAAAAGTGCTCTAACCCCGCATTAGAAACCAAAGTGTGGAAATCTTGTAGAATTCCTGCAGCTCTCATGAACTCAGAACATGGATAAATGGAGGGAAAAACTTCCTCCTCCCGGTGGACCTTCATGACATCAGGCACCCAAAGCTCATGTTGGTTTAGGTGGTGTTCACTCATCTTCTATTCTGAAATTTAAACACCTATTAAACAAGTGATTGCAAAGCAAATATAATGAAGGATTCTACTCACAGGGACTAGCAAGAGGCCTAAACATGCATCAAAACTATATCTCTAAGCATCATACAAGCTTAAAAGCCCTCAAAACCAGTCACCTACAGCAGCAAAATACTCAACATACAATCCACTAAACACAAATCTACTTGGACAGGGGAAGGAGTCACATACCAAGGAACAATTGCTCCAAATTTCAGCAAGAAAGATGGGTTGAGCAAAGAGATCGAAGAAATCGAGGGCAAGCATAGAGAGAACGCGATTTCGAGCTATGAACTGGAGCTTACTCGGGAGAGAGAAGAAAGTGGCAGGAGAGAGAGGTAGTGGGGAGCCAGGGGTGGCCCACACCAGGGCATGGCGCCACCCAGGTCTGTCCGTGCCACCATGTGGTGTGCCTGCCTGGTTGGCCCCCCTGGTACCTACCAGGTACTCCTCTGCCCCTTTTTTCACGTAAAAATTTAATATGAATTTTCTGGAATTTTTCGAGACACTTTATTTTTGGGCATTTTTTAGAAATAGAAGAATGATTTTTCTGACAGAAATTTTTTCTTCTTTTTGGAAATATGATGCAAGGACAAAAACAAGGCTAGAACTACAGAAGTTCTAGCATGCAAGCAACTAACAACACAAAGAAAACTAAACGGAAGCAAAAACTAAAATGCAAAGGATAGAAATAAACGGGGATAATCATAATGAAAACATTGTTTTGTTCAATGGAATCCTTTTGTTAGCAAGGTTGATCAAGTCTTGCTACCAAAACAATTGCATATGAGACAAAACTTTGTATTCCACTAATGATTATGTTACCTCAACCTTGACAGCAATGGTCCCAATCATAATAGTTTCAAATTTTTCTTTTGGTATGGGACAATATATTTATCCAACTTGAATGCCTTCAACATGTTCAATTGAATTTAAACCATAAGTCCTTTTAATCTTCTTGGGGAAATAGACAGTATGTTCCTTGTCATTAACATTGAAGGTCACCTTTCCTTGATTACAATTAATAACAGCTCCTGCAGTATTAAGAAAAGGTCTCCCAAGAATAATAGACATATTATCATCTTCAGGAATTTCAAGCACAACAAAATCAGTTAATATCAAGCAATTATGAGCCACCTAGACAGGTACATCCTCACATATACCCACAGGAATAGTGGTAGACTTATCAGCCATTTGCAAAGATATATCAGTTGGTATCAATTTTTCAAGCTGAAGCCTCTTATAGAGAGAGAAATGCATAACACTAACTCCAGCTCCCAAATCACACAAAGTAGTTCTAACATAACTGTTCTTAATAAAGCAAGGGATAGTTGGAATCCCTGGGTCTCCAAGTTTCTTAGGAACCTTACCATTGAAGGAATAATTAGCAAGCAAAGTAGATATTTCTTCATTAGGGATCTTCCTTTTATTCGAGACAATGTCCTTCATATACTTTGAATAAGGAGGCAATTTAATAGCATCAGTCAAAGGAATTTGCAAGAATAAAGGTTTCATCCACTCACAAAACTTATTATAGTGTTCATCTTCCTTTGACTTGTGTTTCTTATCAGGGAAAGGGATAGGTTTTTGGACCCAACGTTCTCTTTCACTACCATGTTTCTTAGCAATAAAATCTTCTTTGGTGTATTTAGTAGTCTTAGTGTGGTTTTCAGGTTCTTCTTCAACTTTTTCTTCATTAGGAACTTCATTTTCTTCATTACCACTTTCAGATTCAGCATGAGAGATAGATATACTATTAGGATCTATAGCAGGTTCAGAGGGTTCTACAACAGTTTTATGTTTCTTTTTCCTTTTCTTACGAGTAGAACCACTATTTTCAGCTCGTTGAGAATCCTGCTCAATTCTTTTGGGATGCCCCTCAGGATATAGAGGATCCTGGGTAGCAGCACCACTTCTAGTTCTAATTTCATACGCGTGCTTTTCTTTAGCAGCATTAACTAGCAAGTCGTTTTGCACTTTAACGAGTTGATCTATTTGAGTTTGCACCATTTGAAAGTGTTTAACAATCATTTTAACATCATTAGAGGTTCTTTCCACAATATCTTTCAACTCAACAATAGCTCTAGTGTTTTCCATTAGATGATTTTGCACCCTTTTATTAAAGTTATCTTGCTTAACAATAAAGATATCAAATTCTTCTAAGCATTGATCAGGAGGTTTCAAGTAAGGGATATCACCTTCATCAAAGTGTTGGAGAGAGTGTACCTCAATAGTGGGTGAATAGGGAATAGGCTTACATAATTCTTCTATAGGAGGTAAATTCTTGGCATCTGCAGCTTTAATTCCCTTCTCCTTAAGACATTTCTTAGCTTCCTTCATCACTTCATCATTTAATTCAATAACTCCCCTCTTCTTTGATGTTGGAATAGGCATCGGAATAGATGGTTCAGGTACAATTACTTCAGGTATAGCTTGTTTAGGAGGAGTCCAATCTTCATAATTCTTGCATATTTTAGCCATTAATTCCTCAGCTTCCTTAGGAGTCCTATTCCTGAAAACACAATCAGCACAACTATCTAGGTATGTTCTAGATTCTTCGGTTAGTCCATTATAAAATATATCAAGTAGTTCATTCTTAGGTAATGGACTTCTAGCTTGTGCATGAATCAAAGCACAAAACCTTGCCCAAGATTCGGGCAATACCTCTTTTTCTCCCTGTTTAAAATCAAAAAGTTCCTGCAAAACAACATGTCTAGCACTAGGAGGAAAATATTTCTGCAGGAAAGTATTAAACAAGCACTCAGGGCTATCAATATATCCAGAAGGTAAATTACCAAACCAAGTTTTAGCTTCTCCTTTCAGTGAAAAAGGGAAAATCTTAGCAACAAAGTAAGTACGCATTTTAATATCATCAGAAAACAAGCCACTCATGGTAGAAAGTTCATTCATATGTGCTACCGCACTTTCATTCTTAGTCCCGCCAAAAGGTTCTTTCTCGACAATAGCTATGTAGGATGGATCGAGAGAGAAATCATAATCTTCATCTATAATGTTTATAGGAGAAGCAGCAAACTTAGCAGCAGGAGATAATTTGGGTCTAATAGTATGCCTCTCAAGGAGATTCTTAGCAGCGCTCCTATCATGGGTGTTCCTACATTCTTCAATAAACTCATCAGTCATCTCAACATAATCTTCTTCAGCATCATAACTCTCACTAGACTTAGGTGAGCTAACAGGTGTAGCAGTGTGTTCATTAGGAGTTTCGGTATTTCCAATTATAGTTCTAGCAATCGTAGCATCTAGGAAAGGACCTAATGAACCACTCTTATCAAGCACAGTAGAAGCAGCATCATAAGCATCAGAAGTTTCAGATTCAGCAGTAGTAGCAGTGTGTGTAGCATGTGTATGTGGTGGTGTAAGGAACTTACTCAGAACAGACGGTGAATCAAGAGCGGTAGAGGTGTTCAGAACCGTACCTCTTCTTGTAGTGGATGGTAAAATAGAAACCTTGCCATCACGAGACTTACCCATGATGGATGGAAAGCAGTGAACAATAGAGAATCCAAGTGAACTTGATAATAAAGCTATGCTCCCCGGCAACGGCGCCAGAAAATAGTCTTGATGACCCACAAGTATAGGGGGTGTATCGCAGTATTTTCGAGGGAAGTGAAACCCAATTTATTGATTCGACACAAGGGGAGCCAAAGAATACTTATCAGCCTTAACAACAGAGTTGTCAATTCAGCTGCACCTGGAAACAATCTTGCTCACAGCAGTTTATCAGTAGCAACAGTTTTGTAGTAGGAATAGTAAAGTAACAGTAGTAGCAAAGCATAGACAGTAGTAACAAAAGCAGTAAACAGTGGGATTCGAGTGCGGTAGGCATAGGGATGGATGGACGGGCGTTGCATGGACAAGACAATTCACATAGAAATCAGAACATAGGGCAATTGCAGATAAATAAGATAAAGCACCCAAGTACTGGACAATCCTAGGCATGTGTTCCATATATAGTCATACGTGCTCGCAATGAGAACTTGCACAACATCTTTTGTCATGTCAGCCCGTTTTCAGCGGGGCCTCTAGGGAACTACTGGCAATTAAGGTGCTCCTTTTAATAGAGCACCGGAGCAAAGCATTAACACTATGTGAACACATGTGATCCTCACATCAAAGCCTTTCCTTTCCGGCTACCCAGATTTCTGTCACTTCGGGACCATAGATTTTGGAAAACGACGTGTGTATACAACTTGTAGATAAGACCCAAAACAATACTATCATAATGAATCAATAATAAGTTCAGATCTGAAATCATGGCACTCAGGCCCTAGTGACAAGCATTAAGCACAACAAGTCGCAACAAAGTCATAAAGCACTAATAAAAGATACTAGGCACTATGCCCTAACAAATCTGATGCCATTACATGAATGATCTCATCCAATCCCTACCATCCCCATAGCCTACAGCAGGGGATTACTCACTCATAGATGGGGGAAACATGGATGGTCGATGGAGAAGCGATGGTGATGATGATGGCGATGATCTCCTCCAATTCCCCGTCCCGGCAGGGTGCCAGAACGGAGTTTCTGGTGCTGTTTCATGGATTCTGGTGGTGGCGGTGGAGCATAACTCCTTCTGGAAAAACGTCGAACCCCCCCAAAGTTTTTAGGTCAGAAGGCTCCTTATAGGCGAAGAGAGAGGCCGAGGGGGTGCCTAGGAGGCCCACACCACCCCCTGGCGCGGCCTGGCCTGGCCCGCGCCACCAGGTGGTGTGGCCACCCCAGGGCTCCTCTCCGTCTCGTATTCTGGCTCCTGGAGTCTTCGGGTGAAATAGGATTTTTGGCATATTTTCCGGGATTTTTCCTGATAGTTGATTTTCTACACAAAAAGTAGACACCAAGGCAATTCTGCTGAAAACAGCGTTAGTTCGCATTAGTTGCATCCAAATCACACAAGTATAGAGGAGAAACAACAGCAAAAGTGTTCGGGGAAGTAGATACGTTTTGGACGTATCATCTGCCTACTGTTTCTACATCCCTCCTGGACTTGTGTGTCTACTTACCCCCGTGCTATCCATCTCATTCATTTCACAGGTGGTTCTAGTGTTACCAAAACCTACAAGCGCCGTCCTCGTGGTCGTTACTTCAGGCCTGACGGTGAAGGTGGTCTCATGGACGGGGTTGAATTGCAGAGGAGTAAAAGAGAGGTTGACCGAATGGCTAAACAAGCAAGGAAAGAAAAGGGAAGGAGGGGTGTCGCCAAGAGGAAGGGTAAGGCACCAAGTGTCAACTATAAGGCAATGGATCCCGTTACTTTCTCCTATATTCGTCACCGTGATCTATATGAGGAAAATGAGAGGGATGATCATCTTGGGGATTCTCCTTTTTTGTGTGTTGACCATAGGTTCATCTATGAGGATGTCTATTCATCTCTAAAGATTCGTCCTATGCATCCCATGGTTATTGCTAAGGCTATGGAGAAGCCTCAACTTGCTAATGTTATGGTCGTGACTAAGCGGATGGGCCTGCACACTCTTATGGCTCTTCAGTGCTCATATGACTCAGAGGTTGTGAAGCAACTTTTCTCCACTTTGGTGATTTGTGGCGATGAGAACTGCACTATGAAGTGGATGACCCATGACACTATGATGCAATCTGATTTTAGGACTTTCGTTGGGGTGCTTGGTTATTCGTTCAATGGTCGGGACCGTGTGTGTGGCCATCGTATCATCACTCAGCTCAAGCCCAACAAGGATGCTGCTCTTTCTCCCTGCACTGCTCTCGATGGTATTGTGGGTACACTTGCTGGCCTCTCTCCCCTTTATGCTCGGTTGATTGGTATTTTCGTGACTCCATCACGCCTAGTGGGGGCAACAATGACAGTCTTCATGGCCACTTGGTTCAGCTGCTCGCCTTTTCTTTTGAGGTTGCCACTTGTGAGGTGAGACTGTGGACTACAAGCTAGATGTGACGGAATTCATCTATCATGAGTTGACTGATGCCATGTTTCATAAGCTCTCCATTCCTTATGCCCCTTACATCATGATGCTCATCAAGTACTTGCTTCCCACCGGAGAGTTTCACTATGATGTTGAGCATGAGGTGAAGAATATCTACAAGTCAAGGAAGACCTCTCATCCATCTTATGCTCCTGGGGGTCTTATGAGGGATGCTCGTGCTAGTGCTCATAGGCCTCCAGTGCCTCCTGTTGATCGTGAGGTGAAGCAGCTGAATTGGTTTCAGCGGGACATATTGTGCATGGGGGTGGATACTCACAAGGGTTAGTACAAGGCGTACAAGCAGCACCAAGAGATGGCCCACACCCAGTAGCTCATTCTTCACCACATGTCTGGGCATCATGCAACCCCCCTGCTCCTATTGCTCCACTCCGTATGCTCAGTGGAACACTTCTGGTCTGAACTATGGAGAGCTTGAGCGTCACTTGTTCCCTGCCCCGGCGAGGGAGCCCATTCCACCAGCTGATGAGGACGAGGAAGAGGAAGAGGAGTATGATGATGAGGATGGGGATGCGGACGATTATGAGGACTACAAGTGATCTCTTGGGGCCCTAGCATCGCTCTTCTTCCTTTTTGGTGTTTTGATGCCAAAGGGGGAGAAGTAGTTCTATTAGATCATTGTGGATTTGCATGGGTCGAGCGCAAGAATTTGCACTTTATCGTTTCGTTTTTTCTCTCGCTTGTGCCTATTTAGCGTTGAACTTTTATTCGTGAGTTGTTTCGTATGAGGCTATGTTTGTGTGTGGCATTGTGGCTCAGTTGTGGATTTATCACTGGGTTTATCTTATGGATTTATCTATCAGTGATTATGGATACATCTATCATAATGGCTATCTATTGGTCATCTTGGAAGGCCTCATCAATGGTTATCATGTTATCTATCCTTATATTATATTGAGGACTTCTATCTCATGTTGGTATGATGTTATTATTGAAATTGTTATTTGTATGCTTATTCCATTCCAATGAAATAGCCTCATACCTATTTGTGTGCATTTGCATTCAAATACAAACATTCTAATTATGCGCACATTTAGGGGGACTCTCTTTCATCCTTGATATAATGTTGTTAGCAACACTATTGCAAATCCTAGTATTGTCATCTAACACCAAAAAGGGGGAGATTGAAAGAACATTTCATGATCTCTAGTGTTTTGTGTGTTAGATAACAATACCATAGATTATCTCATGTGTGTTAAGTGCTGCAGATGATTGACATATGAAAATCATCAAAATTTAGTTGTTGGGGGGTAGGCGGATTATCCGCTCCTACCAAGGGCCGGATAATCCGACCGAACCCTTTCGACAAAGGTGGACAATGCGCGTCGTGCGTTATGGGAGGCGGATTATTGTTCGAATTTTCCGGCTAGGGCCGGAGGTTTTGCACGGGCCAGATAATCCGCCCCTACAGGGGGCGGATAATCTGCCCCCGAGAATATTTGCAAAGGGTGCCAAGGCGCGTCGTGCGGTATAGGAGGCATATTTCCCCCGGAAAATCCGAAACTAGGGTGGTGCTTTGTCACAACCGGATAATCCGGCCATCACTTGGGCCGGATAATCCACCCCCAACTTCACTAACGGCCAAGTTTGGACAGGGGGTATAAAATCCCCAATCACCCCTCCTGTCAGATCTCTTGATTCATTCGAAAAAGTATTGGCCTGTTCAAAATGCTCTCAATGAAGATCTCCCACTTCAACCACCCGAAGGCTCCGATCTTTGGGGAATCGAAGGAGGAGACTGTATTCATCGACATCACGAATCAAGCGCATCACTTCCTCTCCACTCAATTGGAGATTTCTCGATCTAGTATTACTCGTTAATATCTAGATCTTGTGTTTCGGTTTTGATAATATTTGTTCTTGTGCCAGCTTATTGTCATTACAGGAGCCTCCAATTCGATTGTGGATTTGTTCCCCGCTAGTTGTGTAAAGGCATTGGTTCCCGCCTCGAAGGGTACCAATAGTGGAAAGGTGGATCAGGCCTTTGGTGGCGAGACCCATCGGAGAACAGGGTGAGGCATATTGTGGCGTGGTGGTCTTAGTACCGCCCACCCCTCCAACGCAGATGTACTTCCCTTAACAAGGAAGGAACCGCGGTAAAACAAATCCCGTGTCTCCGCGTGTTCCACTATGGTTTCCTCGCTCCTCACTCTTACTCGCCTTTACTCGCTAGTAGTTAGGTTTACATATAGGGAAATTCTTCGTAGTTGTATATCTAGAGAATTTAACTTTTTGTCAAGCCTAAAATTGAAAAGGTATTAAAATTTGGAGTAGCACCTATTCACCCCTCTAGGTGCCCATACGATCCATTTCAGCCCTCAAGATGATGGTTCTGTTCATGCGCTCAGCCACGCCATTCTGCTGAGGAGTGTAAGGGATGGTGTGGTGCCTGATCATACCATCGTTACTGCAAAACTCCTCAAACTCATTAGAACAGAATTCCATACCATTGTCAGTACGTAGTATCTTTACCTTCTTTTCAGTTTGCTTTTCAACCATAACTTTCCAATTCTTAAAAGCATCAAAAACATCAGATTTATGTTTCAGGAAAAATAGCCACACTTTTCTTGAGTAGTCATCGATGATAGTAAGCATGTAATTAGCACCACTAATACAAGTCTTTCAGGAAGGTCCCCATACATCATCATGCACATAATCTAATATGCCTTTGGTGGTATAAATGTAAGCATTGAATTTAATGCTTTTATGCTTACCAAAAACGCAGTGCTAATAGAACTCAAACTTACCCAAGTTGCAACCATCAATTAGCTCTCTCTTGACAAACTTTGTCATGCCATGTTCGCTCATATGCCCAAGACGCATATGCCACATATTTGTTTTACCACAATCATCAGAATCATTAGAAGTAACAGCAGCAGCAATACCAGACAAAGTGCTACCTCTAAGAATATATAACTTAGCAGAATTCATATCACATGTTATGTGAATAAGAGAACCTTTTGATACCTTTAACAATCTACGCCCACCAGCATACTTGTATCCATCAACATCCATGGTACCCAGGGAGATCAAATTTCTGGCCTTGCTTGGTATGTGCTTCACCTCAATCAACATACGTGTCACGCCATCATGTGTTCTGATCGTAACAGATCCAACGCTGATAATATGGCATGGGTTATCGTTTCCCACATGCATAAAATCTCTAGTCTGCATAGACTCATATGAACTGAACCAATCTTTGTTATAACAAATATAAAACGAACATGCAGTATCAAGTATCCATTCATCATCACGAGAAGCACAAGAAGCAAAAACGGCTAAACATTCACCATCAGAACTATCACCAGAAACAACACAGCCTTACCAGCAGCTTCAGACTTATCTTTTGGTTGGTAAGTTCCGTTCCTTTTCTCCTTATTCCGGAGCTTCCAACAATCATCAATAACATGATTAGATTTCTTACAATACCTGCAGGACTTGTCTTTTTCCTTGGACTTTGAACAACTTCTGCCGTCCTTGCTCTTATCTTGATTGCTGTAGTTGTTAAATCTATGCTCGGTCCTGCCACGAACCTGAAGAGCTTCAGCCTTGGATGACACCCCATCTGTCTATACCATAGTTTTCATCTTTTCCCTATATTTGAAGGCCTCTTGTACTTCATCAAGGGTTAGTGTATCATGGCTCAACAATATTGTATCATGGAAGTGAGCATAAGAACTAGGCAGCGAGCATAAGAGTAAGAGACCTAGATCCTCATCATCATATTTTACCTCCATAGATTGCAAGTCAGAAACGATCTCTCTAAAACGGATAAGTGACTCATTACCGATCCACCTTCTTGCAGCCTATGCGAGAACAACTTCATCTTCACATGCATCTTACTGGTTAGATCCTTTGACATGCAGATCAATTCTAGTTTCGCCCAAAGGTCAACAGCAGATTTCTCCGCCAACACTTCCCGCAAGACATTATTGGATATATGAAGTTGAATCAAAGAGAAAGCCTTATGGTCCTTCTGCTTCTCATCGTTGGACCAGCCCTTAGCATCCTTTCCATCAAATTCATCCAGCGCTTCATCCAGACCTAAAGTTTGGGCGAGAATTGGTCGTATCTTCACCTGCCACAAGGAGAATCTTATCGTGTAGTCCAGCTGCGGTAGATCAAACTTCAATGACGACATGTCACAAACCCTAGATTAGAACCTGGGACTCTGATACCAGCTTTACGACAATCAAATAACGAAGAACGATAAAGAAATCACAGCAAAGGGGTCACATATTTAACGTGGAAAAACCTCTCCAACAAAGAGAGGAAAAAACCACGGGCGCCAGCCAACGAAACTTCACTATAACGGGGAGTGTTTACACAATGCCGGGGATTTTCTCAGATGCGACTTATCCCAGCCGGCGGCTTACAAGAGGTTTATATAGCGGTGTTAACCTAGGTCATCAACGATCCGTACCGCTGGGGCTGTCGCCCCTGCACCCCCCCCCCCCCACAGACGTCCCTGTTGGGCATGGAGTGGGCCTCGCTCCGCTCCGTCAGAAGTTGGCATTTACTTTGTAGAATTTGGATCAACATATAACAATGGGAGTGGGCCTTTTCCCAACCGTGTTTACACCCAGCTCGCCGATGCATGGAAAAGTGGAGGAGGGAGATGGGCGATTGGTGGGGAAAAGGAGGAAAGAGAGGATGAGTGGCTGATAGTGGGCCTGTTGCATTGAAAAGTTACATCCGGTGTTTCGGGGCGATTCCCGATGCATTGGGATCGACCTGAGATCGCCAGATGAAAAAACATCCAAATCAGCATTCCGAGAACGTGATTCGTCCATTCGGATGAAAAAATCGCCGAAAAGTGGCCTCCTAAGGGCATTTCCACCGCTCTACCCAAATGGTCCAGCTGTGTCCTAATCAGTCCGCACGGATAGCTGGGCCAAATGCGGCGTCCCAGCGGGGCGACCCATCCGGCAAATTCAGGCCGGACCGACCCATCCGGACATCTAATTTGGGTTCCGGATGGGTCTTTCCGGACAGACGCGGACGCTGGCCTATCTAGTTTAAATACAGGCTGGCCCAGTTGCATGCCAACAATAGTCCTTCTTCTCCCCTCTCTTTGATTGGCCTGTCCAATTTTGTCCGTTTTAGATCGCATTGCTGGACGCAGCTGGCCGGACAGACCGGACCATGGTCCTAAATTAACCACGAACCAATCCAAACAGACAGAACAAGACCCGACCACGTGTTTGGGTCGACCCGGTAAAGATGGCCTAAGAACGCTAGTGAGATGCTGTTAGCACGTACAGCTATCCAAGTGGTGACGTCTCTTCGTGAAGATTGCGAATCGTCCCGCCACCGCACTCGCTTCTTTCGGCGTTTTCCTCTCGCTGCACTGCACCGGACGGTTCCACGTGATACTGCGCGTTTGCCGCTTTTGCTACCACGTTCCCGGTATGCTGTTCGGATAACTGTCCACGTTTCCATCTCAAGTGTTAACCGTAGTATACTGCCTTGTCCTTGACGTTTGCCCGACAGAATAAATCGAGATTAGCAGCAGTAAATCGAGAGCAGTATACATTTTGTTGATAAGCCGCAGTAAAGTACCCAGATCGGGAAAAAAAAGGCAGTAAAGTACCCAGGCGACAGGAGGAGAGAAAACACGTTCCGCACACTCCGCGGGCGACTTTGCCGGTCCGTTCTGTCTTCGTTGGTTCTAGGTATGGTGGACCAGTAATACTACGTTTACTGACAAAATCTTACGAATAAAACTTTACGGGATGACGTGCTGATAAAATAGTGGCTGGTGGAGATTTTCCTGAACTGCCGCACTTCTTTCTTCCAATGACTTGATTCCACCTCTGTCCGTAAAAGAATCCCGTAACAATTTGTCCGTATGTGTAGCATTATTGGTGGTGGACCATGGTCTCTCGTCGGTGGAAGTGTTTTCTATTTTTTGTTTTGTCTGTTTTTTAGTGTTTTCTTCGAAAAACTGAGATGACGGCTGCACCCTGTAGTCAGAATAAGATCCTCCACACTCTATCCTCGCTCCGGTGGTGCATCTAGCGTCGACGAAGGCCGCGTGAAGTCGTTCGTTCGGCGGATCTCCTGAGATTCTGCCCGTTTTGTGTTCGTCAGTTTGTTTTCAGGCCAGTGTCCTCCGATCTATGGATGTCATCATTGGCGATGGTTGCTGCTCTAGTGCGCTGGAACTTTGTGGCCTTAACACGACGATTTCCCGTCTGGCTACTGCAACAAGCTCTACTACGACAAGTTTTGTCCAGCTCAGGTGAGGGAGGGGCGAGGAAGGCGACGCGTTTCAGCTCGCGCTAGTGTTTATAGTCGTCGCTAGATAGTCTAGTGACCTATTCGTAATTTTTATTATTTTTAGTTCTCTTTGTACAACCCTTGATGATTATTGAATTTTGCCAAAAAAAAAGTACCGCTGTGCAAAAAGACAAAACAGTAAAGTGCCCCATTTACTCCGACGGATATTTGCCCGACGGCCGCGACCCAATAGCTCATACACAATCTCCCTTCAATACCTAACATGCAGTGCTGTACGGTACAAACATTCCTATACTACAATCTATAACGATCAAGGGAGGCGCCGCGTAAACGCCCAACTGACTCACGCCTATCTAATTGGCCTAGGCTATGTGCCACACCCTTTCATTTCAAAAATTCTTCTTAATTCGCACTTGAGCCATAAACTCCAAGGGCTCCTTGATTTCCTTGATTATTGTTTTTTTAGATTAAAAAAAGGCCCATTTCATAGAAATCAGCCCCGGTTCCATTTCATAGAAATCAAAGTTTTACATCATTCAGTTAACAGGTCCAAAAGCAGCCAAAGATCAACACACGATCTCACGGACAGTAGAACAAACCAAAAGAACAACAATATCAGATTTTCCCGCCAGCATAAACACGATCAAGTCCAAGAGTTCGGCGACACAAAATAGACACAGTTTGGCGATCAAACTACACATAGGCGTAGGCACGAGGATCAGACGGCAGATTCCTGCATCGCGGCGGCCATTGGCTCCTCACTCGGCCATGTACCACGCATTGACTTGTTCGTCCATCACCGTCGTGTTCGCTCCCATCAAGAACGTCAGATCGGTGTTTCTCTTCTTTGCCGCGACGTTAATCTTGAGGAGGTCGATCTTGATGCTTTGGTTCTGCAACATCACCCGCCACCTCTCGTCGAACTTTTAGTCCCGTTGCGCGGCGTGGGACTTGGCGTCAGCCATGCACTTCTCGATCGAAGCTTGGAGCTTTTAGCCAGGTGGTCCCATGGCCTTGAGTGTCTTAGCCTTCTTCAGGCCGAGCTCCCTCCGACCTTTGGCCGCTGGCGGTGCAGGATCCTCCGGGTTGTAGACGTCGTTTTTTGCTTTGGCGAGAGACATGCGCACGTCCCTCCACTTCTGGCACGCCGAGATCCTCGAGAAGACGTGGAGGAACTTAAAGTCCAGGCCATTGTGGTCGTCGCGGTAGAGGGTAAATTCACGAACATAACATGGAGATTGGGCATAGGAAAGTTTGTGGCAAACTTGGGCGTACGAAGGAGAGAGTTTACCTTGCGTTCTAAGTTGGTGCCACTCTCCAGGCGATTCTCGATCTCCTCTTGTATCCCATGCCATTTGCTGCAAGGTTGTTGGATGAGTCCCCAATGGGTGGATATGGCCTTATCGCCGTGCTGCATGTTAATCTTATTGAATTGAGGATTGCAAAGTTTGCGTTTGTCAAACGTAATCTTGATCCTCTTCCAATAGATCTCGGAGTTTTGATTCGTGCCGGTGATCGGGTCTACGGAGACGGTCTTCCATGCTTCGGCGAGGCACTCGTCTTCCTCCGCCGTCCACTTGATGTGGGCTTCGCCCGGCGGCGCTGACATGCCCTTCTTCTTCTTCCTCCTCTTCCCCTTGCAACTGGCCGAAACCTCCTCCAGCTTGACCTCAGCCTCGGCCTCTCCTCCCTCTTCCTGGTCATATTTTGCTTCAACTTCGTCTTTGTCGCTACCAAAATTTGCGTGTCCAGACCATTCTCGGTGGCTGTGCGGGCTTCCTCTTGGGTGAAGTACCCTAGAGCCGAACCAATGGCGGATGAACCGGACGAGATCATGTCATGCATGACAGAGCCGTCTGTCATTTCGCTGAACAGGCTACTGACGTTGGCGGTGCAGGCGTCGAACTGGTTCGTCGAGGAAGCAACGCAGCCTGGGGAAAATGGCATACGCCCACGGCGAAGCTCCGGCGACATCCCGGGGAATACAATGTTGGGGTTGAAGCCACCGAGCCGGTCACCGTCGAACTCCGGGGAAGGAGAGAACCTTGTGCGTGGCGTGGCGTGGGCGCCGGTCTCCTAGAACATCACCTGCGGGGACGGTGTGTAGTTCGCCAGCGTGACGCTCGACTGGCTGCCCCCACACACCGCTGGGGAAGAACTGGCCGCCGTAGGGATACACCATGGCCACCATTGGCGCTGCATGCGCCTGAGTTTCCTACTCCGCCCATGCTAGGGCCTCCTGCCTCGCCGCGAGTTCTTCCCCCTCTCCCGGTGACCGTCGGTTTCCGCCGTCCTGCGTGTCACAACTTTCATCCACTCGGCGTTGCACATGTCGTCAAGCTTTTCCTTGCTCTTTCTTGGTTTTGGCGGATGCTCGTCGGCGATCCTCGGGCCACTGAATTTCTTTGGAGGCATGGCGGCTCAGATCTGGGGATATGGCGGGAGCTCGCTGTCGGGTTGGGGGAAGATGGGGAAAAGGAGGGAAACGTAAAGAAAAAGGGGCCCGGATTTTCTTGCCGACAACCTGGGCCCACTCACCTTTTCACTCCATTCGGTTCCCCCAACACCCTAGCAAAACCCGACACGCTGAGTTCGATTTGTGGTCGCCGGATGGATTTTTGCACAAACCTAGGCGAAACCGAGGACCTGGGGGCGCCGCTGAGCCAAAATTCACCATCCGGGTAGAAAACCGGCCTCTAGAGGTCAGCTCGGGGCATGAGTGGAGATGCTAACATATAAGGAGCTGAAGCGGTGACCGACGCATTTCCATCACCATGCACCACATTCTTCCTGTGGTGCCATGCACGCCATAACGGGAAAATCAGTTTCACCCTCGTACACTCATTCGAATTGGCTAATAGATGGATCATCCATTTGCGCCTGGTCTTCCTTAATTCAGATTTAGATGGAAGAATACAGTAATTCTTCGTGCCATCACGTAAGGCTCGCGCCAAGGTGCAGCCGCCAGCTACATGGTGATCGGCACCCACAGATGGTGCAGTTCGACAAGACCGTATTGATCCGCCGTGGATATTCACCATGACTAACAAGGGTTCGTAGCTAGACACCATGCAAAAACTTGCATTTTTTGTGGAACTGGGCATTTGCATATTAGTTCCCAAATCCTCCTATTTCCTTCAGTGATACTCTCTATCAGCTTGTGCTACATTCCAAGCTGGTACGCACAGCGTACTGAAAACATGCCATTTGCCTCCCCATGTCACCAACGAAATCATCCAAAGGCCTACGGAGCAGTTTAATTTGCAGTGTAGTTTCAGCGTCATGTGCATGGAACATCATTTTTATTATAGCCTCGTCTCATGTTCTCGTTACCGGGTCGATGATATCCGAGACCCACCGGGAGAGTGCGTTCGCATGCCCGAGAGCCTCATTACATCATTCCTAGGTACCCGGTTATCCCTCCGCAATCGCACGCTCTAGCCAGACCCTATCCGCCAGATTGCCCCTTGCTTAAGTAGTTCTAGGTCGTGCATTACTCCTTGCAATGTCGTCAAAGTGTTCCGGATGAACATTGTATCAAGAAAATGTCCGAACACGTAATATTTTGCTTTCATAAGTCTTGCACATGGGCTAGATTTTGCACGCAGATGAACTCTCCATTGAAAAACTTCCCTCCAAGCCCCCACGTCGCCTCCTAGTGGCAACGGCTGGCCCAGAGGTGGCTTCGGGGCAGCGACGCCTGGTGCGGCGTCCTCGGCCAGGAGAGATGGCGGTTCTGGCGGTGGTGGAGCTGCCGCATCCAGCAAGATCGTTCAGGATGGGGGAGGGACGATCTGGACCCTTGAGGAACACGACCGTGGTAGGGTGGCCTCCTGGCGTCCTGCCGGCTTCGTGCATCTCAGCTGAGCCTGTGCAAAATCTGAAACCGTCCAAACTGCCCAAACCGGTCAAAATTCTTACAATCTCATTCACAAGCCAGTCTCAACTTTAGAGATAGTACACAAATTTAAACTAGCCCAAACCCCAGATCCCCCCGCCCTAGTTTCTTCGGGGAAACCCTAGATCCCTCTCTCACGGGATCTGGCGAGGACGGTGTCTTGGCTCCTGGGGCCTCGACTTTGGATTTTTCCTCCGGACAGAGGGAGGAGAGAAGCGATCTCGTGGTTGGCGGCAGCGATTCTCGTCACCGGCTAGGAGGTGTGCGACCCTAGGGCCGACGTGGATGTTGGAGCAGCAGCTCCGTATAATTGCCTTTGAAGTGATGCGTTGAGGTGTTAGAGTGTTGTCTTTGGTCGCTTGGACGACTTGACTGTCGACTCTTGTGAGGGCGCAACCTAGGGGCAGGCGTGGATGTCGGAGTGGCTGCTCTTGATGTTCGCCTCCACCTTGTTGCGTTAAGGTGTTGGGTGTCGGCTTTGGTCGCTAGAGTGACTTGGTCATCGACTCGTGCGGGGGCGCAAACTTAGGGCCAGCGCGGTACAGTGTGTTTTGAGTTGTATGATTTTCAGCCGGTTTTGCTTATAAACTGTCAACCTCCTTTCCGACTTAATCAATCAAAGGCATCTCGTAAGTTTGAAATATGAATTATGGCAAGTATTTTGCCTTTCTTTCAAAATAAAAGAAGAAAAGATAGCATATGACTAAATCTATATGATACATAGGTTAGGGTTTAAAGTGTTTCCTAAGAACCTGAGAATACCAACTGATCTTTGTAAAAGATCTACATCTACCTGTGTAATATTATTGCATTTCCAATAAGAATTAGTCAACAGAACACGAGATTCGATCCGAACTGATCAATGTAATATCCAGCATATTTCCTCAATTCTTCCCTTGTACTCCGACGTAAGTTTCCTGGACTAGGTATCTTTATTCAGTTGGAGGGCGCTGAGTGCTGCAGTCAGCTACTGTATTTATCTCTGCTATATCGCCTCCTGTTTCCTCGGCGCTTCAGGCAGAAACCTATGGCTTGCTGCTAGCAACGACACTAGCACAACACATCCAGCTCCAGCAGGTCGGAACATCATCGACAACCCAGGCCACTGGGAGATCAGACCTCAGCTTGCTGAGATATTCAGCGGGCCTTCCTTTGATCACCAGAAGATCTTCCACATTCCCAGGAGCATGCTTTTTTTTTTGGATGAAAAGGGATCTCTTCCCAGTTCCATTGCATAAATGAAACCACCGAGTTTTTGCCGGTTCAAAGCTAAAGCGACTAGGGACAGAAGCATGGATTTCAGAGCCCATTTCCAATCAAGGCTGGCAACTTAACAGACCGTTGTCTTTCATATGTTTGCCTACAACTTAACTACTGAAGCAAATAAAGACTGCTTTTAGGGATACTTTCAAACTAGTGCTGCTTCGTGCACGCTTGTAAAATGTTGTTGAGCTTGAATGAAAATCTCGTTAAAAAAAAGAGTACCAACTAAATCGGGCCTTTACACCGAGGTAACGGATGAGCATGGTTAAGAAAGCATCCGAATTGGAGTACATCCACATTAATGATTTAAATTTATCTAAATTCAAATGTATCTAGACAAGTTTTAATGCTACACCATTTAAATATAAACAAATCTATTAATTTGGATCGAAGTAAGTACCTCCTCCAGTCCATATTAATGACAAAGTTGAGGCCATCAATATGGACAAGAGAAACTACCACCTCTGTTTGGGATTATATCCGGAGAGCTTTTTTATATTGTTTGAGATTATAATGGTTATCTCATTTATTAGTGTCTCTCGTTTAATACATGTTCTCATATTCCTCTCACTTTACTCATGCATGTAAAATTATTGATGCATGCGTAGATTAATGAGAGAGAGTTATAAATTGTTTTGGTATTTTTAACTTGTCCTTAGGACTAATATCTAAAATGATCTAGGTAGCAAGGAGGGGGGGCCGGTGGACAGCTAGGGTAGGGTAAATACACGGCGGCGATGCCATTGTCTTGTCACGGAGTTGGCACAGGCCCTACCAGTTGGTGGAAACTGGCGAACAGCTGGACGCCAGATAAACCAAACCCGATCCCCGATCTCTCTCATCTGCAGGAGTAAAAGAAAAGGTTGCTGAGCGCCATGCTGCTTTTTTTTTTTACATGAGCGCCATGCTGCTAGTGCCAAGTGTAGGGGGCACTCTGTGGATTAGATGGTCTCCCTTGCCTATGTCTCCATGTCGCACCCGTCGCAACGATAGGGGTACTAGTAGGGTTTCCAAACAAACTTTAGAGATCACAAGTGCTCTACTTGTGCAGCTGCCCTTGAACTACTAGTATTATTACATTTCGAAATCCACAAATCGGAGCTGAATAGCAAAGCTGAACCACCCAAAAAAACTACCCAGCTGGCACCACGCCAGTAGAAGCAGAGTAGCGTCGCTGCTCGTATCATGTTCGTGCTGTAGCAATGGATTTTGACATACACGCAACCCGAGCTTTGTACAGTCTTCCCGGTGCGCCCGGCAGACGTTACACGGCCAGCCAGATCCTTTCGTTTTCACTGTGACGAAACTGTTTCGCCAATCGACGCCCTGTGTGTAAAGAGGATGGTCGCATCTGATCCTAATCTTTGATCGGTCTCTACAAAGCAGCAGCGACTGACCTCTTGCAACTTTTACACACGACAAAATACCACCCTGTCCGCAACAGTCAAAGAGAGTCCGTCTACACAGTGGTTACCTGGGCACAAAAGCGAGTCGTTACCCGCCAATAATGACGCGGGAAAGATAAGATGCTGGGCGCCGCTCTCTGTCGTGCGGGGCCGGATGTGAGCGCCAAGCAGTGGGATGATATGGACGGTTTGCAGCGCACCGGGGGGAGGAGGCAGGCATGCGTTGCCTCCCGCGTGCCGTCACGTGCGTGCGCTGTCTGATAAAGGCAGGGCCAGATGGGTCTTTACGGGGCCAATCGGGCCGGTGAGGTCCAAGAGGGCCCGCGCGCTTCGTTGCGGTGCGGCGTCGTTGGGGCCAACAGAGGGACCTGCGAGGCCGCTGAGTGCGGGCCTGTCGCCCTCCCGCCAGCACGCGGTGGCTTTGTACTCGAGATCTATTGCATCTCTGTTGACATAGAGCAGGGTTTAGAGCAACTGAGCAAAGTACAATCGGATTCAGCGAGTTGGTCGTAAGAAATAAAATATTATAGTTTTCTTAAATTGGAGGAGAAATAAAATTTGAGAGAATATAAGTGGGTGGTAAGTTAAGAGAAAACTCTGTCACGAGCTCCTACGCACTCTGTGCAAGTGAAACATAGTCATGTATTGATAAAATAAAATATTTTATAGGTAACTATTGTCTATTTTAGCTATAAGACTGACTATACATAACATAAAACTGCTTATAGCCAGTAGAAAACTATAATATTGAACTTACTCTAACATATCCAACCATATAATAACTATTTATTTACGGTTTTCAGATTCAAAATGGCCCCAAGTAGATCTCGTAAAAACGTTGACACAGGTATGTTCCATGGGCACCCGACTATAGTCTACCTGGTTTGGGCCAATGGGAGGTCCACGTGATGACCTGCTAAGGATCTACGAAGCCCACTATGACTTGGCTAATACGAAGCTCATAAGGACATCGACTCCTTGACGTGTAAGACAAGAACAAGATTACAGATAGGAAAGTACTAGGGTTTCACCCTCAATCCGTAACCGACTCAGTATGGTACCCGAGATCTAGCTTACCCATATAAATGTTAGGAGGGGCCACTGAGGAGGACACCTTACACACAATCCATAGCTTACGTCAGATCTAATATGCGCAACCACAGGTCCACAGCCATCTCGGCGACTTGTAATCGTCATCATCAATCAAGAACAGACAAGAAGGACTAGCGTTTTCCCTCTAGGGTCTGAACCTGGATAAATCATGCCCACATATTTATCTTTCAGCCAACGGAGTCGCCAACACACACCTCCTTCCCAAAAATCTAATGCCATCAAGTATTAGCATTGCCTTGGAGACCTCACGTCAATTGGCGCCATCTATGGGAAGCCTGTGTGCTGATGTTACGACTTTGCCAGTTCCATCATCGGCAATCTACGATTCGTCGGCTTCTGGGGTGAGGATCTGCTTCGGCTCCCTCAACTTCACCCTACACTCGCCAGCCACGCGCCCAGCCTTCAACTCCATCGACGCTGGAATAGATATGATGATCAGCGATCTGGGTTTCCACTTTAGCATGATGGGCACCCTTCGTCTCCCGGATCCGATTTGCTTGGTTTTGGAGGAGACGACATCACCGTTGATTGTACCTTGATGCATGTGAAATGCATCCATGAACTTTATAGTTTATTGTGTTAAAATCCATATTATTTTGCAACGTTATTATATTTATTAGAATTAACTTACTAATAGTTGCAAAAGTGCACAACTTTTTGATTTACACTTTGTTGTGTAGGAATTGCACAAATAAGGAAGGAGATCGCTCATTATGGTGTAATTCGAAGTTTCGTGAAATCTGTCACTGCATAACAGTTTTTGAAGATTGCCCTGAAAGTCCCTGAAGATGCGTCAAATGGAAAAAGTCAAAACATAACATTTGTTGCTCTAAATGGACTCCAAACATGGCCTGAGGACCCTGATTACTATGGGGTACACAAGCAGTTTCAGGATTCCAAAAGTTTGTGACGTGATTGACTCAAACACTTTCCATACTTGACGGATTCAGCCAAGCCACAACTTAATGGACTCATAAAGGACTTAGGGAAGTCCTAGGATGGTTCTAGAGGTGCCCAAGAGATCTTGGATCAAAGGGGCATCCATCTGATGTCCTAGATTGCATCTCTACCTTTATATATTGACAGAAATCCTACTTCTGGAGGCAGCCATCACACTCCTCCTTGGATCCCGTCTACAAGGGGGAGGGCTCCTCTACAACACCTTGAGGTCCAAGGAAGAAGGGATGATATGGGTCTCCTTGTGGTTTACCTTTGGGGTGGCCCGATCTTCACGGATTTGAGGCGGGGAGTGAGGGGAACCCGATGAACTCAACTCTTATGCAAGGTAAAGATACAAATACACGCCAAAACACACACTATTCGATTTTCTCCCATTGGTTCGAACAAACCAATCCAATAGAATCCTCGGCGAGAGACTTTGCGGCAGAATCACCAAAGGAGATATCAGCAAGCGGATGATAGAACCCAAATCAGGGAGAGAGTAGCAACCAAGTAGAATCCAGAAGGGGAGAGACCTAACACTACTAGAATCCTTGACAAGAAGAGACCAAGCACTTGAGGAGGATCTTGACAATTTGGAGAAGGGCACCAACTCCAAGGCCTTGTACAACTCTTAGATAAACTATAGAGAAGGGGTTCCCATCTAGGGTTTGGCACATGCCTCAATTCATCATCATATCTATCTAGATCTGAGCCACAAGGGGCTATTTATAGTACTAGGATCAAAGGGGTAGGTGGAGGAAATATTCCAGGGCATCAAACCCAAAACAGTGCGCAGACTGAAATTTTTGGCGACAAGTTCGGTGGCGCCTGTTCTGGCGGCAGAATGTTTCGGCGGCCGCCGGTTAGATTCGGTGGTCGTCGAACGAGGATATTGAGGAGGTTTTCAGTGGGGCGCTAGTTTGGTCCAGCGGCTCGCTGGGGGTTTCGACAGATAACTTTGCGAGTGATTCGGCGGGCCAGGCCTGGCACCGGTATGCTTGAGAGGTGGATCCGGCGGTGCCCAGCCTAGCGCAGGAAGTCTTCTTCCTCCTTCTCTTCCATGCTTATTTCTTGGACATCTTGGTTCCTAGAGCATCCATGTATTTTCCTCTTGGCATCTTGGTTATATGCCTGTTCATACCATTGCATTCTCTCAAGTAGGATCCCATTCAAGTGGCAGTCAATTGAAGACAAGTGATGGAATGAGTTCACCTTAGTAGGAGTGGTTTGCGCGACATGATATACACCAAAAGTGATTGCCATGTGTTGGGATACATCAAGGGGGACAAGGGCCGCTGCCCTAAGGACAGCCTCTACACATAGGAGGCGGATGGCACCCCCTCCGCCATCGGCACCGCCTCCTCTCCTCGCGTGGCCGCCTCTCCCTCTTGGGGAGGCACATCTCCATCACCATCTACAACAACTCTCCATCATCCCCTACTCTAATCCCTTGGCAAACATGATGTGCAAATATATTGTTTTCCCATGATCTATTGTATTTCTATAACTATATTTTAGTAGATCTATTTATGGAAATTGTGAAATAGTTCGTTATTGGTTGCATACAAGTATATGTTATCTTCTATGATGATATTATGTACTAATATATAAGTGCACACATATGTTGGGGCATACATAAGGTTGTCACCATTGCATGTTGATAGGAGGAGGGACGTCTAGAGATTGACAAAACCCGTGTCCAAGTCTTAAATGTGCGTGCTATATTAATTGATGGTTAACTAACAGCGGATAAGTTATGGGGGCCTTGAAACTTAAAGTGGTGATTGGACTTTATGTCTTAATAACTCCCTTCCTTGCTCATAATTGTCCTTGGGATCAATCACTAGTGGTGTATTTGCTTAGTAACTTGGCTACACCTATTTATGACTCATCTCTAGAAGAAACAATTAAAAAGACTATCTATGTGCTTCATTAATTGTGAGAACCAAATGAATGAAATAAAAAATTTCCTAAACACTTTCTACCTTTAGTTACTTGCTTCTACTTTATTTACTTGCACTTTACTTCCTTTTAATTTACTTGCAATAGTTTACTTTCTATCTTTATTTTCAGCACTTTATAGTTTTCTAGTTAGAAGTAAAAAGTACCCTACATACCGTAGTTCATTCTTTGCCTAGAAGGCCATATAAGTGGGTTATAGGAGAATAGATAGTTTTCCTTCAGCTCCTCATGGGTTCGACACTCAAATACTTATCCAATTATACTATAGTGGTTCCCTACTCTTGGGGACTATCAAGTACTTTTCTGGCGATGTTGTTGGGGAGTGTTGTGCTAGGCTTCTATTCGTGTTTGCATTGCATACTAACATATAAAACTAAAACTCAAAAATAGAAAACAAAAAACACCAAAAATACTCATGTTATGTGCACAAGTATGGATATGGATGACACACTGTATATGTACTTGAAGGCTGCTGAGATTGCTATGAAAAATAGAAAATCAATAGAAGGGATAAGACTAGAATATTCCATGAAAAAACTAAATTCTATTGCTAGTGAGTTTCTTCAAACTTATGATCAAACTTGTTGCTCTGAACAATATGGTATACATTTTGAATTTCAATGTATGTTTCATGAAGAATATGTTATAGCATCTTACGATAGAGGTGATTATGTTCATTTAGGGATGGAGATAGTAGAGGAGTTTGTTACCTTTATGGCAGCTTATGAATTAGAAACCTTCATGGATGAACATGAAACCAGCACTATAGCTAGTGAATTTAAATGTGTGATCACTCTTATCATTAATATTGCATAACTAAATCATAGAAAATATTTATGTTGTTGAATTTAATAAGAGGGGCATTGATGCCCAAGAGAGTACTAATATTTTGCATGAAGAGGATGAAAAAAATCATAAGCTTGGGGATGCCCATACAACCCTAAGAAGAGGATAGGGGAGAATATGTGGAGAAATAATGTAGTTACCCATCTCCTACTCCCAACAATGGTAGCACACAAATTCCCATGAACAATCCTTCTTGCATAGTTGCAAATGATGATGATTCTTTACTGCCTGATAGTCATCTATGTGGAACAATTGTATCTAATATACATGAGGATAAAAGTGATATAGTTGAGTTGGATCCATTATCCTCATTAGATGACGTGTCTTTATGTGGTGATTCCATTCAAAACTAGGTTATTGATTTTACTTTTGATGCTTGCAAATATTATAAAAGAGGAAGATACAAGTGCCCTCTTTATGTTTACAATTTGTTTAAAATGCAAGCTACTAATCATTATATGCATTTTCTACTAGGAAGTTGTTGCTACCAATTCTTATTCAAAATGTCAATGCATAGGAAGAAACATAGACTTAAAAGTTAATGGTTTTATGTTTTGTGGTGTGCTCGAAATGCTTTCCAATACTATTCAGTTTAATCACATCTTTGTATCCTTATAAAATGTAAAATAATTTTAGCTACTGTTTTATAATGATTATTTTAGGAGTTCAACTAAAAATAAAATTTGGGAAAGTAAAAGAGAAAGATGAACAGTGCAGAAGTTGGGGTCGACCTTGAACATGTGTTGTTCATAGCCAATGAAACCAATGCAAAGTCCATACCAGGGAAACTTTTACCATAAGAAAACAAATATAAAAAAGTCTTTAATTGTATATATTAGCTTCTTGAATAGATTGGTTTTCTATTAATAAGTGAGTTTTCATCTTCGTTGAGACCATATATCATCTATTTTGGAGAACTAACCATTTGTAGCATTAAAGTATCATGGAGTGGAAATTATTTGTTTGTTGGAGATGAAACATGATATGATAATAAAGGAGTAGAGTAAAATAACTAGCAAAACCACAAGCTTGGGGATGCCCATGCACCCCCCCCTCTTCTTTCAAGAAACCTCAAGTAATATCACTTTAAACTCATGTTTAGTTTTACCTTCATGTTTTCTTTTGTATGTCTATGGAGAGCATGTTTTCATTTTCCTTTAGTTTTTAAATACGAATGCTGAGAGAAACTCCAACTACAAATCCGTAGTGATTAGCACTTTATGCAGGTAAATACGAATGGACTCAGACTAATAAGAGCGAGAGTAACACAAATAGTAACATGTAACTACATGCATTGCTAAATAAGCATTATTATGACATAGCATGCTATTAAATTAGGAGAAAGATGGTTATGGTAACTAGCATCAAACATTTCTAGATAAAATGAGTCTATAAGCTAATTAATGTTATTTCCTTCAATCCAAATTAATGGACTTAGATTTTTTATGTTCGGGAATATCTAGACATGTTTTAGTGCTACATACATCTGAATCCAATCAATGTAATTACATAATTTAGATCGGAGTACCTATTAGTTACCATGCACTATGAAGGTGATAACTTAGTAATTTTGAAAATTTATATTTCAAATTCATTGCATAGGTTGAATCGTTTGAAATTTCCTTTCAGATGTAACTCGAACTCGTTGTTCTGCACAACTTTTATGTTGTACTCTTTTTCGGTTTGGCGAATGTAGGAAGAATACATATAGCTCTCTAATATACTTAATGTGTTTACGTATGGATGCTAACACTATTGAAGATGGTAACTACTATCCTAGAGAAAATATTCAAAAATAGACGGAGGTGCCGCGTGACACGAGGTCTCCGGCAAGCTAGCTAGTCGTCAACCTCCGTGATCTTGCTGGTATAATCTTATGACGACCTAGAAGTAGAGGATGTCCCTCACAACAAAGACACCGCCAACTGCATCATAGAATGTTTTTCCATGGGGAAGTGCACGGACCAGACTGCCATGGGTCCAGCCTTACCGAGAAATTTATCAATGAAGGACAATGACGACGGCAGATGGAGCACGAGCACGTCGATACAAGATCGTCGGACTGCATCCTAAAGAGTTGAGGAGGAACCATATGACTTTGCCACATCAATGGAGCCATGGATTGTTGCGTCAATCCCGTTTGTAGCTTCGTGTCGACTCCATATCTCTTTCTCCACCATCACATGGTGCCGCCGCTATGTGCATCATAGTTCAGAAAACATAGTTGTTTACATATGACTATTAACTGTTAATCATGAGGCAACCAAATCGAGTGGAGGTCAACCAAAACAGCCACCACTCATATCTCCACAGCAAAAAAACCCGCACAACCAACCAAATAAAGTGGAAAATGTAACCCAACATCTGCTTCTGCATGAACATTCCCGGGCCTGACCCCAGGACAACCCAAAGGTGATGCTAGCAAACAAATGCGCTCTTAGGGAAACTCCAACAAGGCCTTGCAAACGGACTGCACGGGTCCGAACCAGTCTGACTGGACCGATGCCATGACCCAATGGCCGCCCACAAACGGATTTGGACCTGCGAAACGGTCTGTTTCGGCGCATTCGAGGCCCAACTTGGGCTGCCTTTGCGTGGGGAGGACGGCTCGCGTGTCCTCTGTAAGCTACCACTAGGTCCACATGTCAGCGGGCGAGGGAAGGGGAATAAGGAGTCTCGGTCACCGTGGACTCCCTAGCCTCGACACTTTGCCTTCTGGTCACAACTGCAAAACCCCACCCCCGCCAACACAAACCCTATCTCCTCCTCCGGTCGGGCAATGACGAAGCTGTGGAGGCACTCGTGCAAGCCCGACAAATGACCACGGGGTTGGGTCCTCCTCCGACCACCCCTGGAATGCAGGGTCGTCCCTATCACCCCACTCCTGCTACTCTCGTGCTCTCCACCGGCGCAAGCACCTCCCAGCGCGCCATCAAGGCCCCAATCGGAGCGTCGGGTCAACGTCACCATCGAGGTGGCCCGCACATTGGCGGAGGTGGGGATGTAATTCCCGTGGCCATATATGCATCTGTTGTCTAGTTGGCACCTCAATCGGGCATGTGTGCCGGTTTCGTCCATCCCCGGCTTCGGGCCTACTCGCCGGTGGGAGATCTCACACCTCCGTGCCCACCACCCGCCAGATCTGCTTGTGACCCGACCTATAGGTGGTTCGAGGCCGAGCGTGAGACCCGGCGCGCGACCATTGAGGCCTGCCTCAAGGAGCTCGACGACTCTGACGAGGAGTACCTCGACGACTCTGGTGATGAGGACATGGAGGAGGAGGAGGAGGAGGAGGGAGGATACAGGTACTTCGGGCCTGCCTACTGTGTGCAGCCCGAGGTGCTGGGCTGGTCACGGTACCCTCGGGCCGACACCGTGCCTTGGAGGTGTGGCCGTTTGGTGAGCCTGGCACGAGCACTGCTGGCTAGCAGTTCCTACCGGTGGCTGTCAAGGAGGAGGCCGACGAGCCGCCGTGGTGGGACTGGGCCGTATGATGAAGGAGGAGGAGCTCCAAGCTGCCATCCTCGAGTCCCAACTTGCTGGGTTTGCAACATAGAAAACAAAAAATTCCTATGATGGGAACTATATGCCAAGATCTGTCTACTAGATACAAGCAACGGGTGGATATACATCCATAGAGAACTTACCCTCGAAGACAACAAAGCTTTGTTAACGAGTTGGAACTCGTGGATGATGTAGTCGTACACTTGCCGATCTCAAGATCGTGATGAAGTCCAGCAGGTCCGGCTCCAGCACGTCCATCAGATCCAGTTCCCTCAAGTCCAGCACCGCAAAGCAGCGATGCATCCGCGATCACACACGTGTCTGGTACCCTTCGACAACCTCCACCTCCTCGCTCCAGCGATGCAGCGGAAGCAGCAACTCCTTTCCAGATAAAGCCACCGGAACATGTATCTTGCTAATCTGAGACCATGGGGAATAACTAGAGGAAGAAGAGAACCTTCACGAGGAGGTGGGGCAAGAGGAGAGGAGCCATGGGGCTCCTTTATAGGGGAGGGGGCACAGCCCCAAGGCCATGGCTGGCCGGCCATGGTGGGAGCCCCCCCCTCTCCCTCATTCATGTGGGTGGAGCTTCCAGTAAGCCCACTCACATCAATTTCAACTCCACTCACTTTGCATTTAATGTCCACCAAATTAAATGCATTTTCTCTTTAAATAAAACACTTTTATTTATTTTATTCAGAATTTTTTTAATTACTTTAATTACAAACATTTACATAAAACTCCCTGCAACATTTCAATATCACATGCAGAACCAGTTTCAGCAATTTCACCCGAAACAATTCCGGTTTCCATCGAAATGATTCCAGCGCTTTCTTAATCTTTATCTGAAACATATTTGGTCCTTAATGGTGTCGGTATCCCTTAAGTGTGTCACCCTACGGTTCACGAATAATGCAGACATGATCGAGACCCCTCTCCGATCAATAATCAGCAGCGGGACCTAGAGATCCGTACTGACTCCCACATATTCAACGATGACTCTTGTGATCGTGTGAACCTTAACATTGTAACTAAGTCCTTTGTCTTGCAATATATTACATGTCCGAGATTCGATCATCGACATCCAAATACCTAGTTTGATCTCGTTACCGACATGCACTCTTTTCTCATTCCCATGATATAACACTCTAGTGATCACATCACTCGCTTGCAAGCTATCTTAATGTGATATCACCGAGAGGGCCCAGAGTATATCTATCCATCATCGGGATTGAAAGATTCCACTCTTGATCCATGAGCCTCAACATAACACCTTCGGAGTATCTAAACCCACTTTTATAGTCACCCTTTTACCGTGTGACGTTTGATGTTATCAAGTCACTCTTCCGATGTCAGCAATTAACATGATCTCATGGTCTAAGGACTAAGATTACTTTGTATGATGTTATAGCAATATAAACATAATGACTTTGATCTTAATGCTATACTTCGGATGAATGTTCATCACATCATTTCACAAATGTTGTGACCTCGTTATTAACAACATCCAATGTCCATGATCAGGAAACCTTGATCATCTGTTAATCAATGAGCTAGTCTATAAGAGAGGCATAACTAGGAATCTTTTATTGTTTTATTAAACACACATGTATTGACGTTTCCAATCAATACAATTATAGCATGCAAAATAAACATTTAACATAAACATGGATAAGATAATAACCACTTTATTATTGCCTCTCGGGCATATTCCCTTCACAGCTAGAGGAGGATCGCAAATGGACGGTATCGTGCAGGCCCTCCACGAGTCTTGGATCGTGGCGCAGCAGGGCGCCGGTGCTCCCCCGCCGCCTCTAGCCTTGCTAGCGCGTCCACTGCATGCGGATGCTCCGCCCCTCTCGCACTAGTGTGGCCGCCGCCCCGTTCTTCATCAAGATCGAGGACAATGAAGACTAGGCCACCATAGCATGGAGGTTGACCGTCGCCGATGCAGTCCCCTAGCTCCCAGCCCCTAGCTAGCCCCTGTGATACACCAAGTAGTATAGAGGGTGTGTTTTTTATGTATTTTGGATGTGGACTTACTAATATTCATATGTATAATTACTTATTGTATTTTGCTATTGTTTTGTCTTCTTCCTTTTTGCGGGGGCGACTGTTGGGTGCACTACACCCTGCAAAACGGGCCAGCCATGGACCATCGGTCCTCCCCGCATCTGGTGGGGTTCATCGGAGTTGCCCTTAGGGCATATCCACCGG